>VZTN01032258.1:0-51576 GCA_013400515.1 Erpornis zantholeuca
ATTAGAAAAAAAAAAAAATCTGAGCCCTGAGCCAGTACTGTTTAGGGTGGGCAGTTTTTTGGCCTGACATTCTCAGATCTCTTATTGAAAATCAGTGCATGGGCTAAGATTTCATTGTATACCAATGGTGAAACCTGACACAGAAATCTGAGGAGAACTGTGACTTTCATCCTTACAGTCTTACTCTGAAGGATTTCTTATGAGGCCCATAACCCCCTGAAGGAATTCAGGGATGTGCTGGTGTGCTTCCAGCTTGCACGATAATAAGTTAATGGATACCACTGCAGCCCAGCCAGCAGGCTGTGATTTGATGTCTGTGTGCAGGACCTGGGTGGGTATACTTCATACATCATTTGCTTCTCCAGGGCAATGTGCTACCAGTGACATTTTGTAAATCAATGCATGGCCATAAGAAAAGCCATTCCCTGTACTTGAAGAATTCCTGCAGCACTTTAGACAGACACTCTCATAAATAAAATGTAATAATGGTAATCTCCTAATATAGTTTAAGCATATTTACTAATTGTAAGAGGGAGTAAAACTAGAAACAGGGTAAGATATTTTTGTAATAAGCTAATAAAAAAAAGGATGGCCAGATGAGTGCAAGCGACAATTATCTAATGCAGTATTCCCAGATGGAGAAAAAGGATATTATGGCACACCCCTGGAATGCTACTGTGGTTTAAAAAAAGGGGAAAAAAAGACATATCCTGTTATCACCAGAAGGAAATGAAACAGTTCTCAGGAGCAGATGCCATATTAATTACTGTATTCATTTGGTAATATTCCTCATATAATCGTGCAATGGCTGAAAGAGTCTGGGCTGCTTAAATACACTGACAGTAAGCAAGCAAGGCAGTTCTCTATTCCAAAGTGGAACTCTGTCCTGGCCTGCAGCAAAAAAAAGGCATTTGTTGTTATCAGACAGCTGTTTTCTCTCACAAGATGTTCTTTTGCATTAACTGAGGGATAATTCCATCATTGACAGTAGATGCACAGACCAAAGAGAGGAAACTCAGACAAAGAGCTCTGAAACTTGTCATCCTGCCTGACAAAATTTTGCTATCTGCTTGTCAGGCTGCTAGTATCTTGCAAAAGGCTGGGCAAGGTCTTCCTTTGTCCTGGTTCTGGCCAGGACAGGGTTAATTTTTTGCAGTAGGTGGGAGGAGGCATGGCCAGGACACATGAGGTATTTACCATCTCACTTCATTGCCAGGGCAAGGGACAGGGCCAGCAAGAAGGGTCTCCTTCTGGCCTAGAAAACCTGACAGGCAGAGCTGTCTGGTATTGTCTATTATAGTTTGGGGTTTTTTTCCCTGTATGAATAATTTGTTATACCCTCTGCCATTAGTATTGTAGCTCTTCCTGTTAATTTTCTTGTCTCAACCCTTGATCTTTGCCTTTTGTACCTCCAATTGGAGGGTGAAAGGGGAGCAGGGCATGGCTTTAGNAGGATGGGGAATTAAATATATGCCTGTTCAGCTAATAATCTGATGAATGTAGAGGAAAGAATGACATTTCTATGTCATTGCCTGCAATATCTCACTAGTTACAGCCCCATGATTCCTCTAGAAAGACTAATGTCAGGTTATTAAGCCAAGGCACAACAAGCAATATAACTTAGAGACCATCCAATCTAAACACAGTTAGAGTAGCATCACCAGTAAACAGTCTGCTATTTGATGTGCCTTGTATCTTATTATTGTCACTTCTGTACATGTCTTTATCAGAAGCAATTCACCTCATATTGCAACTTCACTGCAAAACTCCTTCCAAAATGTCACACATCCTATGAGCATTACTAGCAATGAGCCAACATCCTCTGACAGGACATGAAACACTTCACAGTGCTCATTTGCTGAGAAAGTGCTCATATGAGATTTGTGCTAGAGACTGACATTAGAAAAAACTGCAGTTTTGCCTCCCTCCCACATTGCCCCTTCTCAGTTTCTGGCACCTACACATAGAGGCAGAGAGTTGCTGCACATTCAGAAGAACAGAATTTTTTCCTTCCTACTTGACACAGGTATAAATNGTGGGAGGAGGCATGGCCAGGACACATGAGGTATTTACCATCTCACTTCATTGCCAGGGCAAGGGACAGGGCCAGCAAGAAGGGTCTCCTTCTGGCCTAGAAAACCTGACAGGCAGAGCTGTCTGGTATTGTCTATTATAGTTTGGGGTTTTTTTCCCTGTATGAATAATTTGTTATACCCTCTGCCATTAGTATTGTAGCTCTTCCTGTTAATTTTCTTGTCTCAACCCTTGATCTTTGCCTTTTGTACCTCCAATTGGAGGGTGAAAGGGGAGCAGGGCATGGCTTTAGTGGGAGTAGTAAACTGGAGAATACCATTCCTAAACCATGACATCTCTATACTTTATTAAAGCAGCTGCTAAATAGACTGGACATCAAGGGGCAGTAGTGCTTGCTGAGCAGAAGAACAAAGAGGAAGATTCAGTTCTACTGCAGGACACTGATCTTCAGGGCAAAAACATGACATTCTCCTTACTTTGCCTCCCCAGAAATTCTGGGGCNCCATCCAATCTAAACACAGTTAGAGTAGCATCACCAGTAAACAGTCTGCTATTTGATGTGCCTTGTATCTTATTATTGTCACTTCTGTACATGTCTTTATCAGAAGCAATTCACCTCATATTGCAACTTCACTGCAAAACTCCTTCCAAAATGTCACACATCCTATGAGCATTACTAGCAATGAGCCAACATCCTCTGACAGGACATGAAACACTTCACAGTGCTCATTTGCTGAGAAAGTGCTCATATGAGATTTGTGCTAGAGACTGACATTAGAAAAAACTGCAGTTTTGCCTCCCTCCCACATTGCCCCTTCTCAGTTTCTGGCACCTACACATAGAGGCAGAGAGTTGCTGCACATTCAGAAGAACAGAATTTTTTCCTTCCTACTTGACACAGGTATAAATAGTTGTGCTAAATGCTAAAGTGGTGAAGCTGCAGGCCCTGCCTAGACCAGAGAGAGACGGAGTCACCCAATGCTCCCTGCAGAGAGAGAATGCTGCTCATCATGAGTAACACAAGCCAGCTGGTGGAACAGTGGCCTGGCTGACAAGAAGCATCCCATGATCAAAGGAGAAAAGGAAATAGGTAACACAATACACAGTAGACTTCTCATTGTACAGCTGTGACTGAATTTCAGTCTGGCACAGCCATACACTGTACTTATACTTACTTGTACTCACTGGTCATCTGACTATATTTTTCCTGTCCTTAATGTGAAACGGTTCTTTGCTCTATGGCATGATAATATCTTTGGTAACTGAAAATCACAAGGAATTTCTACCCATGTGTAGAAATGTTTGGTTTTGACATTACATATCTAACTCCTGACTCATAGGTGGACTAAGCCAGGGAGCAAACAGCAAATTAACTGTGTATATCTGACTGAATCAGTCATGAGGCAAAATGCTCTTCTTATGTGGGTTTGGGTCAGAGTGTTAGTCATAATTAAACACAAAGCTGAAGAACAGGCCCTTTTCCAGTATGGAGACTGGGACCAAAACCATTGTGTCCAGCAGGCACGGTCCAACACTACTCAAGAAAACATCAGCTCAGTCTAGCTGTCCCCACCCCACCAAGCACCCTTCGTAATTCAGATTTTCCCCTTCATAATTCAGAAAGATTTAAAAACAAATAGCACTTTAGTTTGAGACTATAAAAATATGTCCACATGTCCATAAATCTGTTTCTCACATTTTTAAAAGCTGTTCTACTACTTCTGGGGTTTTTTGCAACTGCCATTTCTCAATTGTCATTTGCTGAGGCAGGGTCATGTCTCTGCCAGAACACCTCTGTACACGTAGCTTTGTCATTTTGCATCATACACCACTTTTCCTTACTGCTTCTGCCACGACAACTGTGATTATCACCTAATCCAACCTAACAGGTAATTCTTGTCCTTCCTGTCCCCAGCCTCCCAGCATGTGGGAGGAAATATTGTCACTAAGCTGGCCATCTGGTAGCTGTCACAGAGCAGCATGTGGCTGCTGTCAGAGCTGCCGCAGAGCTAAGACAAAGAGAGTGTTGCTCTTTGCTGTAAGGGCCTGATGTGGGAGAGCTGCTGCCACAAACCCAAAAGGAGATGGGATAAAGGACACTTAAAACTCCCAGGGAAAAGAGACTTGATCAGCACCAGTGGCCACTCTAGTTTAGGAGCACAGCTACATGGAAAGTGTCTGAAGCAGCAGCTTCTCTTTTCCTTCAAGAAAACAGTGAGAGACTCTGGAGTATGGTCCATGCATCGCCTACTAAGACTATAGTGAACAGGTTTATGTCTCTGTTATACCCAGTGAAAGTAACATATCTTTCCCCTCTTAGACCTCCCTGCAATAAAGGAATCTCAAAACTAGCATGTGGCAAAGAAGTAATTTATTTTACTGAGTGGCTATGAGGTTTCTTTTAATGATCCTTTTTTTCCAATTTGCAGCAGTGTCAGACTCCACATGGATTTCAACAGAAAAGTCCCAAATATCTGCAGTCTGCTTAGAAAGTGAACTGTACACATGGTCCAGATGATTCTCCCTTTCCCCTACACCACAGCACACTCCCAGCCTTGCCAGTATGTTCCCCTTTCGCAAGATGCGGGGTGGGAGCAAACACTATTCAATTCCCTGGTTGGTTCAACCTTGTTCTCTTTTTATACTATGGCACATATTTGTGCAGCATGCAACAACCAAGTAAGAACATCTTTTCCAACTGGTATTTCTTAATGGCATTTGGAGAAAGATTTGTAAGTAATCTTACATGAATTGCAAATAAAAGCCTCCTTAACACACTTCCATGACTCTATTTTCCCCTTGTATTTTCTTTTTTATACCTCTTTCAGTCTGAATTTTCTTTGATTGAAAGCACTGAAAAACTGTTAAGCAAAGAGTGCTCCTGTCTCCTCACTCTCTCCAATATGTTTTATTTCTGTTCTTTTAAGTGTTTTGGATCAGGTCCTTGCCTCTGGCACTATTCCTCCACCCTTGACTTATGTCTAGAATAGTGTCTTCTGGCAAGTTTTTTGCCCCTCACAGGCTGGCTACTGTGTGCAGGGCTCCTGCTTTTCATGGGTCAAGGCCTTAGGCATCTTGAGACAAGCACTGGCCTCTCCACTTGGCTCCAATGTTTCCTTTTCAGCCTCCTCACAAAAATGAACCAGGGCTTAATAGTTAGTTCTCAGTACAATGCTCCCTTGTTTATTTTCTTCACATGTCTATTCTTTCTTTCCATTCCTGGCCACAAAGAGAAGAAAGTTGGAAAAACTTCACTTTTACCAGTTTACTACCAATTCTGAGCTGTGAAAGCTGCCATAGTAAAGAGGGTGAGGGAGGACATCTAGAAGGAACAGATTAGGCCATCAGCAGGTCTGTTTCTGAACATTCTGCAAGACCCCAGTGTAAGTATCCCCAGAAATACAGGTACTATGCCATCGTCCTCTCCCTGGCTGTAAGAAGTCTTCTCTAAGATTTCTCTAAATTTCAGTTCTTTTTGTGCAAAAACCTAAGTAGAGCACAGGGGCTATGTGCTGGCATCCTGTATGAGGGTGAGATCTGAAGGATTAATTAGTCCAGCAAAACAGCAAAATTTTAGGCAGAAGATTGCAATCCATGGTATAGAGTGATCATGACTATCCACTACATTCTACAGTACTAAGTACAAAATTGAGAGAAAATACCTTTTTAGTTGTCCTAGAAAATTTTAAGAAAACATCTTTTTTGTCCTTGAAATACTTTTCTTGAGGAAATGAAAATAAAAGGTACTTGGCTTTAGATTGACTCTATGGTTTCATTTGTCTAAAAATGTCACATTTTATTTATGGATGCATTCATTCTCTTTTAGTCTCTTTAAAGACACAGATGAATTATGAAAAATATAAACAGGAGACATAGCAACCCTCCCTTTAAAAATATAGAAATTAAACATATCAAAGTGTTTGAACATTCCCCACTCCTTCTCAGAAAAAAATAAGAGGAAAATAATTGGGATCATTGCCTTTTTGCAATCCATTTACTAATCTCAGGATTGTGCCTTCTTTGCATGAAGCTGGAATCAGGGCATCTCACTTAGCCCATGAAAGCCAGCACATCTAATCTAAGGTGGTAGTGAGACTGCATCAAACCTGAGCACCTGCAGAATGATTCATCCTCTCAGAGGCACACTCCTGTCTTAAGGTAGCAGTGCTTCACCCCCTACTGATCCCTGAGGAAAAAGGGTTGAATAGTTGGATTTAACACTTGAGCTTTAATGATTACATTTAGATAAGATAAATTTCCCCTTGATCTTCTTCAATCTCATCATTTTTCTTTATTGTTAAAGACTTGTTTTTTCTTGTTTCTAGAATCTGGGCACATACCTTTAGGAAGTCACGATCACAGTCAGGTCCATCTTCTAAATCAAAGGCTGTGAAGCTATAGTTGAGAGTGTTCCCCTTGGTGGTTTGGATAGTCCAGTTGCAGTGCTCATTTAATGGGTAGTTATTTGGATAATTTAAACTTTCCAATATGCCATGGCTACGATTAACAGTCAGCACTTCATGGCAAACTGAAAAAAAAGTGGTAAGAGATTATATTTGTACAGTGTTTTTAATCCAATGTCTCAAAAATTACTAATTGCAGTTACTGATAACATTACAAGGTGAGAAATATTTTTATTCAGATTAGAGAAGCATTGCAGAAAGAGAATGGTGATCTACTGAAGAACATATTTTATATGTTTCAACCAAAATTCAGACTTTTCAAACTTTAATCTTTCAGCACTATTTTGACCTTCTTTTCTGACACTAGGCAGCAGACCAGGCTCTTCAATTTGGGCAGCAAATCTGCTGTGTTGGAACAGCAGAAATAGCTGATTCGCTTCCATAACTGTTCTACTGTCTGTTACCACAGATAGTACACCTACCTCCTGCACATTTTTTTATTCTATCCAAACGATTTAATGAGCAGCAAGGTCTGTATTTTCAGTATTTCAAAATGCCTGGTATTCAGCTGAAGTTCAGGATCAGATGGAGTGGAGTGGAGCTTGCCTGCAAAGCTACATGACTTTTCGAAAGGGCAGGACAAAGAGAACAAAATGAGTTTTGAAGGACGCAAGATGGGTAAAAGGCCATCCCCTGCCATCAGGATTTTATTAGAAACATATCAGGCACAAAGGTGCCTTTGAATGGTAATTTGATACCATGTTTTCCTTTGCAACATTTTCCACTTAATCATTACATTTCTTTCATGTACATGTAAATGTATCTGGTATCTAAGCATCCTTATTTTATAACATACTGCCTGTATAATTTTAGCTTTTGGGCAAGCCTTTAAAAGCTTTCTCTGATGCATCTTCAGGAATTAAATATGAATGTAAATCACGTTATCTGATAGCTCAAGTTCTACATCCGAGTGCTTTGAAAGCGCTCAGGGGAAGGGGAACCTTTTCTAATATATCCTCTTGACATTGCTGTCTGAAAAGTACATTGTAGATGAATCTGTAAGGAATGATATCCTTACAGATATCTGTAAGGAATGAGTGAGCCAAGGCTCCCTCCCTCTTCTAATTATTCTACATGTCACCCGTGGATGAATGACTGTTTTGAAATCCATTTACTATTGTCCAAACCTAGGACAACTTCATGTCTGTAAACCTACAATGATCCTTATCACTTGGGCATGTCATATTTAGAGGACACAAAGATGCTTGCAAATCATTTCAAATGTAATGAAATTACATATCTTCCAATGTGCATTTAACCATAAAAAAGCATGAAGTGTATGAAGAGAAAAGTAAACACCAGGACTAAACTTAAGATTATGACTAAGAATAAAATAATTTTGTCATGTTTCTTCTTGTATTTTTCTCCAAATGTTATTATTCTGATATTTTTTGGTTAGTACTATTTTACCAAAAAAATGTTTGAAAGAAAAGTATTACCCTTACAACAAGATATTGAAAAATGAAACTTTGAAAAATGTTCCTGATAGGCTAAATCATCCCAAGCACCCACAATGATGCAGTCTGGCTGAAGAAACTTGACTATCTTTTGTCATCCTGCCTCACAAGCAGCTCTAAGATCAGACAATCTTGCTGTATCTGCCTTCTCTTTTAAAAAGTCAGGAGCCTAAGGAGTAGAAGAGCAAAAACAGTCCAATCCACCCTGTTATGGACTTCCAGCACTTGTTCTGAGTAAATCTGGAGTGGTAAGTGCCACTGGTGCAGGTAATAAAAACAGAGCCCCCTTACCATGTTTTCCTAAGGAGGAGATCATCTCCATCACAGGTAGATGGGCAGATAATTTTTAAATCTTTGTGTTCTGTTACTGTACCAGAATAGAGAATCTGGGTTGGTGGTATGCTCTATACATTTTACTGTGCTCATAAATATGTAAGATCATGGGCTGCAAGCAGTTTCACAGACAACATGAGCTGTAGAAACATTCTCATCTTCTTTCACTTACTTACCCTGTTTGTATTTGGCTAAGAAACCTCCACCTTGCAGACTGTTGTCTGTCCTTAGTTTTACATACACGCTGTCTCCACTGGAACGGATTGGTTGTGGTATCTGATCCCCACAGAATTTACCTAGCTGGCTAGCACTGCTGCTGTTGCCATCATAAATCTTAAAAAATAAATAAATAAATAAATAAAAGTAAAAATAAATAAAAAAAAAGCTGATGAAATTACAAATCCTATTAATTTCCCCCTGAAAAATGCCTGCTTAGAGAAATGTTACTGGATATACAAGAGGTTAAATTCCATTTCTGCTTAGAGGAAGCCTGGCAGGCATTTCAGAAACAAGCAAAAACAGGAAGCCAGTAACTGAATACTAGTGGGGTTTTAGGGGCTTAGTCACCAAGAGGGGAACACAGCACTCCATTTCAATTTTATTAAAAATATTCAAATAATTTATGCAACAATTCAAATATAAAATTTGGTATTAAAAATACAGTTATTGGCACTGTTGTGCTTTTTTCCACGTAATTTACTAAGAAAGCATACCAATGCCTTGGTTCAAAACATAGAAAATTTAAAAGATATAGACATATGCTTGTTTCTATCTAGAGATAACTGTTTTTCTTACCAGCAGCTACACTGACACTGCTGCCTTGCCTTTCATGGCTCTGTGATAGGAAGGTACTACCTCAACATGGAGCTTTACTGTTCTGGGTCTGTTCACTTAGGAATATTTGAAAACCAAACATTCTGTATTTTTCCTGGCCTTTGTACTCAGCATACTCAGCTGCCTCCTATGGGCAAGGTGTCCCAGGGGACCTACCGCAAGGTAATCAAAGGTGCACTTCTGGTGATATTCTAGATGGAACTGCTCAAACTGGATTTCAAATGGACTTCCTCGGTTTCCTTTGAGCAGCCAGTAGCACTCCGAATTGTGATAATATGGCATAGGGTAGTTGGGAGACATGAAGATGCCAGAAGATGTTATGAAAGTCCCACCACAACCTGAAAATTGCAGAGAAAGCAAACCAACGTTAAACAGTTAGAAGGGTAAAGAATTAGACATGATGTGTGAGATTCTCACTACTGGCCTCCTTCACAATCCCTGAACATCTTAGGTAATGCTCCAAAAATCTACATCTAGCCATCAATGTTGTAGGCAGAAGAGAGCCCATAGCATCTAGAAATATTAACTGTCTAATATGAAGAGTGCTTCTGATAGAGAGTTAACCTTCAAATTAGAAACCTCTTCATTAAATTCTTAATTACTGCTTTCCTAAGCATAAGAGAAAATTGAAGCTACTTTGTATCTAGGGAATAGTATGCCCTTCTCTGTGATAAAAAGAAAGCCCAAGGATCAAGAAATATCCTTGATCTTAACAACATGCATACATCTCACTATATAATTAGAAGACAGACTTTAGAAGATGGAAAGCAGATAAGATGTCAGGAAAAAGGTGAGAAATAAAATATAAACAAAAGATCAAAAATGAGATGCATAAAATAGTTGTATACTTGATACAGTCATTTTACCTGCTGAGGTACCATCCCACTCTGCTGAAAATCCCTTTCTTGTGCCAAATACATCACTTACAAACTTTATCCACAGCTTGTTACCATGAGAGATTATAACAGGAGGCAGGTCTGTACCACAGTATTTTCCAAGAGGAGGAGAAGTTTCATAGCCTCCATCTCTAGAATGGTAGAGAAGAAAAATCTTTGGTCAAAGAGAGATATCATGAGAAATGCTAAAATCAAAAATCTTGTGATCTTTCAGGCCTGGGAAAGACTAATCCTGGCTCTTCACCTTACACAGAAATACTGCTACCAAATACTGAGTCTTGCTCCTCACAGTAGTAAGCCCTACCACAACCACCTGCTTGTTGGGTATGTCACTCTGCCATCTCAGCAGATTGAGGGTGTGTCAACACAATGACAGGCTTGAGAAGTGTCTCAGGTAGACTATTTTCTCTATATTTTACAAGCTGACAATCATTGGTGCAACCAAAGGTAATATTCTAATTTGAAGTAGTAGTTTTCTCACTGCTCACTGTTTAGCCTGGTGCAAACCTAGATGAACAGACTTATTTTAAGAAAATATGTTTATTTGCCGCCACACAAATGGGAATTAATTTCTGAATTAATTTCACTGATGTTATGCATGTTTTGAAGTACTTTCTTGGTCTTCAGAATTGGTTCTACAGCCCCTTATTTTCCTATTTTTAAATTAGGTAATATTTCCAGTAACATTTTTTTAATACCGTAATCAGGATACACAGGTAATGTTCTGTTTTGCCTCCTGCACATGCCTTATGGGAATAAAAAAGACAGTGACAACCTGCTTATCAAGTGCATCCTGGCCAAATCTTCAAGCACTTTCATACTACAAATACCCTACAGGTCAGTAGGACAATAATGGATGCATTTATATCTATATATGGGTGTGATCTTGCTATGGTGCTTTTTAAGTGGACAGTAACACTTTCAATTGCATATTCACAGGTTTACAGCTGCTTGCGAGAAAAATTTCTACCTAGCCTTTGCCATTCTGTTTTCTTGTCATCCTCCCATCTTAAACTGTTTGCTGCTGTCTCACGTTACTGGCAGTTGAAGAAATGTGCCAGAACCTCCCCTCATTTGCATCTTGACCTCTGCAGCTGTGGTCAGATGAACAATTTTCTTAGTTGACTAAATGCAATTTATCAGAAGACACCTCAGGACAAGAAATGAGAATGGCGCTTCACCTAAGACTTATGTAACCACCCCATTTAACAGTATCAGGTGTGAAGAGACATTCTAAAAATCCAGTCATGGCAGCAGCAATGTGCTGAGTTGCACTTGCTGTGCTCTGTCCCTATCTTAAAACCTGTTTGATGCTGCTGAACTCTTTACAGTGAAAACAGAGTTAGATTTATGATATAAATAAATGTTTTCTGTTCCTCAGATGAAAAAGTGAAAAGAAAAATCACCTCATTTACAATTTGGCTCACCCCAAATTAAAGTGTTAATTGTTAAAATAAATTTAGATTAAATTTAATCTCACATTGTTGTTTTAAAAAGAAAAAAAAAGAAATGTTTTACTCAGAAAATATTGAAAAAGCTTTTCAGGTTTTCATAACTTTCTCCAGTTTGTATGTACAGCTGAAAAAACCCAGCTAATTCAGCTGGAATTCAGAATCTCAATACTGCAACTTCAGCAGCAGATTTCTGTTTGGCTTTTAAAAAATAAGATACTACTTACCAAGGAATAACCCATACAAAATATCTGGTATAATGTTAAGGATGAACTTTATCATGGTGCTCAGTGAGGTAATGGAAACTCTTAGCATGGTCAGACTGAAAAAACATACTGCATTCTGCAGATATGGCTCACCCAGAGAGACAGCTCATGACAGGACTGAGTACACCCACACTGCAAAGTGCAAATCCATCTGCAGCTACTCAGTAGAAAAGACATGCACTTGGTGCTGGCTGTACTGTAAGCAGCTAACTTCCTGCAAATATTACTTCTATTTGTCTCTGTCCTGTCAAATTCCTAATAGAAATCATTAGGTTAGTGTCCTAAATTTAATGGTGATGTATTTCCAGTATAGAAAAATATAGCAGAATATAGAATCATAGAAGAGGTAGGATTGGAAGGGACATTTAATGGTTATCTATGCCACCCAATTCGACAATGAACAGAGACATTTTCAACTAGATAAGGTTGCTCAGAGCCTCATCCAGCCTGATATTGCACATTTCCAGAGATGGTGCAACTACCTCTGTGGTCAACCTGCTCCAGCTGACCACATTAACCTCATTGAAAAAAGTTTCTGAGCAACCCAAACTCTCTCAGCCTGTCTTCATAGCAGAGTGCTCCAGCTTGCTGATTGTCTTCATGGTCCTCCTTTGAACTTACTCCAAGAGGTCCATGTCCTTATGCTGGGGGCCCCAGAGCTGGATGCAGCACTCCAGGTGGGGTCTCACCAGGGCAGAGCAGAGAGGCAGAGTCACCTCCCTTGACCTGCTGCCCATGCTGCTTTGAATGCAGCCTAAGGTACTGTTGGCTTTCTGGGCTGCAAGGGCGCATTGCCAGGTCCTGTCTAACTTTTCATCCTGCAGCACCCTCAAGTCCTTCTCCACTGGGCTGCTCTTGATCCATTCACTCCCTAGCCTGTATTGATACTGAGGAGCAGGACCTTGTATTGGCCTTGTTGAACCTCATGAAGTTCACATGGGCTGACTGATCAAGCTTATCCAGGTCCCTCTGGATGGTATCTCATCCTTCAGGTGTGTCAACTGCACCCTCAGCTTGGTGTCACTGGCAAACTTGCTGAGGTTGCACTTGATCCCACTCTCTACATCATTAATGAAGATATTAAATAACACTGGTCCCGATACAGATCCTTGAGGGATCACTTGCCAGAGATCTCCATCTGCACATCAAGCCAATGACCACTACCTTCTGGATATGACAATCCAATCAATTCCCCATCTTCCAAACCATCCACTCATCAAATCTATCTCGTTCCAGCTAGAACAATGTCACGGTGGACTGTGTCAAAAGCTTTACAGAAGTCTACACAGATTACATCTGTAGCTGTTCACTCATCCACTGATGTAGTCATTCCATCACAGAAGGCCACTGGGTTGGTCAAGGATGCCCTTGGAGAAGTCATGCTGGCTGTCTTGGGCCACCCACTGTCTTCCAAGTGCCTTAGCAGAGCTTCTAGGAGGATCTGTTCCATGATCTTCCCAGGCACAGAGGTGAGGCTGACAGGTCAATAGTTCCCAGGCTCCTCTTTTCTACCCTTTTTAAGAATGTGTACAAAGTTTCCCCTTTTCCAGTCACCTGGGACTTCACCTGATTGCCATGACTTTTCAAATATCATTGAGAATATGTCACAAAACAGGCAATAAAGCTCTTTGTTTCTGCACTAAGGAAAACAACCCAAACACAGTGCATGGGAACAGAGTCCACACACTCCACTTTCTCTCAGAACTGGAATTTACCAAGTGGGAAAGCTGACAATAGAGCAGGATGAGAGGAGGAAAAGGTAGCCTTTAAAGCTCTCTGGTAAGTCCTTTTCCTACACTGATAGCAAGGTGTATAGTCTAAACTAAAGATTCTGAACATACCTAAGTGGGTTTAGACAACTTACATGGTGATCAGTACTAGGGACAAGAGAAATAATTAGCCTTGCCTGATTTCTACATAATCCTCTGTACAGCGTTTATTCCCTTCCAAGGTGAAGTCGGTGAAGCGCAGCACAATCTGTCTGTTTATTCCCACTGTGATGGTGTATATGCACTCAGTCCGGACAGGGTAGTTACTGGGGTAGTTTGGAGATGTTAGCACGCCAGTTTCAGCAATGTAGTTGTGTGAGCAAACTTTAAAAAAAAAAGAAACAAAGATGAATTAATGTCATATGTCTGCTAAATTAACAGGAAATTTCTATTTTCAACAGGCAGAGGAGCAAACATCCTGTGTTCCTGTGCATTATAACTCTTCCTTAACACATCTCACTGCTGAATGTAAACAGTATAAACTAAAACCAGAATCCAGCTGTTTCATGGGATTTCTTACATTTGAGTTGATCTTTTCAGCTTTTACCAGAACACTGTGCCTGTAAAAAATAGGCAACATAAAAGCAGTTTCAGCTGCCTAGATGGTTTTGTCCTGAAAGCCAAGTAACCAGAGAAAGGAAAATGAAAGGGATGTCTTGCTGAACACAAAAGGTAGGATTCCTGAATTTCTGAAAAGCAGTGCTGATGGAAACTAAATATAGTTTCTAGCTATGAGGAGAAGCTACATTGTTTTCAAGCATTCCTCATGATCAAACCTGGTAGAGATTTTACATCTAAATATCTTTTCCCATTTTCGAGGCCATAAGTGACAGTAAGTTGGAAAGTGGTATAATCCTTAGAATTTTAGGACACAACATTTTTACTTAAGGTCTTACACTTAAATCAACTACATCAGCAGCAGCGTAGCAATGTTTATGCTTAACTCTTTAATTGCATAACAATTTAGGGAGGAAGGGATGCAGCTACACTTCAGGCCCTTCATGTCTAAGGTTGGTCATTTCCTTGTCTGTTCTCTATCCATTCTAACTGCTAAAACACCTTTGCTTTTAATGGTGTATTTTAATTTTTTTTTTTTTTTTTTTTTTTTTGCATTCTTGGTCACCTAGAAGGTCTGTGTTGAAAACATTTTCTGTGGGATAAATACTCCCAAAGCTAGGTCTCAGACCTATGCTAGACCTATGCTCCTAATTCATCATGGGGAGAACAGAGAAACAGGACACAAAAAAGGGTCAATAATTTTCTTCCATTGGCTTCTGCTTTGGTATTGACAAGTCAAAAAGGTTTAATGCACTAGTTTATGTAAAATCATTATCTATTGAAGTCTTTATCTAGAATTTTAGTCATTTATGTGTTCCATCACAGATATGCTTTAATGTACACATATAACAAACAGGTTAGTCCTGGTCACCAGAAGAGCTTTTTGCTGCTTTGTAAATCTTTATAACACCCTGGCTGTTCTGCCAGCTCCCATGGTGTTTTGTGATATGTAGGGCTTATCATCAAACCCTAGATCCTTAACTCATATGATTTCTTGAGAATGCTGCCTGAAGGGTTAGAAATCTGACTTAGAAATGTCACCCAAGTTTTCCTAACAGACCACTACAGAAAAAGTATTAAAAAATTAAAAAGAAAATGTGTGTATATTTATTAGGTTAGTTATTTTTAACTAATTATTTCCTCCTGCTTTTGGAGGGATAGGTGTCTGACTTGTGCATACTTAATTATTAGAGTTCTTGCAATACTGCCATTACTTACTCACTTAGAGGCTGAGACCAAGAATACCACATTTCAACCTGGAGAATATTAAAAACTGGTGTGTTAGATAAGAACTCTTACAGTAAGATTAGCACTACAGGAGACAACATTTTTTTATCAGCCCTTTTAATAACAATTTCAACAGAATTGTCCAGGTTCCCTCCCTCACCAAAGTTTTTCTTCTTGGGAGGAATCCAGACAGAAACTTATATCCCAAGTGTGCTGTTTTAAACTGGATGCCGTGTACTGCTTTACATTTCACTTAACAATCTTCTTTATGGGCTAAGGGATAATAAATAGAGAAGATGGAACAGTGACTGCCTTAAAAATGTTAGACTTCTGGCTACAGTGAAATAAATCCAAATATAGATGGAGTATGCTGGCTGCTATGAGGATTTAGAAAAGCAGAAATGAACCCATGTCTTTTGACAGCCAAATCTTTCCTGGTAACTGAATTAATTAATGGTGTTCTACTTTCAGCAGGAGAGCTGGTACTCCCCTTTAGCACTCAGCTCACTAACAACATTGTGGGGTGTGCTTGGGAGTAACAGACCCTTCAGTAAACACTTAGCAAAGTTAGCATGAAAAAACTACTTTGAATCTTTTGTCAAAGTTCAGAATACAGTCTAATACTATATGAGATTATTGTACGTCTGGAAAAAAAATTAATTCAGTTTAGTTGGAAGATGCTCATTACAGCTCATGAAAAACAGAAGGAAGCAATTGTTTAGGACAATCACACATCTTACTTTGCCCAGAGTGTGAGGTTTTGAAAGCAATTCAATGTGCCTTCTGATTTTAGTACTGAATGTGTTTGCTTTTCTGAAAAAAATGCCATAAATGGCAGTAACTCACTGTAATAGCAAATAGCAGAGAAAAATGCCAGCCTTTGTAATATTCACTCATGCAATCATGCATAATGTCAAAAATTCCATGTTTTTTCCCCTAAAGATATATCAATCAGTTGCTACAATCCTAATTAATCAAAAATCAAGCAATAGTGCAATATGTAACATGGAATTTTTCTTTCAATCTCTCTGTACCAAAGGAAAACTGGGATTCCAAATAATTGACTCTTTATGCAGTACCATGCACGTTTAGAAAAAAAAAAGAAGAAATTATCACATGAAGTATATGCCTCTCCACAAGCAATATGAAAGGACATCTGCACTTCAGGGCCTTCTGTTACTGCTGCTGACAGATGCCAAGACGCTTGGGTTTTACCAAGGAGGCACACAAAGGTCTTTTGTAGCATGGTAGACTCAAACTCCCTCAAAATACTGGGTACAATTGTTCAAAAAGGATCTCTGCTTGCCTTCTGCTGATTTACACCTAAACACACATACTGTGGAGTTGTACTCACATATATTGGCATGTACAAGCAGACTAACACCCTGACCAAACACTGCCAAGATACAGCTCCCTAACAAGTTGTTAGGTGCCAGCCAATTGAGCCTTTTTCCTGAGACTTGGGATGAGCTGAGCAGATGCCCAACACACATATAGAACATCAGCTTTATTTTCTGTCTTAGGTCAACCTCATTCAACCATTCCCTGTACATCTCTGCACATGAATATTGGTCAGAATTAATTTCCATTCTTGTCATTGCTTGTTTGTCTGAAGACCAGAACCAGTCATCTTACTCATAATAATTACTGGGTTCAGTCAGGAAGATGGGAATGAAGATCTCAGTTTGTACTCAGCTATCAATGAAGAAGACACAAAAATCTATACTACGTTTTCAGGTTTACTTTTAACTTCATGGGTTCACAGAGGTTTTTCTCTTTTCTCATCCTTCTCCAACTCTGACTTCTCCAAGCCATCATTGTAACTAACATATAATCCACAATGAAGCTATTTAAAACCAGCTTATCCATCTCGATTAATAATACCATTCACAATTCAGGATGATAATGAGAAAAATTATCTTTCACCAAAGCATGATAAAGACCAGGAATAAAAAAATCTATCAGGAAGGCAATCTGCTACAAACCTTGTTAAGGTTAACTTTTCCCAGCAGAAAGAATGAAATGAAACACCTCTAAAGAAATAAACAAGAAACCCCCAAAAACCAGAAAACCAACCAACAAACCAATGAAACACACAATGAAATCCCCAATTCGAAGTAAAACAGATGAATTCCTACTCATTTGTGAAGAAGTTGATGGGAAAAAAAAAAAATCGTACTGAATCCAGTACTATTCCTATTGGAAAACTGTGCCCTGTATCTATCAAGACCCTGAACAAAAGTTCCAGGAAAGACTAAACTCTTTCAAAGTTTTTTCAATCTTTTTACATGGCTTATTTGTGATGTGGTCAGCCAAAACTGGCAGAAGACAACCCTAAAATCTACCATAACACTTACATGGCTTTTGTGACATTCGTCTATCTGATAGCTGAGGCCTGGACTCTTTGAAACAAATCAAAATATTACCTTGAATTCCATGTGACTTACCCTTTTAAATGACAGAAGGATGGTGAAGAACTAAGAATACAAGGTACCCATAGTTTAAGTTGGTGATACATATATTAAAATGTATCATGTGGGCATGTCTGACTGAAGGATTTCCCTCTGTATTGGTGCTCCATGAGTTGTTCACAGCTACTAGCTGGCAAACTGCTAAAGCAATATTTGCACTTTATGGGCCATGGCCGTGGCTGCATCTTGTGGAATTAAATTTTTTTTTTCTTTGACAGGAAATATATCTTTGCCTTTTATTCTTTTCAGGGTACTTTTCAAGTATTTAATATATCAAAGACAAGCCATGCAAAAAAACCATTGTTTACCAAGAGGCATGGAGAAGAAAATTAGTTTCATTCTGTATTAAAAAAAAAATCACTTTTACTTATCCTTCTTTTTTAAACTCCAATTTATTTGGTTTGGGAAGGAGGTGTAATCTTGTCCATGTTTTCAATAGCTCATTCTCTCTGAAATAACTCCAGGCAAAAGATTATTGAAACGTGTAATATGAACCAGAACATTTTTGACAAGTTCTGATACTGGTTATGCTCTAGCTGGCTAAGGAGACACAACTTAAAAATATGAAGGATTCTTATTGCACAAGAAACATTATTAGAACCATATTTTCTTTAGCAGAAAAAAATGCAAATAAGCAGCAGATGTACAGAAAAAAAAATATTAGTTTTGGTAAATCTCTCAGACATTATTATGCTTAGCAATTTGCTACCTTAGTGTAACTGGATATACATGAGATGAAGATCAGACCTAAGCTTGATATGATTGCAGGGAAGTGAGGAGTTACTTGTCACAGCAAAATCCACATACACATACATGTTTGCCTTCTCTCAGGCCACACAAACTTCAAAACACTTCATTCTTAACTGAAAAAAAAAGAATTTTAGCTGTCTGGTATTTATGAAAACTTTATAGTATTGCTATGCTTGTTCTGGGACCAAAAGAAAGAAATCTTTGTAAAAAAGGCAAATCATAGTTTCAGCCTCTCTGAAGTTCATTACTCTCACTTTCAGTAGCTATCTCCTACTTTGCCATACTTAGACCAGCTGCAGTGGATGAAATTAAAAAACATTTACTCTAGAGATTGTTCTAAGTCAGAGTGAGAATAAATTGAGAGTTACCCAGATTGTCTGAAGAGTAGTAAAGATATTTCTGTTCATTTTGGGAAAAGAAAATCATATAGAGTTTGGATTAAGATATTACATAGTGTTAATTTCATATAAATGTATTATATAGTTGTTAATAGCATTGAAGAGATGGCAGATGTTCATTTTTAAGGTATAGTTTGAAATCATTCCAGGGACAGCATTGATGAAGTTTGAACTCCACATGACACATATTGCAGTGTTTTGGAAGAAAGGTGAGAAAAGCCAATCACCTTGGTGGTGGTAAAGGAGGGGAATATAGAAGAGAGGAGGCACAGCTGTGAAACTGGACAGCATTGAAAAAACTAACTAAACCACAGACATAGATATGGTTACAATAGAGATAGGAATATAGATTAGTGTTGAATAAAGAATACTTTGATCTTGGTGGACCATGAGAAAAGTTGCTATAAGAATATGTAGGAAGGAATTAATCCACCTGCAAAATAGTAAGCTGTGTTGAATTAAAAGGAAAAAATATCACATCAAAAAGCAACTATGATATTTACAGAAGGTTTAGTTTGCAGTTGCAAACAAAGGCTAAAAAAAGGCTTTATAAGGATGATAATTTCACAATTTCTCACTAGTAAGAATTTGGATTTCAAATTGCAGAGTTTTCTTGGAAAGATTTTTAAAAGTAGAACTTGTTTTTTTGCCTATTACTTTCTAAGAAATAGAAATTTCCTCCTTGAAATAGTTCTCATTAAATTTTAATTGTTTGTACTGGCTTTTTGGTCTCCTTGCCAGATAACTCAAATATAAATTAAGGCAGCTGAGAAAATGGTTTATTTGGATTTGTAAGTTGCCTGGTAGTGAATAAAACCACAGTAGCAATATCTGTACTGGTTTTGCCTATACACATTCTTGAGAGATGAAATAATAGCCAATTTTTTCAAGATGTCACCAAGAAAGAAGTTAGGAATTGGAAATTTTGCTTCTTTTAGACAGGTTGAACAATTTCAGGAATTAGGAAAAATAAAGAAACTAAGAGCAAACAATGAACAGCCATTGGTAGTTTATGGCTGCATAGATGAGTACTATGAATTTCTGGTATTCATCTGATAATCACACACAGAAACCACATAGATACTGGTTAATGATGGATAACAACATCCCAGCTACAAATGCATTCTCATTTTTACATTTTTTTCCCTTGTGACTCTGCTCCTTCTGTTGTTTAGTTCTGCTAGGCAGAACCTGTCCCTCTACCCTCCGTAGCATTAAATGCCATGTCCAGTCGTTTCTTGAACACATCCAGGGATGGGGACTGCACCACCTCCCTGGGCAGTCCATTCCAATGCTTAACCACCCTTTCTGTGAAAAAAATCCTCCTAATGTCCAAAAGAGAAGAGAATGGAGAGAATGGGCAGTCATTATTCCTTTACCTCACTGACATAAATCTTGGCCCTTTAGAAAATACTTAAAGAGGAGATTTAATTAACAGGAACCTTGAACTCTGCTAGAGACAGAAATGTTGCACCCTGTTGTAATGAAAAAATCGCTTGTGCGTTCAGGTTACTTTGCTGCTTTATCAAATTTTATCCTAACTGACCTTTCCCTACCCACCATCAATATTGAACCTTAAAGGGACTGAATTAATTTTTTATGGCACTCAAGAGTCTCCCACTCAAGTGCGTTGCCCATGATCACTAAGTTTGCTAGATCATACATACTCAGCTCAGAATGGACAAAGAAAATTCAGAAAATGCTTTTCCTGAATAATTCATGCAGTTCTACCACATCAGCTCTTACTGACTTCTTAAAGAAAGCAACAATGCTGCTTACAGAAATTGCTTTCCACTTTCCTAGGGAGTAAAAAGCTTTTGAATAAAGCAGAATGAATAAGAAGGAGTAGAAGAGGCATCGGGAAGTCTTCTGGCAACACAGAAAATAATGTTTCTGTTTCTTGTAGGGTTTATTTACAGTGACAGCTGAAAGCATTTAATTTGCATAATGAACAGACTGACTTATTACCTTTGGATGCATTCAGGGAGATATAATTAGCTGAGAAGCCCTCAGATGCAATGCTGTGATCTGTCATGAAGGACAATGTCATCATATTGCCACCACTAGTGAGAGATGGTGGAATCGATCTTCCACAGTACCTGCAGCAAAAAGATACCCCAAACTGAATGGCAGTACCTTATAAAGCATCTGTATCACTGGAAGAGAATTCAGCTTCCCTGGGAAGTTTGAATAGCTACACATACACAATTCTCTCCTTTGGATGGTACAGATCCCTGGCAAATACCCTGTATCATGGGACTAAAAAGCACACTACATGTACAAGGGTACAAATCCAAAGTGTGGCAAAATCAGAGAAGAAACTCTGACTTTCATCAAGTTGTGAAATTCCTATTGAATTTGTGCTATGCTGTACCTACAACATACTCTGTTCTCTTGTAGGAGTCAGAGTGGCTGGCCAAACACTTAAGATTGCAAAATGTTCTTCATTATGAGAGTCATTTGCTCCTTCTTTTCCAAAATACTGCCATGTCAGCCAACTATTTTAGAGTCTATAGCTGCAGCTAGATACTGTTCCCAAGTAATTCAATTGTTTTTGAATTCCAGGATAGCAAGAAAACCCTGTGTATACACCAACTGGAGAAGTGGAATAAAAAAAAAATTCTTCCCTAAGAAAAAATCATGTATCAGGAGAAAGTGAAAACTAAATCCCATAAAATGCAGGTTGTGGTCTAGTTTTTGCAGAGATCCAAATGTACAGGCTTTTAAGTAATCTTTCTTTCACTACAGTAAGTCTTTAAAATCATGTCTTTTCTGGACAGAGATATATTCATGCTTTTCAATTTATTTTCCATAAATCAAAATGCTGATGAAGAGGGACAAACCAGCTATGGAAACCTGTCCTTAAAAGAGCTATCCTTTTGACACAACTTAGTTTCTCCCAGTGTATTATTCATTAAATGTGCTTCTCATTCCATGTTCAAGGAAAGCAAGCTGCCTTTGCTATCCTAGAAGAGAAATTGCTGCTATTTTTTCTGTGATGAAGAGAAAATAATCTATAAACAAAACTTAAGGAAGCAAATTGAATGTCAAGACCTACGGAACAGTGCTCACTCCACAGTAATTCAGGACTGTAGGTTA
Source organism: Erpornis zantholeuca (assembly GCA_013400515.1). Classification (NCBI taxonomy): domain Eukaryota; kingdom Metazoa; phylum Chordata; class Aves; order Passeriformes; family Timaliidae; genus Erpornis; species Erpornis zantholeuca. Next base: position 22,007 of record VZTN01032258.1, read on the forward strand.
ATGGACATATTCACCTTCCCAAGTTTTGCACAGTGCTGTTGTCATATATTTCAAGATGATCTTTTCTGCAACCATAATCAAATGCCAAGTTAAATGAAGTGAATGTCAGGCGGATGAGGTAGCCAGGTTGAACGTTGATAATCCAGGTACAGTTAATCCCATGTGGGTAGACAAGTGGATAACCAGGACTTGTAATGGTTCCTGATGGTCCAGTGAGACTCTCTCCACATACTGCAGAGATTTAAAACACCAGGTTAAATATCATATTTATTAAAACAGCTACTAACGTATAAAATTATAAGTTAGTATAATTATAACTTTTCTTTCTGAAATTTCATAGTCTTTCTTCCTTGATGCATACTACATGGTAACTGGTTCAGAATTTATCTCCCATTACACCATAATGAAACTTGATTGCCAACTGTTTTCAGCTTGTGAGAAAATTTGGAAAGTCCCAGAACTCTACACAGAAAACAGCAAAACAATCCTTACCTGTATCTAATGGCCAGTACTGAGCTCTAAAGCCGAGGTTGGTAAGTGAGGAAGCTCTGAATTTGATATAGAGATTGTTGCGTGTGGATTGCACTCTAGAGGGTACAGCTGTACCACAGTATTTCTCCAAAACAGGAGAGTCTCCGTTGTCGCCATCTCTGACCTGAAGAACAGTATATTCAAAATATCCTCTAGAAATTTTTATTACATTCAAGTATTAAGCATAAAGTAATTCATAAGAACTATATAAAAGAGATCCTTAGTAAGTCAACCCTACCCTTTCTTCAATGTGGTTTCTACTACAGGCATATAAAATACAATCTTATGCCTATCACACAAAGCACAGTGTCCCATAAAAAGCATGTCAGATGGAGAAAAAATGAGATCTAACACCCTCAGCAGTAAGTGGCACATAAACCTCCCAAACCAGACCTATCTGTTTAAAGACACCTGGTACTTGTCTCTGACTATCAAAACAGTCATACCATTTTTGAAGAACCAAGAAAAGCTTTGGGATCCCATTATGAACCTGGAAAAGCTTTTGTGACTGCTGGAAGGAGTGCTCGCCTGTCAAGAGCTTCTGCTTTGGTGAAGACGAGTATTAGACAGAACTTGCAGATACGTATCTACTATTCATAGTATGTGTGCATTATTCTTTACCTCAATGTAGTCTGAATCACAAGTGGTTGTATTTCGAATGTCAAAGTCGACAAAGTTAAGAATCACCACTTTGGTAGCTGGCTGGGAGATGATCCACTCACAGGTCTTTGGGTGAGGGGACATCCTGGGGTAATAAGGTGAATGTATTGTGCCTTCTCCAGACAAGGAACCTCCACAGGCTGCCAAGAGACACCAAGAATCAGTACTTGTGATGAATGATTTCAAGGAATGTATCATAATGATGATGTATGACATGTATCAAATAACACTATGAAATTAGAAAATAACCAACCCTAAACCCCTATCTTATTGCAGCAGCTACTTCAGAACACTCAAATAGTATTAAGAACATATTTAAATGTACAAATTACTATAGGTTTAGCATAAATATGTTTGTACAGAAGATCAAGTTGTGCCCATGAAAACTAATGGATTTGACTCATTTGTTTCACACAGATAGGCTTGTCAGTGATTAAGAACTAAAAGTCAAAATGAAAGTAAAAAGATTTAGGCAGAACTGAAGCTATAACATCTTTGTTATGTCAGCAGCAAATGATGCATCATTAGTAGAATCACAGAATATTCTGAGTTGGAAGGGACCCTCAAGGATCATCAAGTCCAACTCTTAAATGAATGGCCCACATGAGGAACAAACCCACAACCATGCTCTAACCATCTGAGCTAATCTCATGGTCAGAAGCAATGAAGGGCATGTTTCCAAGCATTCTAGGAGTGCCTACAGCAGACCTACTGAAGACATCTTTTAAAAGAAATAAATTGACTCTATTTTGTTCTTTCATTTCTTTTGAAGTTTGCGTTTAACCTATTATATGAATAATATAGCATGGAAATGACTGAAAGTGTCCAAATTACAGGTGACAAGTTCCTCTTACCAACTTGATAAATGGCCCTGAAGCTAGTTCTTTGCACAGAAGCATCAGACTTGAATTTGATCCAGAGACTATTGCTGATAGAAGTGATTGGAGACATGAGCGTATTATGACAGATTTTTCTAATAAGAGGAGATATCTCACTATCACCATCTCGAACCTAGTAATCAAAAAGAAGAAAGAAAAGTGTTAGACCATAAAAGTGTTGAAATCTTATATCCAGACAAAATTATAATCATACAAGAGAAACTACATAACAAAAGGAGTAACTGTTTTACATATTTATAAGAGGGGCATCACAGTAATTGGCCCAAGCTCAGGACTTATGAGAGCTCTAAGGAACAATCAGATGATCAGCAGAGAAGACACAAACACATGCTGCTGTCACAGGGTATTAGGATGAAACAGATCTCTATGACCCACAGTTTAAGCACTATTTGGGGCTATGTTTCCAAAAGTGATACCTTTAGTATAAGAGAGACAAGCGGGGTGCTCACCAACGATAGCTGTGAAATTTTTGCCAGCACTAAAATCTGCTGAGGAAAAATGAGTATTTTTGATTTATTTTCTTGCTCTGGCCATGTGGTTTCCAGTGATTTTTTCAATGGCACTTCTCCAGAACAAGCATCTGTCCCATCACACCCATACATCAATGCAGGCAGACAGCTACTAACAGGAAATGCAACTCTAGCAGTAAAGAGGAACAGTGACATCTTTTCACTCCTTTATCTGGAGAGTTCAATGCATGATAATGGCAATGAAACTGTATCAGGTAATCCAGCTTTTACCTTCTGCACTGCCTTTCTACTGACCTCAATCAATTTGCTAATCAAAGGAGAAATGTATCTTATATATTTTCCCTAAAGTTGATTATAAATCCTGATTATCAAGGGGAGTATATGGGAAAGAGGTATTTGTACTCAAAACTTCAGACCCTGAATCCATAGTCCATGATCAAGAATAGCTACATCCAAGAATCCAGGTATATCTCTGGTATATCTCTGAGGTGCCCATCTCATTCCAGGTGGGCAACAACAACCTGAGGTCCAAAAGACAGGCCCTGTGTTCTTTGCCCAAGAAAAAATGCAATTTTTGTCCCAAAGGTTCTCCTGAAAACAAAACACCTATTTTCTGCTTTAAAAGTGGTGGTATTTCATGGAGATGGAACTGCTTTTAAATGCATCTATATGCTCTCAAACGCAAAAAATCATTCCAGTGAATTCACTGGCAAAGCATGGACACTCAGCTTTCAGGTTCCCTCTCATCAGCAATTCTTCCTCAGCTATATTCCTCCATGGGCTGGGAGAGAAGGTAAGGAGCCCTCCTGGCTGCTCTGGTGAGCAGGCAGTGGCTGGCCTGCTTGCCCAGCTTTGCAGTCTCAAGCTGGTGAGATGGCCTTCTGACTAACAGATATTTCTGGTTTCCCTGGAATTTGAGTTTAAGGTGACAGAATTATTCTGGATTTACAGCAGAGCAGCTGACATCTGAATTTGTGCCAAAATATTTAGTAAATCTTTGGAAAGGAGTGAAAGCTTCCAGAACTGTAATTCACAGGAGTTTACATATTTTTCTTGAGCTGACTCTTCTCTCACTTTTGGTTTATAAAGTCCAGTGTGTAGTGATAAAAATAACAGGTTCTCTAAACCATGTGAGTAACGTCTCCTATTGCCAGTTAGAAGGATGGCATGGCAAAGGAGATGCCTTGGCTAACATCTTACTTCTGCATCACCATGTCACAGCCGCTCTCAAATAAGTTTCATTGTCTCTATCTTCTTGTTGCAGATGTCTTCCTTCTTTACTAAGAAACTAAACATCTCTCCTTGAGCAAGTGCTGTGGGCTACGTCTGGTCCCTGTGGAAAGTCCTCCTAGCATATCCAGGAATGCACCTTTCCAAAGTGACAAAAGAGTTGTTGGAGAGTGACTTTTAAAGTGACTTAAACACCCAAAAGCTATCTCCCTAGATGAACTTCAGTATAAAACCCAGTGGGACTGTATTTTATAAAAGTACATGAGAAAAATCAGGCCTTCATAACAGAGCACAGTATGTTGGTTTTACTGACTGTTCCAGACAAAAAATGTTGGTCCCATTTCTGTGCTCTGGGCTGAGCCACAGAGTAAGAGGGCAGGAAGAAGAGCAGGGCAGAAGCACAGGGAAACTGAAGGGCTTGTGACTGATCAGCAGTGAGGTAAATGCCTTGCTGAATTAATACAAACCGATGGCATTCAACAGAAATGGTTTTGTTTCTCTGGCTGCTGTGAATTTAGCTGCTGTTTTGCCAGCAATTAGGCGAGAGGAGTAGCAGGCCAAACAAACAAAAGCTGTCTGTTTTCATTAAACACACTTCCCCTCTCATTTCAGAAATTAATTACACTTCATTCCAACCCAGGTCTTTGAATTACAGGAGGAGAGAAGGGAACAATATCAGCACAATAACATCTTTTAAAAATAGACCAACAGCACGGAGCTCACAGGGGCCTGTTCCTCACCGGTCAGGAGGAGATTAAACACAAAACCAAATCTGTTCTGCCACTGAGCTGCATGGCCAGCAATGCTGGACCCTGCTCTGGGGCTGCAGGCACGGCTACCACTTGCTTCAGCTGCAGCAGCACCTCTGCAAATCAACCACTGACTGCACCCAGTTTGTTTTCCTTCCGTTTAGATCTGCACAGGCACAGTTTTACACAGACAGTGGTACCCAGCACCCATCCCCTGTGGGATGAGGTGTTTATGGCAGTATAGAGAAATACAGGCTGGGTACGATAGTAGAGGCCTTGAGACATGTTGAGTCAGGGCAGGACACATAGGAGAACAGGGACAGGAGGCAAAGGGGCACAGGCCACCAACACAGAGAGCTTCTCAGGCTCTGAGGGCACCACCACGACTCACCCAGGTGCCTCCCCCAGGCCCCGCACCCTGCCGCTGTCCAGGGCCAATGTAGGGGTTGTCAGTCCCTGCCCCAGCAAACCTTCAGACTGGTCAGTCTCCATCTCCCCACAGTCTGGCCTCGCCGGACCATGGGTTCTGCGAAGCCATGTTCCCCTGTGTGCCCCAGGCCTGCCTGCCTCAGCCCATGCCCATCCCCAGCCAGGGCGGTGGGACAGGCCCCGCTCCTGGCCTGCACAGCACCCTGCCGGGCCTCACCTGTGGCCAGCTCCAGGGGTGCAGACCAGCAGCTGGGCAAAAGTGGGCTTAAACGTAACAAAGAAAATGAAAATATGGTATCTCATGCATTTCAAAGGCACCCTACAGCTGTGAATTTGTATGTAACACAACGTTGCAGACCAATGAAGAGAGAGGTAGGAGTAAAAGAAAACATAAAAGTCGCCTCAAGTGGATCTCAGTTAGTACTGACATTAGTACTGCATTAATATTACATTTTCCATATAGAAACATTTTAACAGTACTATTTTGTTTTCTTTGCCAATTAAATTTGGACTAATAACCATTCTTGAATTACATTGTAAGATTTCAGTTATGGCAACAATAAACTCCCAGCTTTACATATGTATATAGAATCATAGAATCATTAAGGTTGGAAAGGACCTCTAAATCTTAGAGTCCAAGTGTAAAAAGAGCTCTTTCATCTTTCATCCTGCTCTTTCAGCCCCTGTGACTTTTGGACCCTAATAAATTCGTATACTTAGTAGTTTGATTAACAACTGTTTCTGCAGTGGCCCTTGGGACAGAAGTTATACATGCTCTTGTACACATAGCAATCAAACTTTCATATCAACTGATTAAGGGAGTCACCTCTATATAATTTGCTGAACAACCACTATGACTCTCCAGCTCCAAATGGGTGAAGTTGAGGAATACTTTCTCATCTTCTGGCTGTCGGATAATGTAGATACATTGCTGGCTGTTGACATAAGGGTTAGGCCAGAAGGGAGATGTGATAACTCCTTCACTCTCAGTGAAATTTCCTCCACAACTTGGATCTGCTATATTAAGAAAAAAAAAATTGAGATATTCATATTCATAAGTACAGTAACTCCTTTTGAGGCTGCCTCTGTACAATGTCTGCAAAAAAAAAGGATTACTATATTATTAAAGAGCAAGTGTTAATTACATCCATTCATGTGTTGTTGGCTCTCTCTTGAGAATGTCACAGAACTACCTTTAATCCTGAGTATTTTACTTACCAGGAGATGTTGTATAGACAATATGGAAGCCTTTATCAGTAATTAAGTCATCAGAGTGAAAGTGAATCCATGCATATGGACCAGTGGTTTGGAGTGGGGGTGGCGATCCAGTGCTACAGTATTTACCAAGGACAGGGTCTTGTGGAAGAAGACCATCTCGAATCTAGACAGAATGATAGATCAACACTTAGGATTATCAGATGCCTGCCAGTTGTGAACAGTATCAACACTTCTTAAGTTATCCTGGAGGCCCCAGCGGTATTGTGGATGGTGGGTGGAGGAAAAGTTCATAGGAAGTTTCGTCCGAACACACAGGAACCAAGAAACAGATCTACCAGCATAGCTGTGATGCTGCTGCTGGGAGTCATCAAGGGTTTTGTGAAAGCAAAACAAGGTATCAGGAGATCACTGTTTTATTGAAATCATGCTCTATATTGCACACAGCATGCTATTCCAAACTGGCTTCTCATTTCTATGAAAAGGTAGTGGTGAATTCTATAAACATTATGTCACACTTGACAAAAAGCCCTAAATTCATACATCAAGTCATGGACTGCTGTGTGAGCTATGATATGAATCTATTAGTCTTAGATCCCTTTCCTGAACAGTTTCCTGTAGGCTCATGAATTCTCTGTGGGTTGATATTTGACAAGGAGTTTAGAGACTGAGCTCTGTAAGAAAGTGAAAGCTTCCCATCAAGTATTTGGCCTGAATCCCATCCTTTCTGTCAAAGGACTTCCACCAACTTCAGTGAAGCAGGTCCTCCTCCTTCTGTCCTGTTGTCTCTGATTGTGCATGGATGACTGGAATATGTAAATAAAAAGGAACATTTCAACCCAGGATTAGATTTTCACAGTGCCCTTCTGTACATAAAAAAGTTTGGAAATATTTTGTTTTGCAATAACATATCTCCGAAATGTCATAATTCACAATCACGCTTTACCTCTAAATAGTCATAACTGCAGTTTTCATGGTGTTCTAGGCTCAGTGTGCCAAAAGCGAATGTGATGAGTAGGCCAGGATTGGTTGAGATGGTCCAGAAACAATCTCTGTTTACAGGATAGTTACCAGGATATCCTGGAGATCTTATTGAGCCATAAGTACCTGTCAGCTCACCACCACATTCTAACAGAAAGAGACAAGGAAGAACAAGAGTCTTTATCACCACACGTTGGGTCAGAAGATGAATTGTCCTGGAGTGTCAAAAATAGCTGCCACTTTGGGGTCAGAATAAATTTAAAAACAATGACCAAACCAAACAAACCAGCAAGTTTCTTCTTTCTTTAAATTTTGCAGTTAATTCTGCAACTCAATTTTAAAAGGAGAACACCAAATACTTGCTGATTTGCACAGTAAAAGGAAGATTCTTTCCCAGTTATGATGACTATGTCTTAAGAAGAATAATCAGAAGCACTGTGTTTGGATTGGATTTACAAAATTAATCTGAATTTCTGTACTTTGTAAATAGTCTAAATTTTTTATCTTATCACAAGACTATTTCCATTAAAAAGAGAAAAAAGGAAAATTTAACTACAGGTAAGGCTGTTTTATATACATGTAATAAAATAACATCACTGCAACAGTTGGGAATGGAAAGAGTAAATCATGTATTATACCCCAGGAATAGCTAGTTTAATCACATCTATACTGCTCTCCTTGCTTTTTTTTTCTTAGTTCAATGTTTTCCCCAAAAATACCTGCTTTCACTTTTCAGTACTCGTATTTGTCAGTTAGTAATTATTGATCTAATAATGACAACTGAAAGGAAAAAAAAAACCACCAGAAATCATATTAAAAGCATTTAAAGAAATATTTCTAGAAATAAGGAAACTGTACTTTTTTACTCTGTGCTTCATTCAAGATACAACCCAATGCACTAATTTGTTTCTAGACAAATACACAGAACACCAAAGTGACTTTGATGTTACGTGAGATGATTTGAAGTTTATCTCTGGAAACAGATTGCCAGGCCATCTGGAACAATCACTCAGGTAGAATTACCAAGAATTCAGGCACACATGTACAACAAATCATACCAAAATGCTCACATATTCTTTTCAATCCAATTCCTTACGATCTATCATGTTTGGAACATTTAAGCTGCTGTAAATTGTCAGTGGCAAAACAAGCTATTATTAACTTGCTTGCTTGTAGTACTAGATACTGCTGTGAGAAGAGAACTGACCAGATGAATGGCATCCCCAGGAACACATTGTCTTTGGGGGTTCCTCACAGGAGGTGTAAAGCAGCCTTAAAAACAGCAGAAAGATATTCATGCAGAGGCCTAGAGCTAGAGTTTGAAAATATCTTCAAGTGATATATATGTCTACATTTCAGCCTCCCTCCCTTGTAAAATACTGTCCTTCTGTTCCTAATTTCTCCTAATCAAAGGAAATAAGTAATTAATTTTACTCCAAAACCATGAAGATGCTTGGAATTTCATCAGCTTACCAGGATCCTGGGATTCCCAGTGAACAGTAAAACCTCCAGTAATGGTGTGGTCTGAGTACAACCAAAAATACAAAGAGTTGTGGGAACTGAAAAGCTCTGCAGGACCTTGGAAGCCACAGTATTTTCCCAGCATGTACATCGATGCTGAAGGCCCATCATGGATTTGAAGGAATTCAGAGTTACACTCATTACTCGTCCCCAGATGAAAGAACGAGAAAGTAACACGCAGAATCTAATAGAAGCAAGAAAAAAAGAAATCTCTTTTTTCCATCAGCTGAAACATGGTCTATGCAGAAACTTTATAGAGCAGATATATGTATTCATGCAACTGTGAGAATCCATGAGGTTTAGAGCCATTACATAATTTCCTGAAATGTTCAGAAAAAGAATATAATTTTATTTGAAATGTCCATCTAAAACATCTCACCTTTTTTCAACCAGATTCAAAGGTTGAAAGGACAGAAGAGAATATTAAAGAATCTCAAAGGTCAAAAGGGAAGAGAGAAGATAGACAGATAAGAATTTAGTCAGTGAAGTTTTCTGGAAGGAACATTATTTCTGTAAACTAATAATTGAGACCATTTGCCTGCGTGCATTATATGTACCAAATATATATACATGTAAATTTCAAGCCATGTGAAATGCTTGAAATACAGCATAAAATACCTTATTCCAGGTTTCCCATGGCAGTTTTTTCATAGGATAATTAGCATTTTTCATCCCTACTATGGTCAAAGGTATTGTAATGGGAGTTAAAATGTTCCAGGATCTTGTTTCACACATATAAAATCAGTGTCTCTGCAGACTGAGGGTTTCTTTAACCTGAACTCTATTTACCTTGTTGGGATTAGTTTGAATAACCCAAGCGCAGCTGACCCCACTGCTGTACCACTGGCTGTTTGGGTTGTTAGGGTAACTGAAAGTTCCCCTCAAGCCTGAGAGGTATCCTCCACAAACTGCAGAAAGAGAGAGAAAATTAAATAGATTAATTTTGTGCTATTACTACACAGAGTAAAACCTGATTCTTTTTTTACATAGCTTTTGCTTCTTAAACATTTAAGGCAATGTTGAAAAATAGTTCTATAAATGGCCCTTTAGGACTTCTCTCAAGTGGAATGACATCTCAAAAAAAGCAAATTCCCTGAAAGAAAAATAGTTCCTGGAAAAAGAACAAAGAATTTCAGTTGGAACATGTGGATACTGCCAAAAGATATTGACTCTGTCTCTTGATAGTGTCCATACACTACTTTGCTTCCATAAGGACACCTCCAGATTGAATGTCTAAATTTTCCCCTACAATCAAATAACATTTTTCATTTTGAAGTTAATATGATGTAAAATTGTTTTTTCTCAGTAGTGGTACATCATAGAAGGTTTTATTGTCCCATTTATTCTTTTTGGTCAGATTTCTGGGCCTCATAATCCCTTTCATGATACACTATGGTCTCTTCTCTCACTGAACCATTCAATGCATGGGAACTGAGAGCCCCAAAGAGCTACAGAAAAATATGTCTGTAAAGCAGCCAAAATATAATGCACATATTACACTGTGCACCAAGCAGCTACAGTTTAACATTGAACTGATTCTAAAGAAATAGCCAATTCTCACCAAATTGTTTTGTTTCAAGAAGTGGTAAAAAGAATATAATTTTATTTGAAATGTCCATCTAAAACATCTCACCTTTTTTCAACCAGATTCAAAATTATGATGAAGTAAAATAGATTATTTTTTCATTTATTAGAAACAAAAAATCAGGTGGTACAGTATGATTCCTTACTGCATAAAAACTGGCTTTCTATCCCGTCATTATGAATGGCTAAAAATAAAAATTTTTCCCATGTGGACTTAATAATAAAACATTACTAGTTAGATACTTCAAGAAAATAGGAAAAAGCCTAAAATAGTTCTAAAATAGCAGATTTCACAGGGAATCAGTGGGAGTTTTACATTCTGTATTAGATTAAAATTTAATCTGCTTTCTTCTTAGAAATCTACAATAAAAATGAGCCACTCCTGTTGTCACAGGGACACTTGACCCACTGGAATGCTATCCTGACCTTGTTTAATTAAAATTAATGGCAAAAAAAGTTCTCAAACAAACAGGAAAAGTTGTATTAAGAGGAAATGTTAAAGGCAGTAACTTGCACTTGTATTAAACTGAGAATCCCCCACTTTCATAGCTATCATTTCTTTCATTAAATTTCTGTTTGAAAACCTTTTCTGGCTTTTCTTCTTGTCTAAGAACATCAGGACATCTCGGCTTCATAACAGATGAAATAACATGCACAAAAGAGGAACATGAATATATTCTCTTGTTCTCCTTATACCAGATCCTCCTTCCCAACCAGCTTACCAGACCACTTTCTTGAGAACAGAGATCTGATTTTAGGATATCTGGAATCTAGCCAAGGCCAGTGGGCCTGCAGATCAACTGCATTGTTGTGTTCCTACTGCTAAACAAAACAGCTATAAACAAAGCTCATGGAAAGCTCTGACTTAGAGGGAGTTTGGGTTGGTACCTCTAAACACAGGGCTGTTTTTCCCATCATAACTCATAATTATTTGCATATTAATCCCATACACCAAGCATCTACTCGCTGAAGCCTGCTGTCCCATTTCCCAGGAGGGAAGGAGGGGGAGGAGGGTCTGGCTGTACCTTGCTGGGCAGTCTGGCACTGTGGTCCTGTCCAGGCGCTGGTGCACTCGCAGGAGTAGCCATTGACCCCATCGGTGCAGCTCCCCCCATTCTGGCACGGGTTGCTGATGCATTCATCAATATTCTCTGTACAATTAGGGCCTGTCCAGCCCGCATCACACAGGCAGAAATAGCCAGAGATCATTGCCTACAGGTATAAACAAATCAAATAAACTGAGCACAAATCACCTAAAGAAATCAATGGAGTCAGCAGAAAAATTGATGTTTACACTTATTTTAAGAGGAGATATTGGAGTAAAGAAATAAAACCATTGACATTTTTTGGCCTTGATGGTCACTGGCAAACACCAAAATAAACATAAAACCTAATCAGATTATCTATCTCTTTGAGCTTTTTCTATTAAGTTATTTCTTTGCAGGGCTCTTTCAGATTAATTTCTTAAGAATCAAAATCTGTATTCATTTAGCCATTCAGGAAACTGCTTGGTTTTGGAATGATCATGCTGGAATCAAGTCAATCATATTACCTAAACCTTATAAATAGCAAGGCAAGATAACAGGTTTATAAGTAATTTCTCTCAGGACCTTTCTCTGGGAAGTCTGCACTGCAGTTATGTGGGCTGTCAACTTCTATTTTAATCCTAAGGAATTTTAAATGGGAACAATTTTATCACCTTTTCAGCTGTATCCCTTATTCTGTATGTCTCTTTTCCATTTCCATTGTCACAACTTTTACTACTCCTCCTTATAATCAAGTCTTTCCATATCTGTACCTGTTTTAATTTCATAGGTTTTCTTTCCTTATATCTCTTGTTTTATAGACACAATCTGTAAAGGTCAAGCAGAACATGGTCCCAGGTACATGCTAAAATCCAGTCTTTGATGACATACAATCTGTCTATTGCATTCTCTATCTGTTTTTGCATTGTCTACTCATGTCCTCTGTGTCCCAAAGAGAGATTTTCAGTATGATGGAAGAGGGTTTTGACATGTATTTAGGGCTCTGAATGTTGCTTTAAAAGTTGTTTTCTCATCAGCATTGCCTGATACGTAATTGACATTACATTTCCTGTCATTATGCTGGCCAAATATAGCTCTGCTGTTTCTCTATTTTTTAGATGATTCTGTAGTCCCATTACTTAAGTATCTGTGTTATTATCTTCAGATACTAGTTTGTAGGCATGATTGCCTACTGTTGTATGTTAGGATGTATTTTGGGGAACATGTGATATCTTTTAATAGACAGACTGAGAGTCAGAAAAAGTAGATTGGATCTGGGCACAAAAGGCCCTTTAAGTATCTGAGTGAAGACACAGCAGATACCTACAGAATAGAGAGCAAAGAACACTGGTAAGGAGGGGAGTGTGAGACGACTGTGACATTTCACAGAGAAAATGGAAAAAGCGAAAGGTAATACACCAGAATCACAGAAACTTTCATCTTGGAAAAGACCCTTAAGATCATCAAGTCCAGCTGTTAACCTAACACTGACAAAACCAAACCTCATGTCTCATTTTTCCTCTGCCTCTAGGAACAATCAAAAGGACGATATCTGCAGGCTAACAGGAATAAAAGGGAAAATACTCTACTGGAACAAAAAATGTAGCATTTGGGAATATTTCTCCAAAATCACCATTGGAAATATCCTCTACAACAAAATCTCCAGGTCTGCAGCAGGACTTTGCAGAGCACAGTACACCTCACCAAGGAAGCCAAAAAAGCCTTCACAGGGTCCATGTGGGCAAACTAAATGTTCACTGAACATGAGAATGAATTCATAGCACCGATCAATTTAGGTCCAAAAGACTTGGTTACCAGCAGAAGTGCAACCAATTCCCTTGAAACACCCTTTCCATGTTTGTATAAACAGCCTGAGACTCCAGGAGTGCTCTCACAAGATCAGACTAGGAACACGTAACTAACTCTGCTGGATATTAATAGTCTGAAGGTCAGCTGAGGTACTGGTTCTGTTAGCGTGGGTAATTCCTCTATCATCCAGGGCGCTGAATTACTTTCCTATGCCACCAGGGAAAGTCATTCATCAGTTCTCCCCCAACAGCACTAGCATTCCATTGGCTACCCAGGGCTATCTAACATAAGTTCTCAGGTCATTAGTGCCAAGATTGCTACATCTACCTCGACTTCACACACAAAGAAATGGCTTGTGTGCCCTGAAACTCACTTTGCTTTACCCAGGAATATTCATTGATCTTGTAATCCCCACTGACTTTGCCTCATTCTGAGTAGTATGTCTGCACTCAGCCTTCCATCTCACCAATCTCCCTGACAGGTTATAACTCCACAGTGCTGTCACAAAGCATGAGGAGACCAGCACTTACCAAGCACTGCCCATTTGCACAAGGGTTTTGCAGCTGACAGATATCACTGAGAGGAGAGCACCCATTCGGCCCATATCCACTTCCAGTGTACCCAGATGTGCAGGAACAAAATGCCATGGGCCCTTGGGTGATAAGACAACACATAGAAGGTAATTCATTCTATGTCACAATGACAACACCAATGTCTGTAAATGTCCTTGACATATTGAAGGAGAGTCTTCATATAATTCTAACTTGATCTTTTGACACCTTCCCTGGTCAGTGCCCAGTTTGATCGTGGAAAGGGCCCCGGTGTTGTTTTGCTATGGTCACCTCCATGGAAAGTGGTGGGTGTAGTCAAAGGGTATTTATGGGAAGGGGAATAGTAAAAGCAGTTGTACAATTGGAAAACTGCATCAAAGAAAAATGGTGAATGTCTCCACGGTTTTGGGATACAGTCTTCTTTTTGGTGGAACCCAAATCTGCTTCTGTCAATGTTTGTGGAAAAGTCTGCTGGCTTTAGCTAACCTGCCTGTAAAATCCTTCGTGTGAGGCAAAACTGACTGTGGAGAAGGGGCTGCAATCTAGATACATTGCAACAAAGGGGATTAATCCTAACCAGATCCTCCCTGAGTTTCACACTGATGTTACCTTACAGTCTTTAAGAAAGCAGCATACCTGGAGCTGGGGTACAAGTAGCCAAAGGATGGCATCCTCCATTATTTATTGAGCAGATATCCACCTGGGTACATCTTCGACCATCTCCCTCATAACCTGTTCAGAGAAAAATCTCAGTTATTCTGTAACAAATGTTCTTTGAGAATCGACAGCAAAACATTCAGCTGGTGAGCAAAACACTAATTCATGGTGTAAGTCTTCTTACAGTTAGTCTTCTGCAGTTAAAGAGAAAGAATTCACATAGCTGCTGAAGTAAAACATGGCATGTTTATTGTGGCTCCTTCATGGCAGGGATGGATTCTGACTATAAATAAATCCTTCCATGGTTGCAGAAAAAAAAGATAAATTAGTGTTTGCCAAATATAGGTGAGGTCAGTGACGCCATAGAAGCCCATGTCTCTCAGCCCCCATGTGCTGCTCTCCCTACACATCTGCACCCAGCCAGCCCTAATCACATCCAGGCTTTTTCCTCCTGCACATCAGAGAGGCCCTTGGATCTCAAACACAACACCCAGTTCTTCTCAGGATGTTCAGGAGGACCAAAGCCCTGCACCACGACTCTTCACGGCCAGACCTGACATCACCAAAACTTGTCTGAGGCCACATGGTGATATCCCTTCAGCACTCAGTAACTGGGAGTCTTCACTACCTGCAGCCTATTGCCATTTAAATAACAATTAAATAGTCATTTAGAATGACTTTTTCCTGCTAAATTTCTAGTAATGATACCATACATTTCAGAAAACTTTTTAAATCATAAACAACAAATTAAAAACATCTAAGTTGCAACTTCCACTGCTTGACATGTACTGCAGTGGAAACACTGCCTCCTCAGACAGCATTCAGAGCGTGACAATTATCAAGGCTTTTTTTCACTGCAGACAATACAGCTGATTTATGGCACACAGGATACTCCTTCAATTAATACAGACAATGAAATTACTATCATAATTATGCAATCCTTGTTTCCCATTAATGGTCTTGTAAAGGAAGTACTTCACCAAATCAAGGCTCTAGCACTGAAAACAACTACCTAGTACAAGAGAAACACATTTCAGAAGATCATCTTTAGATGCATGCTCTATACAATGTTCATTATTGGTTGAAGCACTTTGAATATACTTGAACTCTGCATTCTGTATTGCAGTATTGTGTATGTGATATTTCTTTCTATAAAACAAACTTTCAGCTTCTTAAATCTACCCCAAAATAGGCTCAAATGTGTTGAATCTTCATCTTTTAAGCCCTTCCGTAGTATTATCAGCAAGAAGTCCATTTTACCTGGTGGACAGAGCCCACAGCGGAATGATCCAGCTGTGTTGATACATTGGACCATTGGTACTGTTGAGCAGCCTCCATTATTACTTGCACATTCATCAATGTCTTGGCAAGTGTAGCCATTTCCTTGCCAGCCTAAAAAGCAGCACAGAAAAGATATCAGAAAGAAAATGCCTGGCCTTTTGGTTTCTTCTTTGATCAAATCTTTTCACAGAGTACAACGGAATTGCACTTCATTAACACAAGAGTAGACCTGTCTCTCTCATAACTGATTAAAACTAATACTGGTTTTAAAATTAGATTTTAAACACAACAGGGTGGAGATGTGTGTGCAGGAATGTTTTATTTTAACTGAATTCTGGATATTCCAGATTCAAACACACTTTTACCTACAGAGGTTGCAGTTCTGGTTTAGTTCATGTATGTACATTTTGCAGCAAAGCTTTATTGCAACTTCAGTTCAATTCTTTAAAAACTCCTCCCATAGACACCACCTGTCCAGCTCAGGAAGAGTAATCATAGACTATAAGATCTGAGGGGACAATCAGATTTTTATATTGCCTTAGGGCAGGAAAGACACAGATATGAAAATACTGCAGATCTGTTAAGGGAAGGTGATAGGACATGATGGACATGAAGGTACCTGTGGACATCAGACCTTTATTTAGATGCTCAGTTTAGGATGAGATAAATCATGCATTAGACTCCATTGCCTGTGTTACCTAGATAAGACATAACCTGAAAGAATTTCTTCCCTAGAATACAGACCAAAACATTTCATGGAGTTACTCTCATCTGCATCCTGTGTCAGCTTATGCTACATGGGTAGTAGTACCTCTGCCACCCCATCCCACCTGCAAGCATGGAAGGACGAGATACCTGTGGGGCAGGGACCACAGGTGTAGGAGCCTAAAGTGTTGTGGCACTGCACAGGTGGATTCTGTGAACATGGAGGATTAGGGAGTCTGCATTCATCTATATCAGCGCTGCAGGCAGGGCTATCAGGAGGGGACATCCAGCCAGCGTCACAAATACAGTGGTACTTGGGCTGCCACAGAAAACATCACATTGCATAGTTAAGATATTTGCAACAGTAAAAAAAAAAAGACAGGAGGAGTTAATTTCATAAAATGACTTTCAAATAGCAAGAAAGCTTTCAGAGCATTACATGGCTTGCACATTTTTTTTGGTAAGTTGCTTTGGTAGTTTTCTCAGTCTATTTCTTCCTCTGAATTTACTTATTCAGATTATTCAGGCTCATTCATTATGTTCATAAAAGAAATCTGTAATTTACCCCAAAGCTCCCAGAGAAAATAAGATCAATTATGAGCTGTACATAAACATAATTAAAAGTCATCAACTTGCTTTTTAACCAGGGCAAACAGATCAGTGAAAGCAACCTGAAATCATCTTGGCTACTTTATTTTAATCAAATTATTCAGGAGTCTATGCAATGTACAGCACTGACATTAAATTGCAAATACATGTTTTCTTTTAGGAAAACAGTTTTCTCTCTAGTAAACTTTACTAATGGCCAGATTTCAGCATTTATCTAGCTTTGGTCCAATTAAAGCTAATGGGAGCTTGTTGATTGTCACAGGAGCAGACACTGTTAAGCCAACACTAAACCCTTTTGAAAAGCTTTCTCAACAAAAAGTAGGCATTAAATAAGTGATGAATTGTGAAACTTCTAAAAATTAAGCAAAGAAATTGTTTTCTATAAAAGCACAAAAAAATACGTGCTGTGACTGGAATGGTGCATGGGCATATGGGAGTGTTAAGGAGCACAAGCTTGGCTGGGTGGTTTTGGAGGGTTGCTCTGAGAGAAAAGAGCCAAAGCTGGCATGGTCTATCTGCCCCTTTGCAGTGAACACTCTGTACCCAGATCCTCGCCCAATGAACGAGCTGGCTTGCTCCAGAGGAGCACTCAAGGGTGTGCTAGCATCCACCCTGTGTAGATGCTTGGAAAGATTGGGCCTGGAGTCAGACACCACATCCAGCTGACGCTGAGGAGCACCAAAGATGAGCAGCAGCCATCCAGTTACAGTGCAGCCCTGGCAGCTTCCAGGCCCATGGCAGTAAAGTTCCACTGACATGCCTTTTTCCAGGAAAAATAGGATTCATTATGTTTGTTCTTAATCATTTAAGCAATAAAATATTCTAGCAACTTAGAACTTGCAAAATTATGAACATCAAGAATATTATATTTCAAGTAAGACTTTAACTTATTAAAAAAAAATTCCCAAGCTCCCTATGGATGTAGTAGTAGATCTAATACTGTGACAAGTACCTCTAACAAGACATAAGACATTTTTGATTCTTTTTGCCATCCTTGATACAACAGAGAGGTTGTATAATGGTATTTCTTGCTGTTTTTCAGCAGCAGCATGTGCTACAGTTTTGTTGTGCTTGGCAGTATTTGTTGCTTATTCATGCTGTGCTGTGTAATGAAGTTTATACATCGTTCCTTACCCTATGGGGCTGATCCCTTTCTTCATCTACACAGAGGCCATGCTCACAGAGTGTCTCAGATCCTTCCTGGCAGTCATCAAACTTCAAGGCACAGTGAGGCCCATAGGTTTCTGGAGGACAGGAGCAGCTAATAGCAAAAGTGGGGAAAAAAAAAAATTGTCTTTTTACCACTGTTAAAGATTGTTTATTGCCATTCTCCACTTCATGGTGTTTTCCTTAAGAAATACACCTCTTTACCTATATTGACAATCCTGCTAATAATCACAGAAAGGTTTACATATATTTGATATCATATATAAAATCATAATCCGTGCATGATTAACACACAGAGGCAAGTCTCCTGTTCAACAGAGACTCAAGAATCACGTGAGACTTGCATATATTCATGGCTGTTGAGAATCTACAGCCTTTTGTTACATTCATAAGCACAAACCCAGAAAAAAAGAAACATCTAATATAAGACTTAAACAGAACATGAGCCTGCAAAACCCCACTTCAGTCAAAGAGCACCTAAACTTCCTTTTTCAGTTTATGACCATCATATGATGCCAAGTGCCTAAAATCCTACCTCTAGCAATATGCAGAAATGCTGTGTCTGGCCTGTCCTAGAGTGGGATACCTGCACCTCCACACCACACAAGGGGCAGCTGCTGTCTCAGCAGCACCTCAGTTTTTAGGGATGTGTGGTGGGCAAGGGATGGCAACTGGGGTTGGTGGTGTGGCAAGAACAAAGCAGTGGATTGAAAGAAGGCATTCTACTGGGAGGATCTGGTTTGGAAGCTGCCAGATGCATCACATTGTTATTTATAGGGCAGAGATTAGTTACATCATTGTACATATGTGGCGGAACTGAAATTGGGAACTTCCAAACCATTGGATAGTGTTTCCCTTTTCTCTGGCTTTTTATTTCCACAGAGACAAAATGTGAAGCTCTGAAATACAACTGAAAGGGATATAAATGTACAGAAAACCTCCTGTCAGATCACTAGCTTCTTATTAAAATGACAGTGACACTCTCATTTGGATTCAAGTTACATGCTGGAGTGTCTGCAGCTTGCCAAGACATATGGCAGGTACACACCCATCTTGGATTGCTTTTAAGCTGCCTAATGAAAAATGCTCTGTAAAAGCATTTCTCTGCAGAATTAGAATCAGGGTATTCCAGTGCAGCTGACCTGGACCTTGGAGCAATTTATATAAAATAAGCTGCTGCTGTCCCTTCCACCGTGTCACATGCTCAGCTGAAATAGCAGTTTGATAAGCCAATTGCAGGTAACTAAACAGTACACCCAGGACAAGCAACGCACATGAACTTAGTCTTCAAAAACCCACAACAGCTTAATGCTTAACTGCAGTCTGCAGCGCAAGACTGTGTTCATTATTGTAAGAGACAGCAAGCAGAACAACCCCTTCCCATCAGTGCAGCAGCTCAGCCTGGGTCAGGAAACAGGTCAGGGAACCAGATGACTTTTGTATCTCTGAAGTACATTCAGAGCTTATGTTCAACTTCAAAGGACGCAACAAGGCAATCTGACCACCTCCAGAGGAGGAGAACAATGGCACTGTCTTCTGTCTAGTCTGGCAAAGATTAATCTGCTACCCATCTGAAGTTTCTCAGAGAAGAGCTTCACTAAGTAGGTCACACTGCAAGGCACTCCAGCCAAATTGTGATGCACTGCTGCTTGGCACTGCCGTGGTTCTCTCACATGGCTCATGGCATGTTGTGGTGGGGCCCCTGTTACTTTGGTTTGGACACAGAAGTCTAATAGACATGGGGATTTTCACAGCCTTTCATCCAACTGATGCAATTTCCCCTTAAGCTTCTGAGTGAGGAAGGTGTTTCCTGGATACCTGCTCTTTTTCCTCATGCTTCAGTGTTTTCCTGAGTTACAGGAAAAGCATGCAGGTAAAGAATATGAACAAGGAGTGAAGACTGCATATGTTCCATTTCGTGCAACCTAATCCAGTACTTCCCATCACCTGGTATTATCTCTGCAGGCTATGGAAAGTCAAATATTACCCTTTTCTTTCCTGCAGTCCACACTGGTCTATATAACTATGCCAGAGCAGTAGTGGGGTGACTTGGGTTGTTGAGCCCCAGAAAGCTTAGCAGCAATGTCCTCACAGTTGCTGAAAAGCAATGTCATGCTCTGCATGGGGTTGGATTTAGCATTAGAAATAAATAAGACAATATGTGAAGAGAAATTAAAGGCAGTACAATGGACTTGGGAAACAGACTATACAATAATCCTGAGTGTGTAATGCAAAAGCAGTAATATACAGGTTTCGATGACTTATGAAGAGGTCTTAGTTCATTTCATGAAGCACTGATTCAGCAAGTACCAAGGAGGGCAAGAAGTACATGAGGGAAGAACCTGGGGTATTGTGACCATACTAACACAATGACAACACTTGTAAGAATGGCAGACCTTAAACCTTAATTGAGTCACACACCTGTACATCTCTGAGCACAAAAAGAAACAAATAAAGGCAGAATGTTTTGTGTGTTGTTTAGTTGACAAATATCTGTTTCAGACAAGCTAGGAACATCCTTTAAAATCAGAGTAAAGCTTACAGGAAGCGTCACGCACCAGTGACACCTCAACAGTCTCTGTGTTAATGCTGAAGTATGAGGAGCACTACAGGAGAACTTTTGTTTGAGGTTCTTTCAAGAACTGACAAAGCACTATAAGCCAGTGTTACATCGAGCAAATATTTGTGGGGGCTAAGATTTTCTTGCTGAAGGAGGAGACAAAATGCTTTGCAGAAAGCTGTGACACGCTCTCCAGCGTGCTTGTTCCCATTGCACAGGGATAGCTTTGTATTTTTTTTGGAAGTTATTTATTTACCAGATTATTTGACATTTTGGAGAATGAGACACAAAATGTTCAGGCTGGCTTGCCCTTAAGCAAGTGTATGTTTTTTAAGGAGCTGGGCACAGCCAGAGAAGAATATGCTCCAGAAGCCTCATGTGTATGAGGCCCAGCACACAGGCAGCCCAGGCACCCCCTTGGTCAGACAGCTGCAGACAGCATTTCTCCTCCCTTTCTGCCTGGCAGTACGGTGCATTCCTTGCTCTGCTGCTACCTCAGCAGTGCCTGTGTTTTTGGAGGGTATGAAGGCATTTCACAGAACTGTTCCTGATTTTACAGAATATTCTGGGTTGGGAGGGACCCACAAGGATCATCAAGTCTGAGCCTTAGAGAATGGCCTGCATAGGGATTGAACTTGGTGTTATTAGCACCCTGCTCTGACCGACTGAGTGTGCTGGGAATGCCAGTGAACAAGGGTGCCCATATATTCAGAAGATTTCCAATTCAAAGCCTTTGCTGTTCACCTCCTTCATATCCTCACTCCCTTTGATCTCAAGGGGTGATAGCGGAGGGATAGTAACATGGCTGTGCTCTGTGGGCATGTTGGTGAGCGCTGGTTACAGACCAGCATGAGCATCTCACTGCCCCAGCTACATTCCATGGCACAGGAAATTTCCATTAAAGCATCTGCACCTACAACAGGTCGGGAGGTCACTGGAGGCAGCACTCCATTTGCAGCCTTCTCCCCTGGCATGGCTGTGTGATGGATCTGGTTCCTGCTGCTCTTCCTGTGTCAGAGGAGGCAATGGCTTTGGAGGCCCTTCTGTGTCTGCAGTGGGCTCAGTTTACAGGGCAGTAAGGATTTTATGTTCTCTCAGACTGCAAGGGGTTATAGTGCATAGATATTAAACAGACTTACTTCTAGAACTTGTGCTACAGGCAAGATATGGGGTACAAAAATAGCACCCATTCTACATGGGATATTTGTTCCTAGTTTTGAGAAGTTACCTGTAGCTGCCTGGTGTGTTCACACAAGTGGCTCCATTCTGGCAGCCTAATGCTGTTCCAGCAAAAATCTGGCATTCATTAACATCCACGGAGCACAGGGGGCCCTAAGACGAAATGGAAAACCAGTTTATTTTCCAAATAACTGAGAAATGAAGCAAACCATGGACCCAATGTTTAATACAGTTTTCAAAGATATACAAACCATGGGCTGTTATCAACACAGCTTCCCTTATGAAACACAATAACAAAACTATTTTTCAACTGTGTTTCTGTGACCCTTACTTTCAGTCAGATAGGGATAAAATATTTCAGATGTAGAAAGA
This sequence comes from Erpornis zantholeuca, assembly GCA_013400515.1. Classification (NCBI taxonomy): domain Eukaryota; kingdom Metazoa; phylum Chordata; class Aves; order Passeriformes; family Timaliidae; genus Erpornis; species Erpornis zantholeuca. The sequence continues at coordinate 44,191 of VZTN01032258.1, forward strand.
ATAAGAACAGTGCATTTGTGTCATCCCCTCACTTTCCAACTAGAAAAAGACTCAGAAAGTTTTCTTATAAACTGTTTCTATCCAGAAAGCACACCAATTTTGAACCAAATCTTGCTGGGACAACTTTCAAGTTGAAAGCCTTTGAGAAGAAGATATAACATTTCCATCTGTAGTGCATGTAACAGCACCATTAAAGTGTTTGCTAGTGAAGTCTCTGGATTTAAAAAATTCAGAATGGCACTGATTATTTACATCCCCCATTTTTCTTACTTGTTTGAATAAGTATCCATCCCTTCCCCCATTCTCTCTCTATCCTTGTGTAAGGTCAACAGCAAGGCACACAGTTCAGTTCAGTGTTCAGTAAAAACCAAACTAACTCTCTGCCGTGGGAACTGCCATGAATCACTGACTTCATAGTCCATTGCCTGTGCAGGGTTTGGCCCAGTGCTTCAGGCTTCTTTTTAACATATACATATTGATACTGTTGAGAAGCAAACGAGTTGCTCTCCTAGCAATGAGTGACACTGCTGCTTTGCTGTTCAGTGTATCTTACTCTACCCTGAGCAACCCTAAAATGCTGCACTTTGTGGCAATTACACTGACCTAGATGTAGCCTTATAGTTAAAATACACACTCTGTAGTCAAGGAGGTTAAAGACTCACCTGCCAGGTGCTGGGACAGAGGCAAAAGAAACCATCCAGTGAGTTTACACAGGTCCCTGAGTTCTGACAGGGGTTACTACTACATGCTCTCCTCAGGATGTCCTGAAATGCCAGAAAAAAGTAGAAAAAGAGGTTTCTGCTTAGCTGGTGTTCCATTAGCATTTATTTTCAAGACAAACCTTCTTTTTTCCTTTTTTTCCCCCTCATGCTTTCTTGGATTCCTCTCCAATTTTTTTCAGCAAGGTTGATTGTAAAAGTTTTGAGCTATTTCACTTATCCTTGTACAAAAAAATCATGCTGTGATTGGTCCTACAGAGAAAGGCCAAGCACTGCAATGAGAAAAGCCCTGTAAAAATTAAATATTAATAGAGACTGTTCTTCAGCAGCAGAATCTAGATGGAGGGTTATCTTGTCTTTTTGATTCCATGGGTGATTCATCTGACAATTGTTTTTACTGGCACCTCTAGGTGTGGCTTGTCACAAAGCTCTCTGGAGAAGCAGGCAACAGCTGAAACTTAGCTAATTCCAATATAATAAAAATCCAGTTTGAGTTTCTGGTCTTTATCTTGACAGACAAGTGAAAGAAAAGTTTACTTCTCCTTGGTATGTACTTGTTCTTGAATGTACCACTGTTTTTTCTGTTAAGAAATACAGGCTTCTACACAGTTTATATTTTGTAAGAAGGCATATCACCTCCTCCACAAATCCTGGTGCTTTTTTTTACCTTCTGTTACCAAAAAAAAGTTTTCCTGAGGAATGCATGAGAGTTAAGAAATCATTTAGCTATTTAATCATTTAAACCTCACTTTATTTACTTTGGGCTGGGATTTTTTTTTTCTGATCTCTAGTTAGCTGCCCATTTACTTACCTGCTGTAAGCTTTGAAGTTTGTTATCAAGACTCAGGATCTGCAAAAGAAATGCAAATTACATTGTGCTTGGTATGAGAGTGACCCCCGAGGTACTTGCTGGATACTGGTAAGCTAACAAAATATTTTCCTCTAAGAAAAGGGAATAGCTGCTATTGTGAAACCAGGTGACAGATCCAAATGAGGCCCCATTCACTGTGATTTTGGTGGGTTTGGCTGTTCAGAAAACGGCAGCTTAAATATGTCCCAGCCTGAATGCACAAGGCAAAACTCAGTCTTGCAAAGATGTGTTCAGGTGCTCAAAACTGAAATGTGAATATTCCTGCGGGATTGTTCTGGTCCTTGCATGCATGACAAGGACGGAGGTCTGGACAGAGCACCAACAGCCAAAGAAAGGGTCACCTAATCTCACTGGGCTGTGGCCTCAAACAGCAAGCTGACCCCAAATCAGGGAATATGATGGATACATATTAGCACAATCTCCCTAAAGGAAGATCTCTTAGACTGTAAAATATTTTCCTATAAGGAATTTGTGGAAACACGGTAATAAAAGACACTTAAATCAGGCAATGGTTTAAAAATTTTCTCATGGAAAAAAATTTTCAGGAGCAGGAAAGGGACAACACTGCTGCATAGGTATTTTCTTTCCACAGAAAACCCTTATAGTTTTTCACTATAAGGTGAAAAACCCTTATAGTCCACTTCACCTATGGAATGGGATGCCAATGTAACAATAATGAAAACATATATGGTCCATTTCCAGAATTTATCCATAAATATTAGAGGATATAGTCAATACAGATGCTGACAATGAACAAAGAAGAATCACAATAACTGGAAATTTTGGGGGGATTTACAGAAATATTTCCATTGTCTCCACAGTTTGTGAAGAAGTATCTCAAAATTAAACACAGACTCCAAGCTGATGTTAAATAGGGACTTTGCTCCAGCTCCCTCAACTGCATCCAGAAATACTGAAATGAATCAGGTTGTTTAATATTAGAGTGAGGAACAGAAAACTGGGAATGCTAGAGAAGGATAACACAAAGGTATGGCTCACCTTGGAGGTTAGCAGAGTAATCTGCTGGGATACATTCTGAGAGGCACTGCTGGCTTTCTTAAGTTCTTGAATCTCTGTGCTACTCTCTCTAACCTAAACAACAGAGATAATGTGAGACAAACTTTGACTTTTCAAAAGCTTAGGAAAGTTTTGTCCTTGCATAACTTTACTATTATAAAGTCCACTTAAATACAGAGAACTCTACTGCGTACACAATTTAATCTTCTGTGATGACATGATTACTTTACAAGTCTGCAATAGCTTACTTTCATATTATAATACTGATATAGATAATATAAAAATAAAATAATACAAACACATCAAACACTTGCGAAAACAATTTAACTATTAATACGTAAAACCAAAAATGAAAATGTATTAAGGAAATGTAACTATATCACCTGACTAAAAAGTTCTCCAAGGTCTTCTTCATTAATTTTTACTTTCCCCAGTGGTCCAGTTCTAAATTCAATATTTTTGCTGGAGCCAGCATAGAACACTAAATTACCCTGCTCGGAGGATAAACGAGGCCTGTTGAGTCATGAAAAAAAAAAATAAAGAGATCATTTAGTTACACTTATGTGCCAAAGAGTATGTAAAATAGATCTGCAGTAGAGCCATTCTGCTCCCATTACCAGCACTGACAGGCCATCATATCAACAAATGCATTTGCAAGCAACGGTACTTACTGCTCATCATAAGTGGCTCTTTTCTGCCTCTTTTTTTCATGGTGGTTTGGGTCACAGCTCAGTCCAGTAAGTAATAATAACACAACTACAAGCCCAGGGACAGGAGGAGCCCAAAGCATTGCTCTCCTCCAGCTGTCCTGAGCTTGAAGTGAAACCTCCAGTGCTGGATTGGGCTGTTGTGAGCCCAGGTGCCCTTTGCTCTCACACAGCTGCTTGTTCACAAGGTGCCCATTCTGCTGCCTTGTCTTGCTAGGGTGAACTTTATCTCAGATAACTTAATTAAAGATTGACAGCATGCAAATCCCCATGACATTAAATGCATTTTTCTCTTTTTGTCTTTTGGTTTCAGGAGTTTTGAGAGATCATTGATTGGAATCTGCCTGTATTTTATCAGTATGTCTTTGCCCTTTGTACATCTGAGCACCCCCGTGTCCCTGAGCACCTTGTAATCTGCAGCCAGCTACTGCAGACATGGTTCTCCCACATGCTGCACCACAGGGGTGAAGGAAGGAAAGATTATTTGGCAGCACTAAAGGACCCAAATTGTTACCAAAAATTCCCCAACCCCAAATGTAAAACCCCAGTGGCTGGCAAGGAATATTTGTATTGAAAGAGAAGCTTCCAGTCAGTAATTTACTGGGCAGATGATACAAACAAGTCAGCAGTACTGAACAGCATCCCATGGAATACAACAGCAAAGTACAATTTTAACCGAATATGGTTGCTCTGACTCAAGGGTGACTCAGTCCCCAGATGCTGAGGCTCAGGCTGCTGCTGCTGAAAGCCATGAGAAATTCCTTGTCCCATCTCCCCTTCGCTTTTGTCAGAGTCTCCATAATCCCCTTGCACAAGACTTTGCTGTGCTTTGTTCTTCCTGCTCAGAGGAGCTCTGTGTATGTTTTCTTTTCTCGTGCTAGGAGCTTCCTGAACCTCCAGGCCCACCACCACTCTTTTTGATTTTCCTTTTTGCTTAAAAGACATCTTACTTAGGTTGCTCACATTTCAAAACTCTACTGAGAAGAGTAGTAAAGGTTGTAGCTGCTCTTGCTTGTAGGTAACAACAACACACTTTAAGCCTCAGACCTTCCTGGAAGCCATGGAACTCTGGCTCCAGGGAACCCTGGAGCTCCAGTTTGTGGAGCTGCTCTAGTTTGTGCTTTTCACCTACAGATGTCCCACAGATATGTGGAACCTGCCCTGGAGCGGGGGGATTGAATGAACTCTACAGCTTTCACAAATGGAAGCAATATGAGCTCAAAACAACCTGGGAAGAAATAGGATGTGGTGACAAAAAATACTAATGTCACCTCAAAAAGAGATGGATGCACACTGTGAACATGAATGGGAAGTCAGGATGGCTAATGTTTGTGCTGCTGCCACAGATAACTTGATCTTCACTGTGAATAACCATAATGCCTTAGATTGTATCAGCTTAGATTGTATCATTGTACCACTAATGGTATCCCACCATTTTTGTTTGCATAAGAACTAGATTTTTATTACATTTTATTATCTTTGTTTTCATAAACTTACCTTGGAATTCAGAACAGCATCAGCCTGCTGACCACCTCCCTTGTGCTCACTCTGACTGTGATATAGGTAACCCCCAACAGTCACTGCTGCTACCAAGGGATCTGGAAGGGCAGAGGTGAAGCTCCTCCTGAACCCATGGGAGATAGCCCATCCTATGTACCTACTGGTGAGGTAGAAGAAGGATGGCTGTCTGGATATTCACCTGCCCTGTAGCAGAGAGTCTATGAGCTGCTCCTGCCAGAACACAGAATCGTAAGGAGCATTTCCCATGTGTTGTCCTTTACCATCATGAGGATAATGTCTCCATAAAAATACAGAATTGTGTCCTTAGTTGTTGGAAATATAACTGGTCCATTCAATCCACATGAGCTATGATTTTTATACCAACTGAGAAACTGTCCCTCTGCCTTTTTATATTTACTATTACGCTTTTTGCTCTAAAACATCTGTTCAGGAACAGGACAGCATAGACAAACAAACAGTGTTTCTGTCTAGTCAACTAGAAACCTTCTGCCTCTGGGTATCCTGGTACTGTCGATTAAAGTACCTGGTACTGCTCATTAACATTCTTCCTGTTGATTCTGAAGTCTGTCTGGTGCAGATTTTTCTTTTTTGTTTTGATTTGCTTTTTGTTTTAACAGTTTACTGAGCTTGTGTAACTGTCAGCTGGATGTCAACTTGAATAAACTCTGGGCCAACTACACCTGCACTCTGTAGCAGAGCAGCTGGACTCTCCAGGAACTTACTTTCACAAAGTCCATTATATGATGACATATGATGACATATGATGTCATATGATGACAGTTTCCATCCTGGCCTTCGGCTGTGGCCCACAAGATCCTTCCTTTCATCTATTCATTTCTTTTGCACACTGAGTATGCATTGCCCCTCTCTGCCACCTGTCTTCCTTCAAGTAAGTTTTCCCTTTCCAACTAATTAACTCCAATAAACCAATAACCAGTGAGCAATAAACCATAAAGGATGAAGATAAGGCTGCTAACGCAAGAAACAAGAAGAAATTCACCTTCTCTTCCTGCAGGCTTTATAGCTTAGAAAATAGTTGGCCTGAAGACCATCTGACTTTGACTATGCACTGATTATAGGATGGAAATAGAGGGTTGGACATCCACCTATTTTCATGACACACTATTTTCCATTTCATTAGACCTTCCAGATTTTAGTTAATTTAGTCTTTAATCCTAGTGAATGCACCTTAGACTGGCCAAACTGAGAAACCTATAAACCTTTTTGAGGAGAGAAATAGATCCACACCTTCTAATTTTACTGTAATATATTGGATTGAGACATCACTTTTGGAGGAACATAATGGAAAACATGAAAATGCCTGGCATAAGAATAGGTGCTGTTCTTTCTAACAAGAAGAGCTGGTATGAACCTCTCCTCCTGGGACAGGTCATTCAATACCTCCCTACAATGAAGGCTCAGAAAACAGCTCTAAAGAGTATAGGTTGTGTGCAGATTTGGCAAGAGTGATGGAGTATTTGTCTCTAATTCTGGTTGAAGTTCATCCTGTACAAGCAGGGACTACAATTTACCACCATCTTGTGTAGCTGTGTGAAATGAAATGGTGGTATTCCTCTACTTCTCCAGCAGTATGTGCCTGCAATGCAAAGATGCTGGTGTAGAAGATCATGGCCAAAAATTTAACATGCATTAATTCTAGGAGGTAACTCAGATGCATGAGTCTTTGACAATGTTACTTTTTTAAATGGAGGAAAAGCAGCAATTGGTGTTAATCCAAACCTGGCTAATTTTTTAACGAAAGACTAAAAAAATAATCCTTTTTTTTCCTTACAGACGCAAAAAAAAAAATCCCTTTTCAGTGTATCACTCAAATATTTGCAAATAATTATAAATCTTGTCCATTGCTGGTTAAATACCAAGTAGAGCACATCCACCCAAGTTTTCCCTCAGCTGAGCTCATATCTCCCAGTACTTCCATCTTTACTTCCCTGGATCCTCTTTTGTCTTTATTCCTTCTAGTAATACCCTAGTGTTCAAAAGTGACATACAACACATGAACTAAGACTGTTACCTGTGCAAACTCATGGTGCAAACCATACTCCATGTTGAATTCAGCACTTCCCCTGTGTCCCTACAGCTCTGAAACAACCAAGCACTAAGTTGGTATCAGGCCCTGTGCAGTGGATCAGCAACCATGGGGTTTACATCAAATATAGGTGTGTGAAAAGTATCATTCCCCTTGCTGTTCCTTACCTATAACTACCTATCATCAGTTCCTTCCCTCTCTTCATGAGTATCTGGAGTGTTTTATGGCCACAGCACCTTCCCCAGGGGCTGCAGCTGCTGCAAACCTCCATTTCCCACACCCCTCCTTGAGGATTTCTTTTACTTCTCAGCATTCTGCACTCTGACACCTGTTTAAGATTCCGCTTCCTCAACACAGTTGAAGAAGTTCATAAGTTACATGCTAAGGAAGTTAAACTATCTGGCCAGGAAATTGAGTTTTTCAGATTTTAATAGCAAATGACAAAGATAAGAGTCTTGATTTAGTTAGCTCCTTGAGCTGGAATTGACCTACTGTCCCAATTCT
>VZTN01032259.1:0-32031 GCA_013400515.1 Erpornis zantholeuca
CCCTGCCCATGGGAGGGGAGTTGAAACAAGATGATCCAGCCCTGGCTGTTCCATGATCCTGTGATCTTTCCTAGGTTGCACTGGATTTGATACCTCTAAGCTTTGTGAGTGAATGTGCACCTCTGAACACAGCAAGTGGAATACTAGGCCACATTGTTTTACAACCTAGATGTTCTCATTTAGTGAGACACCTCAACACTAGGAATAAATGCTAAGTCATTTGAGTTGAGCTCTCTGAAGATTTTGCTCTGACCTTGCTGCACTGTTAAAGAGACAAGAATAGAGAAAATGCATGTTTTCAAAGTGGGAATCAAGGCAATGCACAATTCCAGTTGGTTTCTTAATTGTCCTCAAGTGCCCAAGAGACATGTTTTCACAACTTGCTATTTTTAGTAATTAAAGAAATCAACAACATATTTTTTCACAAATAGCCCCTATTTATAGGTTTTATTTTTATTGTCCTTATTAATATGCTGCTTAAAGATTTTACTTGAGCCTAAATGGAAGTATTTTCCTATTTGTACAGAAAAAGACATCATAGAGGAATCTTTTGTACCCAGAAGAGTTAATTAATCGACAGTTTCCCATCAATATACAATAATATTCACATGATAATTTTAATGGCTATAATGCATGCAGGGTAATTCAAAACAAATTTTCTCTGTTGTAGACAATAAATTCCCTCATCTGGATTAGTACTAATGTTTATTTTCAGTTTAAATTGAATTTAACTGAAAAGTTCTATAGGCTGAAAATTCCTAACTTTTAAAAAATTATTTTTAAAAATTAATCTCAGAAATAATTATTTTTATATTTTAAATATAAATGAGTTTGAGTGAATCAAGAAAACTCATACCATGACACTGCATAAATGGTAGTTAGATGCAATATACAGTATTTACTCTTGCAGCCTGAGAAAAGAAATGTAATTCCTCTTCCATATCAGATTTTAAAAGCTGAAGCAGAAAACAGATCCCTTCCCTGCCTGAGAAAATGTACAAGGGGTACTGCTAGAAAACTGAGTCTTCCTCATGCTTTTTGAAGTCCTCCAAAAGGCACTAAAAGCAAGCACTTTGCAGGAGGCTCCGTGAGGCTGACGGGATTAGAGCTGGGAATGGTCGATCGCCTTAGTTCCAGTCCATGAATCCCAGTTCCAGGCACGGAACTAAGCTCATTCCCAGCAAACCACGGCCTTGCCATTGGCCTCACAGTGCCAGGTCACAGCCACTTCACAGACAAAGCACAACCCTGAAGCACTCCAGGCTTGCCATCCTTGATAAAAGCAAAACACATGCAGGAAGGGGAAACAAAGAAGCACCTATGGTTTAATTAAGGACTGAAAAGCCACAGATTTCTTCTGATATTTGAACTAATCACAATATAAAATTATCATGTGGTAAGATTTTTTAGATTTGCTGCGATTTCATGGCTCTAGCAGAAAGTACGTACAGGGCTGTTTTCAAGGTTCTCGGCTAAGGGGTTTCTGTAAGTCTTTTATCATATTTATTTGGATTGAAACAATAATATTAGAAGTGCTTCCACAGCCTCTGGGTATTCCAGCACACAACTTGAACCACAGCAAAGCTCTCTCACTACTAAAACAGGACCTCTGGCAATTTGTAGTTATAAAGAAAGTGAATTTTCAGAAGGCTAAATAAGCATGTTGAAGTTATTAAACACGACAGCAGGTCAGTCTGGGGACAGGTCAAAAAACTGAGCTGGAGAAAACTTAAGTAAATAATCCATATTCCCATCACCTGTCCTGCTAAAATTGGTTAAAGCACTGCTGGAAGTCATCTCTGAGCCAGTGGTATAATTTATTCTAGAGAAGATAAGAGAGACTTGACTGGCAGAGCCCCCACCCTGTGGTCCAGGATCCTCTTCCCACAGCAGGCATCTGCTTGGAGCATACTTGGATTGGCTGTCTCCTTTCCAAGGCTTCTGGGAAGTGAGAGGAAAGGAGATCTCACCTTACAAAGAGCTGGTTGCACCCGAGATCTCTGTACTTACGGGCTCTCTGGAGTTTGCTGGTGCAGAAGTACCCACAGGGAGCAGGGACATTTCCTGGGGACCACTTCATCCTGAGGAAGAAAGATGGGGATAAACTCAGTACTCACATGTTTTAACAGAAATGAGAGTACAAGAACAGCTACTGTTCATACTTTGGTTGGAACCAAGAAAGTTCTCATGAGCCAAATAATGCACCAAGAGGATCAGATCAAACTCAATAGATCCTGCTAAGATTTTTGTCCTAATGACGAATGAAAGGAAACACTAAATAATGCTTTTTTGAAAAGGTATCTGAGAAAAATATCAAGCACTGCTGCCAAAGTACTGTGCAAGTTTGCAAATCCAAATTACTTTGATAGAAGACATCAAGACTGTGAAATAAACTTTACAATAATCCTCACCAAATAGAGGCTGTGAATCTTCTGCAGACTGGGAGGTTAAGGAGAAGAAAATGTTGGTAGAAAATGTTGTTATATAGAAACATAAACTAACATCTATGTTTCATCTACATTTTTATACCCTTTAAATTTTTTTTTTAAACTTGATTCCACTCTAGTGGGAGGAAAAATAATTAGGAAGAGGAAAAAATCAGCTTAAGTGAAATCAAGACTTGATTTTTAGGTAGCAGCTGGGATTCTGACGGTCTGGTGCTTAAACCTACATGGTGCTTTCAGGAGCTCCACAGTACAACCACCAGCTGTAACTCTGGAGCTAAAGGAAAAGCAGGATGGGAAATAAATAATAGGAAGTTAAGAGAACTCATGGCATTATAAGTTTACCTCCTTTTCTTTCTCTATTTAATTTCCACGGGTGAAGTGACCGAAGAAAAGATAGAAAGAGATTGTTATTTCTTCTGGTTGGGTTTTTTTTACAGCTAAAACTTTAAATGTTTATAAAAGGTACAGCATTATTGTTGCTCTGACTACACCAGCAGCACCTTCATCTCACTGAACTGCATACAAGTGCATTTACATTTATAGAAGCAACCCTTCTTATCCTGATGATGTGAATTAACAAGCATTTTGGAGTGAAATTGTAGTTTTTTATTTTTAAGCACTTGCATGTAACATTACATCCTATAGTCTTATTCTGTACAACTAATACTATCCATCTGATGAAAAGGAAACCCTGTTTTTACTGGCAATAACAGAAATTTAGACCAGGATAATACAATATGCATTTTTCAGAAAGGTCCCATCTATGGAAGAGAATTTCTCACTATAGGAAAATGTTTCTAAAACCTCGTTACTGAAAAAACGTTATCTTGCAAAAAAGGATCAGACAATTTTCTTTAAAGCTCAGCCATTATGAAGTGTGTTTGGGTTTTTTTTTTAATCCTTGGAAATCCACCTTCTCCTCCAGCAGCTTGGAGCTTTTTTTCTCTTTATATTAAGTAAGGATAGATTTTCTTACTTATAGAAAAAGCCTGTGGGAAGAAAAATCCTGCTTAATTCTTCACAGCAGATCTTTGAGCACAAACTTCCATAGAGCAACTCTACATTGCTCTGAAAAATGGGAATGAAGTTCTGGGTGCAGCTTACAGACTTGGGCTCTGCTCTAGAGAGATACCTTAAGCAGATAAAGATGAATCTTATTAAGCTAAATCCTTTCATTTCTGCCCTTGGACTTTGGAACAGGTTGAATGTCATTTCAGGCAAGATCGTATCTGAGCTCTGGACTTTCAAAGAACTGAGAAAAACACTCGTGCCCACTTCAAACCTCTCTTTTTGATCTGGGATTACAAACCGTGGCCTGTGCCACTGTGTGAGCAGAGGAAGGGGCACTGGGACACACTTCTGGAAACAGCTGGAGAAATTTAAGACTTCCATGCTGCTGAAAACAGTAATATTATTTGCCCAGGGGGTGCTTAATTTTCTTTGAGCAATGTTTTGTTCTTTAGCTGTCTCTAGCATTTGATTTAGGAAAATGAACTGCTGTGTGGCTGACAGATGTTTGAGTGCAATCATGGATCATGATTTGGGGGAAATGATGGATAACATTCTTCACCCATTTACTTAAGGTGCTTTTTCCTCATGACAAACCCATCTCGTGCAAACTGAGTGCACCGTACAATCTTGTAGCTATGCAAGTACAATTCCCTTTTGGATTAGAAATACATCTCTTTAGCTTGCATGCAGAGGCATGAAGTCATCTATCTTAGTAGCTTTAGCTTGTGAAAGACAGAGGGGCCAGAATGAGCAGTGCAGAATCATTGTACAGGTAGACGTGTATGCAACAGAGGTGCATTCTGGCTTTCCTGGAGACTGGGGGGGACAAGAACACAGGCTCTTGAACTTCTTCCACCAGGGAGGGATATCTGTGTTGCCTCTTAAAGATCTTACCAGTAAACCTAGGCTGAGTATTTTGCACTTCAGTGATTCTGGTGGGTAACACCACTCAGACCAATCAGCAGACATCAGTTCCTTACCTTCTCTCCTCTGCGTGTTCCTAGACTTGCATCAATCTGGGATTTTGGGAAGCTGGAGTTATGCTGCAGTTCTGGGTGTGGGCAGGCTGTAACCCAGTGGGGTCTGGAATGCTTCATACTTCCAAAGCCTGAATTAATAATACCAACACATTATTAAATGACCATTAGAAAAGGATATAGCAACAACTAAGGCATTTCATAAGAGCACACAAAAATAATTACCCTAATACATTTCTAGCCAGGGAAAATGCACTTTAAATCTCATGGGAAAATGGTTTTTTTTCAGGCTGCAACACTCTTCTGCTAATTCAAGGCTCACAGGACTCACATAATACTGAGTGAGAGCTTCCAGCATTTTGCCATCCTCTGAACTCAACTAGAGATGTGAAAATACTGGCTTGCCAATAACCAGGCAGGGCATTCCCCCTGACTGCTCACAAACTAAGTGTCACAAAATGTATCCATTCTGAATGTTTCTCACTGAAGCATCACATAAACACTAGCAGAAAGGGAAAAGCAGGAAAACTTGGAATGATAAACAAAAGAATTTGAATAATCAAGATATAAAAAACTGTGCTTGCAAATAAGCACAAAATAATTCCACAGACCCAGGAATTCAGATGATAAAGTGCTCAGAAATGTTCTGCCAGAGGGCTATGTTTTCCCCTTCAAGAAGTTTTGATACATCAGCAACCATATGCTTTAATTTACTGGTTTATGCTAAATTCGGTGACATTTTGCTTCTGATGAGAAAAATCTAAGTGATCTAAAAATCTATGTGATGTTTCAAAATGAGTTTTCACTTGAAATGTATAATACATACGCACAAACAGATTTGGATTTTGTCAAAACTTCTCCAGCAATACAATAACAACACAAAAATAAGCAGGAGCCATGGAAGGAGAAGAATAAATTGCCACTGAAGGAGACTGGGGCTTGGGGTCAAGGAAAACCTTCACTGTTGTTAGACAATTATCTTTTCTACTGGCCAGGCAACATTAGTGCTTTTGGTCAGCATGTAGGGACTAGATGTGCACATTCTTGATTCTGTCTCACTGAAAGGGAATGGACTAAATGATCTCTTGAGAAAACTTCCAATTACAAATTCCATTCATTTTATGCTTTCTATAAGAAATCACCAAATTCTCGAGTTACTCATTTCCCAGACTAGCTTTTTGGACCTACTCCATTAAAACAATGGTGATTACAGACTATTCTGAAATCCTGTTTCCATATAAGCTGGAGATATTAAAATAGACATGCTCAAATACAGGATACTATGAAATAATGAAATTAGGCTGTATCTACAAGACTGCAGTAAAATATTTGCAGTGGCATTTGCAAAACATTTGAGAAAGTTCCCAGGTCTAGCTGGGATGCAGGATTTCCTGACTCTCAATTTTAGTGCAGGTTTTGATAGTCTGTCTGTAGGTGAATATCATGGCCAGGTCATAAATAACAAGTCTCCAACCAGGTTCCAGTGAAAGATTCATAGACTTGAACTGATCCTTGTTTCTGATCCTGGTTTTGAACCTGTGGAGTCTTTCAATGTCTGGCTTCAAGCAAACTTAGTGCTGTTCTAAGCAACTTTGGATATCAATACTTTTGAGAATGAAAAAGGGAAATTGTTCTTTGACCCTGATTTATGAAATAACTTGCACTCTTTTTAACCCATAAAGAGTGCATTCATTTTTGTCTTACAGAAAAAGCCAATTATGACATTTTGCCAGGGATGTTCTTTCCAAGGAGATTCAGCTACTGCCATCTATTGATATATATTGTGAAGGGTCACTGTGAAAGTGCACATCTTCCCTGTACCTTTTCTAAGAGGACTGTAAAATATCAGGGGTGAGAAAAGGACACTGACAGAATGCTTCTCCTTCCCAGCAGTGAAAAGCAGATATTTGGAACAGGAAGAAAATATCAGGAGTAGTTTGAGGGTGGGGTAAAGGCACACAAGGTATTATTTTACAAAGACATTTTTCAACCAGTAGGGTAATATCCACATGTATAGGGGTGATCTGCCACTAACTGACTTCTCTAAAAACCAGTCTGAGGTGTGCAGCTGTGTTTTCCTCATTAGCTCATATTTAGATGAGTTGGTCAATGTTCAGCTCTTCAACATCAGCTCAACCTCACCGGACATGTAAATCCTCCAAGCCTTTGGACAAGAGCCTATTTCCAACCATCTGTGGAAGGAATGCACTGACCTGAATTAATTAACTGAAATTAAGCCAGTTTTTTAAAGGGATGAGACCAAAGCAGGAGATGCACTGAATTGGAATAAGAAGTGAGTTGTGACTTCCAGCAAAGCCCCGACTACGTGACAGGGAGCAAACTGTGAAGTTGAGGAAAGCAGCTTGGGCAGAGCGACCTCATGGGAGTGGAGGAGAAAACAAGGAAGGGGCCAAGGTAGCATTTAGTAATTTCTTGTTCTTGTGTATCCCAGCAAAATAACTGCCATCCCTCAATCCTTTTGGTTTCCCTGGTGCCGAGCAGCAAACAGTCATTATCTCCTCCAGTGTAAGACCCAGGGTCTGACAGCTGTATAACAGACCTAAGGGCTTTTTCAATGTTGTGGCTTTCCCTTTCTCAAATAAACAACAAGGCTATTGCCAGGCTTTCATGAACATTTCTTCTTTCACTGTCTCTTTTACCTCTGTTCTTGAAAAACCAACAATTTTTCCCTTCTGAAAATGAGCTTACCTTGCCTAAACAGATATCTGCATTATTAATTTGTTTTCGGCTGAAATATAAAACATCCACTGCACACTTCCTGCACTATGTTAGCATCTTGCTAATTACTTAAACAATAGTGTTTTCCTCTTTTTTTTTAAAAAAATGAGACATACTGGGGAAAGGCAGTCTGTCTTCAGTTACTCATTCCATTTATTCAAATTACAGCCTTCCAACCCAATACTGCAAAACTAGTGCTCCAGGGTAAATTTGGAAGTCTGTTGTGGTAGGATCCCCGAAGTATAATGCAATTAGAGCCATGCCATGAATGACTAACACTTTAGAAGCAATTATTTCACAACGAGGTGAATTTCTACCTCACAACAAATATTTCTCAGGTTTTTGTGTGCTGGTGCTAAGAACATTAGAGAGATTACACAAAGCAGTTATAATCATGAAGGGAAACCAGAGTGATCTTACTCTTGTTGGAGGCAGCTGAACCGGAGCAGTGGGGAACTGGAAGGTAACGGAGGCCTGAAGGCTCCCTGTGCCCCCTGGATCAGGATCTTCAGAGCTTGTCCTTCCCATTGTCCATGTTCAGGCTCTCCTGGATGAGAGCACCACTGCAGTCCCGTGCAGGCATTAAGAAGCCAGTTAGCTGCTCTATCAGAGAGTGCTAAAGGCATGGATATCCCATCTGATGTCAAGACTCTTCCTCAGGGAAGTCTTGTTGTCTACTAGGAAGACCTGTTGTCTTGGCTATTTTTTAAATTATGTTATTGCTGGGCTTCCTTGTATGAAATATAGAAATAAAAATAAATAGTGCATTATTGCTAGTTGCATCCTCACTAAAATGCTATGTAAGAATAAAAGGTCTTTTCCACTTGAAAATGGAGCTCCACACTTCTGCAGTGGCATTCCCATTCCAAGGACTGCAAGCTCACCACAGGCACCTTCCTCCTCTCACTACTGCCCTGTTTCCCTTCCCAAACAAAAGTTACACTAGTTACTATTGTAACAGCCTGCACAAAATCTGCTGAGAATAAATACCCATGTAATGAGCCTGAAATGATATGGTAATTTCTTAATTCAAAATAATTACATGGCTATTTGTGCCCTCCAAAATAAGGTATTACTTATTCAGCCCAAACAAATTGCTGTTTGCCCAGGTTTTGAACTCTGGTAAACAGTAGTGCAGCAGCCATCTGCATACTGAATCCTAAGACAATTTTATGTCAGATGTTTACATACACAGAATTGGAAACAAATATTTGTCAAGGCAACAAGCAGCTTTTAGCACAACCAAGGGGAAAAAACCAAACCAGAAAGCCCTTGGAAACAGGACTGAAAACATGGCCAAGTCAGAGTGCTACAAGGGCACCAGCTGGCTCAAAGTCACCAAAGTGCCCTCTAAAACATCTCACAAGCTTGAAAATGTTAGATAAGAGGATGGGAATTGTTTCGTTTATTTTGGCTTGTCATTTGTGTCTGAGTTGAGAGCCTATCTCCCTGTGTCACCTGGAGATACAGATAGGAAAGCCACCACAAAAATGAAAATGGAAGGAAGAAAGGAAAGGAGGAGTGAGGGCAGACAGACCTTCAAGCCATTGATTCCAGCCAGCTTTCCTCGAGTCAATAAAACATCTTCCACTGGCTTTGATGAGGGCTGAGCAGGCCTACATTTCAGAGCATTAATGAAAGATTTAAAATCATCTCCTTGTGAGCAGTAGTAAAAGGCTCTCCATGAATGTGAATAATGTGAGCTGGAGTCATGACTATTGACTTCTCAAAGGTAATTCCATGCTCTCTCACACTGCAAAAAGGACTGATAATGAAGGACTTGGAATTGGACTGATGCTGCTTTGAGGAGGAAGGCAGAGCCCTTCAACACCCAGAGTGGAGATCAAGTACCTCACAGACACCCACTGAATGAAGCACACGAGTGAACTGAATTAAGTGCTCTGCTTTTTATCTGAGATGATTAAATATTTGGGCCAGGAATGAAAATTAAATCCACACTTGATTTTTCTACTCCTCTATTACACAGCTACACTTCAAACACACTACATTGAGTTTCACACCTGTATGTATATTTTTGGAGTTCCCGATTTAAAGAAGTAGACATAGATGAAAGAGCTGCATGCCATTTCCTACTTCCAGGGAAAGAAAATCATGAAATCAGCAGAAATCTGCTCTGTCCTGATTAAGTACAACTTGGGTGAGAAATAAAACTCAGTAGCCAATGTTTTCACTTAAAAAAATAGGAAAACTGAAGAAACAAGATGTTCAGAGGCTCACGGATTACAAAAAAATAATATATACTCTGTTTTAACAAGGATTTGCAACTCACAATAGGGTGGTCCAAAGGGTATGATGAATCAAACAGAACCACTGCTGGGCTTCCAGAAACATCTTGCACCTGCTAAGAGTCACCTGATGTTCTAAACCTGCAAGAAAGCAGAAAACACATAATTTTCTAACATATATGCAGAAATACAAGTAATCTCATATGACTTAAGTGGTAGCATTCATTTTTATGCATACTTTGAAATTTTTGTTTCAGCATTAAGTATCTCTTTATCTATTTATATATTACTGCTGGACTATTCCAATACTTCCACTTAGCATTCCTGTTACAGAAAAATCAGCATTGTACTCTCTGCTTCATTTGCTGAGGATGTTCAAGGTATAATTATTTGGAACACTTGACCTTACCAGAAAAATTGCAGCTTTCCATAGCATCAACATAGTTATCATTAAAATCCCTCAACACTGTTCTGCATTGTTTGGAAATAAGCTAGTGTAAGAGTACAACACAACACTATGAGCTGTGCTGTTTATTTAATTGTTTATCCAGAAACCAGATTTTTTCGCTCATTATTTTTATTTCTCATGGCTCAGGAAGCAGGTTAGGTGCAGTGGAAGGTTGTGTTCCTGGAAGCAGTTTTCTGGTTGCTTTCTCTGAGGTTGTGTCACGAGGCTGAAGTGTCCTAGAGCCCCTTCCTATGGCCAAGTGCCTTCAGGCTGCTTTCTGCTCTTTCGTGCCAGGTCAGCTTGCTCTTTGCTAGGGCTGCCTTGCCATTCTGCACACCAGCGTTGTTCTAGCTGCTCTTGATGCTAAGTTAGTCACATATTTTCATGAGAACATTTTGAAGCTCTCGACAGCTTTCTATATGGATTCTTGAAAGCACCACAAGAGGAGAAAAACCCAACCACAGGGTCTGACATCCAAAATCCTGGTACTAGCAGCAGTGCATGCAGGTGCTGTTGTCCGTTCTGAGCAATGATTGCCAGATTATTTTAAACACATCAGCTAAAACGTTGGCTTTTATTCAAATGTAAGTGTCATTATATCCACTCAGATGAATTTATTTATCCATCTCAATGATATTGCTTGTTTCAGCTTGCTTGATTTTAATTCAGGCCTGAGCTGCTCTGCAATCATTTGTTCAAGTTTATGATGTTACACATTGTTGACTAATAGCTTCGTTTTGCTGAGTTTCCATTTATTACTGTCACTATTACAGCAGGATTTAAATTTCTGTAACTTGCCTATCCTAGCATGAATGTAATTTCGTTGACATTTAACACTGATCCTTAAGGCTCCTCTTTGACTGTTTGTCACCTAAAGATCAAATACTTTTGCTGCTGACTTTTAAAATCAATTATAATCTTGCAGGATTTGGCTCAGAGGATAACCCAAAGTGAAAGGCAGGGAGTCTTAGGAGAGAGTTTCCCAATGCATTACATGAGATTGATTTTTCATGTGCAGAAACAAAAGGTCTGCTAACAAGAAAAAAAAGAAAAAGAAAAAAAATTCAAACCCCTCAAAACAAACAAAAAATCTCCAACCCAGAGTCAATCTTTTCTATGATACTTGAAAAATATGAATAAATCTGGTTTTCAGTCACTGAAATTTTAGAATCTGGTGTAAAGAATTAAATAACTGTCAATAAATCCCTGAGGATTTAACAGTATGAAAATTTACATTTAAAACCTATCTAAACTACAATTTATCATTTTAATAACAACACTCCTCTCTCTGCTTTCCAATATTCATAGTTTCATAAACTGGATCTGAACTAAATCTCCAAGTTCAATAAAAAAATTGAGGCAAACTGAAGTACTGGGCTGGGTGATTTTCCATCAATAGATAAACAGATAAAAGCCCTCACTTTCAGAGTCGTTCCTTTTCTGTATAAATGACAAATACAGATTAATGGAATCCTCAGAAAAGGAATAATATAGTATCTTAATGGAATGAGCAAATGTTTCCTTTCACACTATGCACCATAATTGTTCTTTAAATTCCCAGCGAGAGCATACATTTGCCTCACACTCTGAATTAGGTTGAAAAACATTTTAAGGTACTGAATTTGAAAACTGTTGGAGGAATTATTCACATATGGGTAAGCAGGAAGGCCACTAAAACCAGATTAAAGCTAAATATATTTTAAAGGCAGGTTTTAACAGCATACTGAATAATCACATAAAATAGACATTAAAATGTACGATCTTGTGTAGCAGTGCTCGGTGATTGCTGTTGTTTGACCAATAACTGGGAGAAGCTGGGGGAAAGGCAGAGGCAGAAAGCAGAAACACGTGATGGGAAGTGACTCTGGGGAAGGTGCAGGAGCTGTAGACAGAAAACCTGCCCAAGTTAAGGTGAGCCCAGATGGGCTGGCACAGAAGCCTGAGGTAATAGAATTGCTTACCTGGGAGCGTGTGTGAGCCAGGATCCGCAGAATTGCCCTTCCCTTGTCTTTCCCAGCTGCACAGGGCTCCAGCTATCCCCTCCTTAGCTCTTCTGCTTTTCAGCCTCTCTCTCTTCCATGCTGAGAACCTCCCCATTAATGAGAAAATAGCCATTACAGGAGCAAGCCAGCAGATCCTGGGGGACACAGGGTGACCTTTCCGGATGCATATATTGACACGGAATTCAATTTGTGAACTATTAAGACATAATTTGACATAAAAATTACATCTCAAAGTATTTTCCTAATGCCCAAGTTTTCTTCAGAAAACTGAGTTTTGGGGTCCACTTTAACCACAGTGGAACGACACATTATATTAAACAGGACAACACATTTTGCTTTAAAAACAATGACTGCCAACTGTATTTTCTTAGAATACTTCCTTCAGGGAATTCAGATGTTTTTAGCACAAGAACTTCAACTTGCTGCAGAGTTGTGCATGTCATTATCTAGCTACACGTATTCCAATTACTTCATCCTGGGAGAGGTGTTTCTCAGCCCCAGAGAGAAAACTGGAGGTCAGGCAATAATGGCAATAGGAAGGTTCATGACTGAAAGGAAATGAACCAGTTCACTTGCAGGAATGCAGTGCTTAAGTGCAGTCAAAAATGCCATAACAAAGTAAGTTTCCAAATCAATGTTCTTTGAAATCTCCATGTGCTGAAGGCAGATGTTAAAATTTTGTCTTCTCTGGAAATAAAAACAAACATTGAAATACCCAAGAAGAGGAAAATGTGCAATTTCTTCTCATCTGCTTGTGTCTACTCTCCATGTTAGGACACATCCTAAATAATGGGGGCATTAGCAGTGAGGCTAAGGGTAAAATGACTAAAAAGTTGTAATTTGGGCTCCACAGGAAAAGCTAGGATGACAGACATGAATCTGGGGAACCCTATCAGTGCAATGGAAGTTTTACTTGGGGTAGAATCTTTGTAATTGAAATCTAAATACAGATAAACATATGTATGTTAGTGTTCATGCTCATACACGACACTAAAAGCAAAATCACAAAGATGTTCTGTCGTCAGAGCTCAGCATTAATTTACTTTCCAATTCCAGTCAATTTGTTATCACAAATGCTCTCAATTAAAATGTTTTATTTGGTACAGGGTGAATTAAAACAATCTTTTTATTCTGATGATAGAGATGCACTTAGCAGAATATAAAATAGTGATTTAATGGCTACTTAATGGTCTGATGCTTTAAATGAACAAATCATAAATTAAGGCTTTTGTAGCCTTTTATGCTTTCCCATTTGGATCCTAAAAAAACAATTTGCATTCATTATGTAGGTCTAATATAGAATACCTTGCTCCCCAGTGACATTCAGCTGCATTCCAGTATTTGTCACGAGACCATGCTTGACACTGCTGTCTTTGAAGAGCTTTTAGTTTAAGGTATGTGTGATGCCATGATGATTTTTTGCTTTTTTTTAATATATTTTATATCTGCTTTTCTCTTATATACCATTTTATATAGCTTTATGTGTTCTTAGCACTTTTAGCCTACATACTTGTAACTTTCCAAGTCTGATAACTTAGCTGAAACCCACTGTACTGTTAGACCAGAAGACCAAACATCCTAGAAGTCCCTGACACCAAAGTCCTCTCCAAAACATATTTTTATAAACTGAAATAGGCCCATCCAAAGGGAAAGTTTGTCAGAACATAGAGTCCACTCAAGCCTCTCATTGGGGAATCTTTATTAGGTTAATTTACAAGGCCTATAATTGTGTACATTTGGCGGGGGGGGGGAGGGGGCAGTGTGTGCATTTTGGGGCATTCCACCTGGACGAAGTGCTGTACCCAAAAATCCTTCAATAAATACCAAAGTAAAAATCCCTTTTCCCCATAAACCGTGTTCTAGTTTTAAGACCTGGGAGAGGTGTTTCTCAGCCCCAGAGAGAAACTTTAAGACCAGAGAAAAGCAGCATGGGACACAGCCCTTCCTTGGTCAGAATGATTTCCAACTTCTCCAGGTGACTCTGAATCTGCTCTGACACCCAGACTGAATCACACTAAATTCATTTCTTTGTCTGCAGTTCACTTCATCACTTCAGACCAGGCAGTAGGGATGGATCTTTGAAACCTCCTATGAAAACTGAGTACAGAAGCTGGGTAAGTAAACAGTAAGTTTGCAGTGAGACTATATGAAAGAAATTCCTTCTCAAAAGTGTTGGCAAACACTGAGACTTGAATCAGGTCCACGAGTCAGTCTCCCTTTCTTCCTGAGTCATTGGTGATTACAACACATCAGTAATTTAGCAGTTAGAAAAAAAACGTTAAAAATAACTTCACACGCACTCACCATATATTTATGTGAGTTTTTAAAGATTCATCTCGGATTAAGAATATAATTTTTTGATTTAAGTATTTTGAGTGAAAAAAAAAATCTGAAAATAAATAGTCAAAGCTAAAAAAAAAAGAAAAACCCTTAGTGTTTTCTCTCGGAATATAGCCTGAACTTCTAAACAGAATTTATTGTATTTTCCTTTCAAAATACTCAGTTCAATGCATTCTACATGCAGAAAGTTTTTAAATACTATTACCAAAAGGAAAAATAAGTGTTCTAACAACTTCATTCCATTTCCTGGGACTTTTTTTCCTCTTCTGGGCATTCTGTGCTAATCCCTTTCCCTTCAGCACTGGTACCTGCCAAGAGGGCGTGTTCAGCTGGCCTCGGTGGTGCCACAAATGGGCTCTGTCTGTTAGCAGAGCCCTAACGTGGAGTGTTTGCATTTCCCCCTGTGCTGCACCTTAGTGCTCACCATGATTTTACAGGCACTGTCATCTCCAGGTCATTTCAGTCATTTCTGCCTCCTGTGCAGTTTCCTCCCATTAAGGAGCTGGGTTTGCAATAATTCTCCCCTGACCAATTACTTTTGGAAGCACCATTGTGCCTTTCCTCTTGTTCCTGCTCTTAGATCCATTTTCAGCTTTTTCCACGTCAAAAGCCTACCAGGATTATATAATGACAACATTAGTATCTCAAATGGTACCTGAGAGCTTGCAGCCTCCTATTTCAAAACCTCATTATATTTTTAAAAAATAATAAATAACCCCATTTTAATGTCACATAAATTTATATGTGAATCCTCTGTCACAAAAAACTGGTCCAGCTGCCTCTGGGACTGTCAGCACAGTAAATAGATGGCATCAACAAAACAAGCTCAACCAAACAATAATTCTCCACTTTTCGGGGGGGGGGGAAAGCTGCTGCAGCAGCATCTCATGCAGTCTGATTTTTGATTAAAGAACCAAAACAAACCCGTGAAAAAACAACAAAACCTATTATTAGACCTTCAGAAATCCATCTGCTTGGACTCTTCAGATCTCTGTCACCTGTTAGGGACTTTGATATTTTAAAAGAATTAGTCTATGGTAGCCCAGAAAAAAAGAAATTTGCATAAAAATCAAGTGCTATTAAATGTTCTGACTCGCATTCATGCACTTTTGCTGAATTCACAGATCACAAATACTGGAACAGAAAAAATGAGAGATGTGACAGCTGAACTATTATTGGGGTGTGAATGCACACCAGTCCTGTAAACGAGTTTTCTGGAGAGGTTAAAGCTTAACTAACTTTTTACACTAAGAAAGCATAACTGCATACTTTGTGACTTCCACATCACTTCCATGTGCTGTACTTCATGCATGCAACCCTTTCTCCTGCTGCTGAGGTAGCCAAGCAAATGTTGTACCCAGACACTGAATGTATCTTCAAATAACTGCTGAATTTATTACCGAGTAAAAGCAGGTTTCCTATCACTACCCTCACACCTCTTCCCCAGTACAAGTATTTCTAAAATAATGCAAGTAAAGGCACCCTAACACACAAGATTTCTTCCAGTCAGGAGGAAATTTCATGTAATGATACTGTAGATTGAGTAATAAATGTTTCATGAGAAGTCAAAATTATAGGGCTCCTTGTCTAAGCATCTTAGGAGTATTGTGCTGTCAAAATATAGAGGATCAAACCTAAAAGACCCCAAACTTCTCTTTAGCAAAGTTTTGCTTTAACAGTGAGTTTCTTCCAGAGCTGCTCCTTTCTCTATGACTTCTCATTTCCATCTACCTACGCTGCCCCCAATCCCTTCTACCTTCATCACTCCTCCTTCCTCTGAGTTTGGGTTATCTCAGAGTCCAGGTTATACGGAGACTTGTTTTAAAGCACCAGAACATGTCAAAGGGGTTCCGATGCTCTGACATGTGGATTTCATGCATGGAAGTACTGCAATTACCACCGGAACTGATCCTTCAAGGGAGAAGCTCCATGGTAACTGGGAAGGACAAAGTCCAGTCAGGTAAACAGCTCCATTTACTGATTTACCCCAAAGTGACTGGAATTCTTTTTGCACACTAAACATGACTGTGTTTGCATAGTTTAAAAGGACCATCGTTACCTCCCAAGTTGCTCAAGAGCCAACAGAAAACACCACTGAAGCAGGTCTTACCTTAACTTTAGAACAGGTTCATTCTGAAACAATTGTGCATCCCAGTTTCAGGGGAATCTGACTTTGATGTTGTCACAGCATGGAGTCAGACCATGCCTGGGAACTCCTCCCCAGTTCCACAGGGCAAACACAAACTGCAAAACCCTGGCTCCAGTAGCATGTTGGCAAGAAATTATAGAAATCAAGAGAGCTTTGTTAAAGCAAGCTTTTCCATCTAAATTTTCAATATTACTACTTAATTTGCAAGTTCTCTGCCAAACACTCTTTCATGCAAGTCCATTTGCATTTTTCTGCTAAAGATTGACTCAACAGAGGAACAAGAATATTTTAAGAAGCCACCAGACACAAGAGTGGTAGAAAGCCAATACTTTCAGAACTGCCAAGGATTGATATAAACATAAGGAAGAAACAACAAAGAGCTCCAACGAAAAGTTCTGACCAAGAATTCTTTCAACCTCTTTGTGGATTTGCAAGCAGTTGTTGTGTTGAACAGCAAATACCAAAAGCATTTCAGCTCCTATCTAGCTGCACAAAAAGTGTTTATTCACTTTTTAATCCTTAATCTTGTACATATTTTCTGTTTCTGAACTATAGAAATTTATAACAGAGTGCATCAAGATTGCACTTAATACTTATGGTACCATAAAATCATCACTAATCAGTGAAAAAAACGTATCATCAGAGACAAAAATATTCACTCCTTCAGGTATTGAGGGCATATCACTGAGAACAGATTACAGCATCATGGTGAACACATTTTACTAGTATAAATTTCTACAATACCGAGCAAAATTATGAAGAAGATAATTTTTATAGGCTGTGTTTAGCATTTACTTTGCCAATTATATTGTACAATTTGGGTACTTCACGAAATGTAAAGCAAAAACAAACTGTGTGCACAGACATATTAGAGTATAAATACATATGTACCTAAATCCTTGTCAATGTTTTAGAGTTTTATATTGACAATTTTAAGATTTTTACATTATCAATGTTTTGTAATAAGAGCACAATGGAGAACTTTTCCAGCAGCTCTACACCAGAAGATTTGGATTTGTTTAAAACATTCTGGGTTTGGTTGCGTTTTATAATTAATATTAACATTACTGTTTTCCAAGGGATAACATTTGGGCAAACAATCAGTAGTTCACAAAAAGTAGATGAAAGTCACCAGTTTTCCAGTGTTTACGAATGTCAGCATAAAAAGTAACAGCCACTTAAAACAAAAAGCTACTGATACAGCAAAAGCAGAAATCATAGAACTATCTAAAATATTCTATGAGCATTCGCAAAATTATTACTGCCAAAAGAATCATCAGTACAACTATTCTTCACACACAAAGGAAAGACAATAAATAAAATTACCCTTCTGAGTCCTGTATGTGTTTCAGGTGTTGAGAGACTTACTGAAGTTTTGCTAAAAAACTTATTTGAAAAAAACAAAAACTGACATGAATAGTGGAAAATTTTTATGAAGTATCTAAGGTTTTTGACTGACACAATTCTTGACACTGATTTTAGAATTAATATCAATAATAATGACATAACATCTGTAAAGGAAGTCCTAAGTTACTCTGAATTGAGTATATAGAAATGGAAGCATCTTTAAAAAAAATATATGGTCTGTGATAATCCATTATTGAACTGGAGTGTGTTAGGCTGCTTTATTTCACAACCCACTAAGTCAGTTTTATTTCGATGCTTACTACTTCACCTGTTGTGAAAAGAAAACAAAGTTTCAACAGTTACTGATGAACATTCAAACATGGCGACAATACAATTATTTTAAGTTCTATATCCTGCTCCTGTCCCTTTGTAAGGAGTAGCTGAATTTAAAGAGTGATAAACCAAGGAAAGTGCAATTAGACATTAGAATACAAAATTCCCACAAATTTGACACTGCTACTGTTGCTGTATTGTCAGAAAGCAAATTGTTCTGCTATAATCTCTAAAATCTGTACTAAGCACCAGGGAAAGATTATGCTGAGCAACCAGCAAGAGATGCACAGAGCTGAATTTGATTTATTTGGAGAGCTCCACAATCAGCTAAAGCATTTGGGAGCAGCAGAAGCACCTTCATCAAGAAGTCTGCACAGTGTGCACTCTCACTGGTGCCCCCAAGAGCTCTGAAATGGCATCTGACAAGCACTAGGCTCCGCTTTTCATCAATATTTTGATAGCTTCTTTCCTCAATGATTGCTTCCCACAAGCCTCAAGTGAATGAAAAAGAACAAACTCGCAGGTAAGTCATGACTGAAATTTTTCATGAGCTTACATAAAACAGGTGCTTAGCAGTGAACAGAGATGGTTAAAAGAAGCTGTAGGAGTATTTCTTTATTGACAGGTCCTTGTCCTTTACCAGACACTGCTGAAGCTCTGGCATTCCGCTCAGCACTCGGCCTGTCAGTAACTTGGTGACCTGCATTTTTCCTAAAGGAAAACCACCCCAAATATTGGGGTTTTTTTTCCTTCTTCTTACATTAGGCTAAAAATAATTTTGCCATTCTTATCTTTTAAGACAGGCACAAAGGTCTGTGTAAAAAGCTATTTCCAAAAAAATCTTTGCTTGTAGTAACTTAACTGGTATGTCAATTTTGAGTGTTCGAGATGTATAGCTCAGGCCACGACAAAAAAAGCTGAAGTTGTTGATAGTGGGAAAGAATATTTCACAAACATGTCCA
Source organism: Erpornis zantholeuca (assembly GCA_013400515.1). Taxonomy (NCBI): domain Eukaryota; kingdom Metazoa; phylum Chordata; class Aves; order Passeriformes; family Timaliidae; genus Erpornis; species Erpornis zantholeuca. The sequence goes on from VZTN01032259.1 coordinate 19,003, forward strand.
TATGCCTCTTGAGAAATTTTAAGTGAACAGGGCATTATCCACTTTTTAAATTATTACTATTTGCTTGAGAGAGTTATGAGGTTGTACCAAATATTTAGATCAAAAGTTTAAATATTAGTTAGAAAAAATAGGTGGTTTTTATCCAACAAATTTTTGCAAGAATTTTGTAAGGCAAATAGATGGGTTTATGTCACTGAAATCCTTTAAGTATTGGTTCCAATCCATCTACACAAAGCCCTGCATGACTTATGGCATAACATACTTATCACACACAGTCTTTAAACTTGAGAAATACATATTTTCAAATTGATCTATCATCAAATAACAATCCCAAAGAAGCCACAGCTTTCCAAATTGATTTCTGCTCTTCTAACCTTTTGCAAATCAGCTGTTTGCTACCTTTTTCTGTTTTGCCTCAGAATATCTGCCAGGCTTGGAGAAACAGTGCACAACTGCATCATCAGGATACAGCTGTTCACTTGGAGGCCTCGATCCCAAGCCATTAACATCAGTGAAAGGTTTTTATTGATTGCAGCGGATGGCGGAACAAGCTGTACCCAGGACGTGTTGCAAATTGCATTTGATGTGCTCTGGCTTTTTCCCTTTAGGTACCTGTGTGATCATAGCCAAAGACAGTTCAGCTTAATTTCTAACTGATTTTTAGAAGAGGGATGTTTTTCCAAAGAATTGCCTGAACTGAGTTTCTTCTGATAGCCAATTGATTCTAAGAATCAAAATTTTCTCTATTTCTCTTTCTATTTCAGTTCATCAGCTCTCTCTTGGGGCCTTGCACAACGATGTTCAGTAGGACCTTGAGAGACTCTGAAGACCCTGCACAGCTGAGGGGTGAAGGTGACGTAAATGAGGGAATGCATTCATGACCTTTGTTGTTCCAAGTTCCTAAGCCGTAAGTTGCTTCCAGAAAATGATTTTTAGCTTTCCCACTGCATCAGTTAATTGCCTTCCCACCTTAAACATTAATGGGATATGTGTGAGTCTACGGTGGCTCCTGCTGTTGCGTACACAAAAGTGATACCATCCAGGGTGAACACAGGTAGCAGCACATTTTACATGTTGCAGCCAAGGCTTTGCAGTAGCAAGCAATTCCACCTTCCTGCCCACTTTGCACCTGTGTTAATGCCACTTCCAAAGCAATTAAACAGGCATCTGTGCCCTGAGTGAGTCCTGCCTGCCTGGACATGATAGATGAGAGCCAGAGCCTTTACTGCTTTCCTCCTGGGGACACTGAGATCCTAAGTAGCTGTTCTTCTCTCTCATCCTTCATCAGATGGTTGTTTTTCTCAAGTTGAATTCAGTGAAGCTTTATTGGCCTGAAAATACTCTCACTAAAGATGCCAAAATGAATTCCTAACATTCAGATTCTTAAACATATAAAAGGTGAGAGTCACACGTGAACAGACAACATGCTTTTTGCATTAGTCCACAGAGGACTTCTTGCAATTTTCCATACTTTCATTCAAATAAAAAAAGAGTTTATGACTGGTATAATGTTGCTTTCTTTTCTCTTCACCTGGAAGCTTTAGGAAGGGATAAGCGTGATGAATTTGTAAACTTTACTTTGGATTTCCCAGTCCTAATATCCTCTTGTCTGAATTTCCCTTTACTGGGTTTAAATTTCAGGATATGATGCCTGAAAGGTGCTGAACACTCTTCCAGGGACAGGACCATACCCCCACACCCCAAAAGCCAGAAGTTAAAAGCAAGTACTCATGGGTGTCACGTCCCCTCCTCCCATTTCCACCTCCATGTTTTTGCTGATATTTCTGATATATTCATCCAAGTGTTTTCTCCACTTGAAGTGGCTGCTCTACAACTTTACTTTGATTCTTATTTACATCTATCACTATAATACTATGTGCTAATTCAGGACAAATTTCTCAATCCTTTTTGTTTTGAAAAACTTTCCAAAGGCAAAGGTGAAAACTGGAATGCTATGGCTGCTGCTTGTCATTGTGCTCTGTGATCGGAACACTCAGTGGCCAACCCATCAGCAATCTGACTGCAGCTCTCAGCTTTCCACCTACCACCCTTCTTTCACCTGACTCTGAACCGGGTCTCCCCTCAGACCTGTGGGATTCTCAGGCATCACAGTGGAGCACTCTTACCTCTATTTCCCAACTTTAATATCCACTGAACACACATCAGTACCCTGAAGTTCTTAGCTCAAGAGCAACAGCAATAGGAATTGGTTCCTGCAAAACTTTGGGAAGTTGGCCACTTTAGTTCTTTAACTTTTTTTTTTTTTTGGTAGAACATTTCAGGCAGATCAAAACCAGTAACATGCTAGATTGCAAAATAACTTTAGTGAAGGTTTGTGGTTTAATTTAGTGAAACAAAAAACGAACAAAACCAGGAAAAAAAGTATTAAGCCTTGTCTTTTTCTTCAGTGTAATGGAAAATAAAAACTAAAACCACTCTCTCTGAGACATCCTCAATTAAAATGCTTTAAGTTTTGAATTTAGCAGCCAAAGAGATAAATCACTTCTGAGGAGCACTGAACAGCAGCAAAAGAAATGCTATGTTACCCTTAATTGTCCAATGTCAACCATCCTGATCATTTTCTTTTCATAAACGCTTTAAAATTCACATATATACATTTCTGTTTTAAAAAACCTTTGTGTACATATAAATTCTAAATCATAACTGTGAGTTGTAAGAACACACAAATAAAGACAGAATTTTGAGTAACAGAATATTTTGGCATATATATTTATTCTCTCTTTTACATTTTGCCTAACATAAACATCATTTCTGTTTCTTCCATGGGTAAAAACTGCACACATATGTGACTGCAAACATACAGAGCTGGGATTTTGCGTTTTCAAGGTTTATACAAAACAGACAGAGGTGTTTGCCAAAGGTGAAGTATTTCTTATTGGCTTCAACCTCTGTTATTGATCTGGAGATTTATGGCTAAAATTGAGCAAATGATGTGGCCTTGAACTAGGGCTTCTTGGATTTTAAAATGTAACTCGATTCAGCCCTATTTTATATTTTATTTAATTAAACACATATTTTGACTTCTTACCATATGTCTTGTCTTTTGAAGGAGAGGGTAAAAGGGACATGCTGCAGTTAAAGCTGAAACCTTACAGCATTTTCTGTCGTGCAGCTTGAGGTGGGCCACAGGCATTTTGGCCTGATTTGTTTTTAATGCTTTCACAACCCCACGGAGGTTGCCTGCATACACTTAAGGTAGTCAAAGGCTCTTATACAATGCAGTAGGAGTCTGACAATTCTGCTGACGTGTTTATTCCATGCAGTGGTGAGCCACTCTGAGAAATCTCAACGGCCCATGGCTGCATTTTTAAAGAAATGCATTGTTCTGACTGAAGGTGGTTCTCGTTTTAGAACAACAACAGCTACAAAATGCTATTGGTGCCACTGCAAATCACTTTACACCCACCTAAGTGTGTATGTGACACAACAGTGTGTGAGGGGACAGAGCAAAGATAATTTCATGTTTGCTTACACTGACCTGGAGTCACGGCTCTACCAATCTGAGGTAGCAACGGCTTCCAGTGGAGCTGGGATCACGTGGAAAGCTCTGCTTGGCCCCTTGAGCCACCCAGTCCTCCAGACTAGGGCTCCTCTGGAACAGGGAAATACGTGATAAAAATCCTGTGTGTATGGAACGTGTCTGCCTGAAAAATTAAAAATGTATGATGCTGCATTCTCCCCAAGAGTTGGAAATAAAGTGTTGTAATAATGAAATATTAATATTTAAAGTAGAGAAGTACAACCTCAGAACACAATATATCACACTACAGTTTAGTAACCAGCAATAACTGTTCTGCACTTGCGGACTAAATGTGCCGATGTAAAAAAAGGAACCAGGTAAAGACGATTTTTACTTCCACGTACCTAAAATAAAATTAATTTTAATTAAAGTTTGATTTGTCTGTGACAATGGCTGTCTTTTTAACAGTCACTGCTCACCTTGAGTGCCAAATTTGCTTGTAATTTAAATCAAGTTCAGTTATATTCAAAGAAGCTTCCAAAATAAAGTAAGAAAGAAAGGAGGCCTGGATGCTTCAGGAAGATGTTCAGGTGCTGCTGTATTTATCATAGCATTCATGGGATTTCAGGAGATGCTCTGTCACTGTATCCATTATCTCTTAGCTCAGAATGCCATGGTTTATATGGCAGGAGCCCCAGAAGGAGTGGCACGGCACAGAGCTATGGTTCAAGGCACCAGGGCTGGAGGCGTTTCGCTGGCTTTGCTGTGCACAGGCAGCTGCCTCTGCTCATGCACAGAGAGGAAATTAATCCAGCACATCCTCAGCAGCAGTATTGAGCCTTGGTTTGCACAAAAGAGAGGATTATTGTCAATTGGAATAATTTTGTGTGTCAGGCTTATCTCAGCAGTGTGACTCCTCACAAGTTGCCACCTCCCAGCACCAGGGAATGAGGAGATAAGAGAGGGCAACTGTTGTGGCCACCCAAAAAATGGTTGACTGAAATTATAGAAGAGCTAAATCCAGCAGTGGGATGGTAAGCAGGGTAACTGAGGGAAGGAGAGTTCCTGTCTTCAACTTCTTGTATAATATGAACTGAATGGATAAGAAGAAACAACCTCCTATCAACTTTGCAGTTTAGCCATCAGATTTGACAACAGTTACACAGAAACTTCACAGCAAGTTGAGATAAGAGCAACTTAGAGCATCGTGTGGCTCTCAGTAATAGCCTGTGGATTAGACACATCCAACACTATTGCTCAGTTGGTAGTTTCACTTGTTCTGCTCTGGACTTCCAGAGACTTTGTATTTTATACAAGCTGTAAAATCTGAGCACTGAGGAAGCTATGCCCACCAAGATAGGAAGTGGCAAAAGTGATAATGGACGACAACAGGATTAGACAAAAGAGACCATGATTAACTTTGGAGAAGCAGATACAGCTGGATTCAGCATAACAGTGATAAAATCATCATCATCATCATAGAGGACAAGAAGTGTCTGGATTTTAAAAATACACAATTGATAAATGTCAGCAACAGGCACTCTGAAAAACAGAGATGAAATCAGGAAGGGGAATATGGAGAAGACTTTGAATGCAGCCTTTTGGAAGGTAATAGCTGTTGTTAGAGCTGTCAGCTATAAACCAGTCAGAAGACAGATGTACTTGAAATGTCTTGTCCAATAAAGATCCCAAATGTCACTCAAAATGATCAGACTATTTATTACAGACTCTGTAATGGAAACATGAAAGAAGGCATGGGACGACAGAACAGAGACAGATGGACTGTTTGCTACATGTCATTTAATATCAATCAGTGACAAGAATTTATTAACACAGTTGCTGCTTTAATGCATTGAACAAGCTTAAAAATATTCAGTGCACTGGATGGTAAGTGATAATTAAAATGCATGTCACAAGGCTTCAAAAACTGTAATAGTCTGCTGAAAATATCCAGTATAATTTATTTATCAAGAAAAGCCCCAAACCATAAGAATAGATCTCACTTGGGTTTTGAAGAATTAAGGTTGTTTCCTACCAGTAGTCATTGGAAGAACTGAATATCTACGTTATATTGATGATACTGGTTTCTGCTTTGTCTTCACCTGACTCTGCTTGTTCCCTTCACTTTTGAGCATGGTCCTTGCAAGGGACCTAATGGAAGCAGGGCAGAATGACTGTCAGCAGAACAGACAGAGCAGAGCTCTCAGAGAAGTAACACCAAGCTGCTGCTATCTCGAATATTGTGTATTTCCCCAAACACTAAATACCACATTTTCATCTTTCCATACGTGTACCCTTATTTCTCAAAGCAGCTCTAATCCATCAGCACTGTGTATTATCCCATGACATATATTGCTTCCAGGGCAAAATCACCAAACAATAAATCGTTATTGTACTGAAAAAGACTACAGACCTTTTCTCATTCCCTCCACTGACAGAGTTCTTCACACAGTTTAGAGCTGACAGGTCTGGTGACCACTTTTTTTTGGCATTTCCAAAGAGTTATCTGTAAGCCAAGTTACATGTGTAGAAGTATTTTCTAGGGACAAAAAACACATGAAAAACATTTAGAAAAAAGAATAAAAGGACCTCACTGCATAAATTTCATTCCTAAGCTGTTCTAAAATACAGGAATCTAAAAAGCAGTGTCCATTTTTACCATAAACAAGGAATAAAAATATATTAATACATGATATATTTTTAACAGTTTAAATTGTTTTATTATTATTATGAAAATCCTAAATTTCTCTGAAGCTTTCATATTTGCATGGAAGTCCAGTATCAGAAATTCCAACTATTTCAGTAGTGATCCCAAACATATTTTGATGTCAAGAGAGAGAGAATATTTCCAGAAAAAAAGAAACCAAAAAAAAGAGGAAAAGAGGCCTTTTTCCACCCTGCTCCTTCTCCCAGTATTCAGAGCCTTCTAATGAAGCCTTTCAGCAATGTTTATTCAGTAAGACATTTAAAAATTAAAAAGCAGAAAACAAAATTTCAAACACATATTCCACCGGGATGTTTGAGATGGAAAAATTTAAAACTCTTGCAATTTTCCACAAGGAGATATTTTTGTTCTCGTACTGACACTGAGAGAGGATTTAATGTTTGCCATCTCTGAAAAATCATTTGATCAGCTGAATTCTCTGTACACAGCACCAAATCTGCCTGACAGACACTATCCTGACCCACGGCTAGGAAGAATGGGGGGATATTATACTCCAACATACACATAGAAATACATAAACTGAAGATCTGACCTTCCTGTCCAAGCCCAGTTGCTTAGCAACCCATAGAAGCTTTTTCTGGAATATTTTTGGAAAACAAGGCCCTGTCGTTTAACAACAGAGTTTTGAGGTTTGAAATTGGGGAGTTTTTAACAACTGAGACTCAGTAACATAAATCTTAAGGAGAAAATCGCGCTCCCACTGAAAACTTTTCCCTCATTTTCAGAAGGCAGGAATTCCTGGTTGCTGCCTTTCCCGTTCCCTTTTCTTTTAAAGCCTATACTGGTCTCCGGGCACTTGCCTGCTCCTCCCCCGAGCGCGGAAGGCGCCGGCCGCGTTCGCGGGCTCCAATCGCGCCTCCTCCCCTCGCGATCCTTCCAGGAGCGCTCCTGAGGAATGACAAACGGCGTCCATAATACTCCGTGTCACCACAGCCCTAATCAAATTAGACTTACTGCCTTTGCAATCACAAGTGGGTCTTCATGTTTTATGTCCCAGCACAATTTGAGTCAAGTTGGCTTGCCAGAACATTGCTCCCGTCCTCATAAAAGTATATGACAGCTCTAACAAGCATTTGGGGAGCGGGCAGGTGCGGCACAATGCAGGCACGGCAGCTCTAATGAAAACACACACCAGACTGTTTGCCTCGCTAAAAACTGGAGTTCCATTAGCAAGCCAGACAAACACCAACGGCAATCAATTAGGGCTGATTTGGATAAGACATTCTGCAGGTGTATTAGATTAATTCTGGTCGCATTAGTTCACTGATGTGCTAATTCTGTGTATTTATTTAGACAGCACAGTGTGGCTCACCTCTAACATGAACGGCTGGGGTTTATTTCATACTGTGAGAAACGAGGAAGGCAAAATGCTACCAAAATTTGTTGTGCCAAATGAAAAGGCTTGTGCTCAAGTGCCTAAAAATTGCAATTCAAAACCCGGGAAAGAAGGTAGTCTGAGATATACATCATTTACTGCTTGATTAAAACACTTACATAAGTCTTGAACCGTTAAGAATAATAAGTAGGTTCTCAGTGCATGATTTCTAATCCAATTATTTTTAAGAACTGCTAGAAATATAGCTAAGCATTATCACCTTTGCCCCAAAATCATGATAGCAACACAGCAAATGAATAATTCAGGCAAATAGTATTAGGAATTAGTTTATAACTATTCCATGAGAGTCTACTATAACGTCTCACATTATAAACAGAAATAAAAAGATAAGTTTCACAACTGTCTCACCAGGTTGACATTTCAGGATGCAGTTTTACATGGAGGGATAAATATGCTACTATAGGACTCAAATATTTGAAACTCATTGGAGAGCAAATTTATTATGGCTTCTACACAATATTTGTGCTGTGCCATCTGAAAGACCATTTCATAAATTTCAGTGTTTTTGTAAACATTAACAATTTTTAGCCTCAATCTGTTAGATTTAATTTCCTGATGTCCAATGAGTCTTGTTATTCACCTTTATGGTTATTGTTTTAGAGAAGGGCCAAGTTGGATCTGATACAAAGCATCCTAGCAGATCCCTCACTCACATATTTCGGTTTAGGCACCTTTAGCTCAAGGAAATGCTTTGGATTAAATGATGTGACATTTTTCAATATTCTGTATTGAATAACATATCCCAATTTTCACCAAAAAGAAAAAGTAAGAAAAAGCACAGCCTGATGTTCTGAGCAAAATTAATATTCTCAGAACAATATGAGTTCTAATCATTTGCATCCAGTGGAATACGGAACAGTTTGGCAAAACCAAGATCATCTATGCCCAAAGGCCATGACAGTGAAAAGACTCACAATTTCAATTTAAAATTATACCTGTGCTGGTAGTGTCAAGAGCCTCCTGATTGCTTCTCTTGTCTTGACTTTTGCACAAAGAACAGTGACCTGAAAAGGCAGCTTCAGCAAAAGTCGGCTGCACCAGCAGGGCCAGGCAGATCCTCAGTCGTTACTAGATCATGCCTTGCAGCTGGTGTGGTCACACAGGTGTGAGGAGGCAAGGAAGCAGGCCCTTGGAGCAGGAACAGCACATATGCTTTAATGAGAGACCAGAAGAAAGAAGAAAACTTCATGTCAAAAATCCCATAAACTATTGCTGTCACCGCAGCACTTGGCTTTGAAACCAACATCTTACTCAAGTCTTTATTTTACAGATCATTTAAAATTAATTCTTGCTGCAAGAAACCCACACTCCCTACTTTTTCTCTTTACAGACTTGCTCACAAACAATAAAAATGTAGAAGAGATCCCTGTATTCCTCCAAACTGACTTGATAAACCTACAATACTGGGCACAGGATGGCTGAGCAAATCTCAACAGTGAAAAAAAAGGCAGCTGTTGTTTGTACTGTTATTACTAAAATGTACTGTTCAGTGATAGGAAAAAGATCAGAGTAAGGACATCAGAGATAAAATATGCAAAGTAATCTTCAACAGAATTAAAAAGTGTAATTAAATAAAGTTGCTCAGTGATATAAATGCTGCCCCTCAGTGATCTTTTGGAAATGTGCCGAGTTATGGTTCCATTTTTCATTCAAAAACATGGTTAGACACTTACTTATCTTGCACCAGTTAAAAACTAAGTGCAGTGAGTCATAGCATCCACCAGCTGTGGTTCCAAAACCCTGACTGCTTTCAGAATTTTGCTAGAAACTTGTGTGATAGTGTACAGCGACTCTGAAGCACTGAGTACCAGAAATTAGGGGATGAGAGTGTCCAGTTGCCACTGAAGTGATCGTTTAGACATCACTAATTCCACATGTTACTCATGTCTCAGCCTTATTCTCTATTTTGCAAACTTTTGCAATCCAATCACACTTAAAAAGGCTTCCTTTATTTCTCACCACAGCAGGGTTAAGAGACCTACCCTGGCAGGAAATAAAACCCCTCAATGACACTTCCAGATTTTGGCAATCCCATACACCCAGAGTTAGCAGTTGGACCTCCAGAAATCATATTGGGGAGGACAAACTTACTTCTGTCTCTCTGAATAGGTTCCAGCTCTTCCAGACTTCTCTGCATTCACAAGGACGAGATTTTCCAATAAAAATATTGAGAAAAAGCATAATGTCAGCCACACTCATCTTCCCCAAACACAAACCTTTTTTATTACAGTTGTGAGGAAAAGCTGCATCATTCTCTCCGTTTATAGGCACAGAACAACTGAGAGGCAATAGGAGCACAAAAGAATATGGAAATATTTACTAATTGCCAATACATTTTCCCATTTCTCAGTGTTAGTAGATGAATCATTGCAGCTGACCATTTTTCTGTTTTAAAACATAATTTCTTGGGAAAATGGCCTATGTCACACAGATGAAGCCTACATGGATACTTTAAATCCACCTAAGGATGATGTTTAACAAGTAAAAATTTGAATGCCAAACAACCTGAATAAATCCTGTTTGCATTACTTCTTTCAGATGTTTTATACAAATAGACAAAATTTACAGATAACCCAATTTTTTTCAGGTAGCTCAAGAGTGGAAAAGATTTGGAATAAATCCATAGTGACCTAACAAGGCAGAAAATAAGAACAATCAAAGAATGTGAACATTGCATATGAGCCACTGCTTATGAACAATCAATAAGTAATTATAAAAGTTAACCCACTTAAGAAGCAAATAAAAATATCACCTTGTAAAAAATTAAAAATATTTTAGAGTTGAGTCTTATTTTATATGTAAAAAAGATTACCCATTCTCTGCAGAGGAAAAAGACAACTGTACCCTGAAATTGTTTCATAAACCAGTGCATCTCCCATTTAGCTATTTTATTCACTTCTCAATTTCCAATTATTTATGTCAACTATTAGCTGTGGGACTCTGAACTTGTGCTGGCTGATCATAAGTAATCTCTAATATCTGATTCCAGGCAAGGATTAATTCTATAATCATGGCAGTTCTTTCAATACTAATTCATGTCTAGACTTTTTTTTTTTAACATCAAATCTAGAATCAAATTAATGGCTGTTTTAATTGACTCATTCTGTTCCCTGGCTCCATTTTCTTATTAAAGATGTCAACTACTATTTCAACACTTGTCTGAGAAATGGCAATCTCTTGGGAAAATACATGTAAGTCTCTACTTAGTTCAGGCTGACAAGGCACCAGCAAGATGAAAAGTTGTAAAAAGACTTCACCATTCCCAGACTTCTGATGCTTCATCAAATATGACAGTAAAAAAAATTAAAAATTAAGATAATCTAAAAGTACCAGAAAATATCTATGACTTGAAAAAGGAAGAAAGATTTTCAAGTTTTCTACTGAGATGTCAAGAATACAAGCTATAGTTTCAGCGCTGCTTCATGAGCTCTTCAAATGACATTATGCCCACACTCCCATGTGCTTATCAAAAATCAAATCAATACGCTTTGGAACATGGGAAACACCTAATGTGAAAATATGTTGAACAGTTTCTAAATTTGCAGTAAACTACATTCCTCAGTTTAATGCCCACTCTAAAGAGAAATCCATGTTTGTTTGTTTGGGGTTTTTTAATATGTTTTGCATATTGCATTTTTTAAATTTACCTTGAAGTCTGCATACAGATCAGTGGTTCACAGAACAATTTCCTTAGCAAGGACAGTTCTCAGCATCAGCAGATTTATGTCAAAGGCTGCCAACAGATGAAGTCATTGAAGGAATAAATATATATTTATCAGAAAATGAAACAATTTGCAAACCTCTTTCCATTTAATCGCAGAAGTCCTGCTCTTCTGCCTATGATTCAATCACCCATGGGGATTAAGAGCATTACAAGAAGAAACACTTTGCCCAAACAAATTATTCTCTAACAAACACAGAAGAGAAAGAACACCAGATGTTCAAAAAGAATTGGGTGTAGATTTAAGAATCAAAAAGGATGATGAATATGGACCATGAAATAGAGCATTAAGCAATGTGATAAGCATCTGTTGAGTAATAAATCCAGTCTTTGTGCAGTTCCCTCTTCAAAGTGAATTTAATGGGAAGGTTTTTCAGTCAGAAAATACCAATCCTTTTAAGAATGCTATTTTATATGTTAATACAAATAATCACCTACCACCAAATAAAACACTATTTATCTATTAAATAGAAGCCTTGCACTTTTATCAACTGATAAATAAATGGCTGCTTTTAAGGACGTATATTCCAGATGGGAAGCCATAAGTAACCCACCTCATGAGAAAACACAAGCAGAGACAGAACCTTGAAAAACATGTGACCAGTGCATTTTCATCCCAGGTTTTTCCACTGAGGATGTACAGGATGGGATGGGCATCCTGGCACCACTGCAGGGACCTCGGCTCAGGCCCAGAAAGCTTTGTGAATAACAAATGTGACCTGCTCAGTACATTAGGAGGCATTTATTTCATTATATTTGCCTTGTACTGAAGTTTTGGAGAGGAAAGAATTAAAATCTCATCATCTCACACCTTGAAAAATCAGCAAATCAGGGCTTCTTCCTCAGTTCACCACATAACTTCTCGTAAGGAAAGCAGAACCATATAGTAAGTGGTGTTTCTATTGTTTTGGATATTAAATACAGAGAGGTTAATACTTCCCCTTTGTCCCTGTAGGAGACCAGAAGTTTGATTAAGTGGCTATATGGCTATAAACTACCAGGTGAGAAGTGGGGGAGGGAACAGGGCAAGATCTGAATAAGTGGGACATCACTGCTCCCCCCCCACCTGCTGAGCCTCTGTCAGCCTCTGTCTACACAGAGATAGGGGTGGCCAAACCCACGGTGGAGTGACCCACAGCCCGAAACAAAATGGCAGAGTGAGCCCACAGCCTGACACAAAATGGTGGATTGACGTCAAGGCCTGACACAAAATGGCGGAATGAGCCCCAGGGCCTGACACAAAATGGCGGAGTGCCCCACATGCTGACACAAAAGGCGGAGTGCCCCACAGACCTATACAAAATGGCGGAGTGCCCCCACAGCCTGACACAAAATGGCGGAGTGACCCCACAGCCTGGTACAAAATGGCGGAGTGCCCCACAGACCTACACAAAATGGCAGAGTGCCCCCACAGCCTAACACAAAATGGCAGAGTACCCCACAGCCTGACACAAAATGGCAGATTGACCCCAAGGCCTGACACAAAAGGGCAGAGTAACCCCACAGCCTGACACAAAATGGCGGAATGAGCCCCAAGGCCTGACACAAAATGGTGGAATGATCCCACAGGCTCACACAAAATGGCGGAGTGCCCCCACAGCCTTACACAAAATGGCAGAGTACCCCACAGACTGACACAAAATGGTGGAGTGACTCCACAGCCTGGTACAAAATGGCAGAGTGCCCCACAGCCTGACACAAAATGG
>VZTN01032259.1:32422-44037 GCA_013400515.1 Erpornis zantholeuca
GCGGAGTGCCCCCCAGCCTGACACAAAATGGCGGAGTGCCCCCACAGGCTCACACAAAATGGCGGAATACCCCACAGACTGACACAAAATGGTGGAGTGACCCACAGGCTCACACAAAATGGCAGAGTGCCCCACAGGCTCACACAAAATGGCGGAGTGCCCCCCAGCCTGACACAAAATGGCGGAGTGCCCCCCAGCCTGACACAAAATGGCGGAGTGCCCCCACAGGCTGACACAAAATGGCGGAGTGACCCCACAGACTGACACAAAATGGTGGAGTGCCCCACAGGCTCACACAAAATGGCGGAGTGGCCCCACAGCCTGACACAAAATGGCAGAGTGCCCCACAGGCTCACACAAAATGGCGGCCTGTTCCCCCCCTGCCCTTACCCAACATGTCGGACATGCCCCTCACCCAAAATGGCGCCGTCTGTCCGTGTGGGCCCTGCAGGGACCAGCAAAGCACAGCCAGGCCTGGGGAGCCCCAGGGGAGCAGAGCAGAGCAAAGGACACAGCCTCTGCCAAGGGCTCCCTGCCCTGGACTTAAAGGCAGCACAGAGCACAATGGATCCCAGCTTTGTCAAAGAAATAAGGCACTAATTTCCTACCAAAAGAGACCACCTCAGCTAATGACAAACCAGATTTGCCCTGGCAGCCTTTGCTGAGGGTAACAGTGTGGACAAGACAGTGTGGCTCCAGCAGGGACAGTAGGAATTGCCCCAGCTGACCCTCTGGGCTCTACAGAGGCCAGATCAGGGTAGGAGAATTCACTAGAGTCCAAGATGTAAAACTCCCACGTGACAAGCAACACAAGAGTTCTTTAAGATTCACATCCAAGAAAAAAGTATTATTTCCACCTTTGGAAATAATAATTATTTTCCTGGTGTGTGTTTTATCAGGACTGTGGACTGTGGTTTGAAGTGGGAGCTTATCTGCGTAATTGGCTGTGGCCAGCTCTGGGTTTCTGTGGAAGCTGGCTGCTCTGGAAAACTTCAGGTGAACAGCAGAACCCCTGCTTTTGTATCTGCCTGCAAACGTTTGTGCTTTATTCCATCCTTGTTTGCCTAAACGTGTGCGACTCCTTTCTCAAAACTAAATTCACAGTCTGTATTTCCATGCTGCTACTTTAGAATAGCTTTTATCTGCAAATACTCTGAAGCGAGTCTGCAAGCACATACCTGGGAAGTGTACAGATCCAGGTCCTCTGTTAGTATTTGAAGTTGCTGCTCAAGTTGTACTAACCCTTTGCTCTGAGCAAACTCTTCCATCTTTACCCTTTATTTTAATGACTGATTCGAATTTCTAACTTAACTTCTAACACCAGAATGTGTTGCTGCTCATCTTTCACCTTCTCACCTTTGGATGTTCATTCATTATTTAACTTCCCACTTTCTCACTAATTTTTATCTGTGCTCTGCATAGAGCACAGAATAGACCAGTTTTGTCCATCTCTCACTGAATTGCAGATCAGCAGCTGTTGCACTGCTGTAACAGTTGTAATAGAGCAGTAAAATACTTTTCCATTATTTCTTAACTTTTGCAAAATATCCACATCATGTGAATGCTTCGGTGTCTGGACATAAAAACCATAATCTCTCCAAACACTGAATTACAAATGCAGTATTATTCTAGGTCAGGCTTCACAATTTTGGTATTAATCAGCAACACAGAAACACATGCAGCTGCTACACCCATGGCACAACAGTTCTGTCCTCCAACATACCCAAGTGGAAGCTACACTTGCCCCTCCCCGGGCACTGCACGGCAGGAGAAGGGAAGCATCTCGTTCCCTGCACGTGTAACAGCATTTAAAAATCACTTCCTGCAACTCACCCTCATCAGGCTTGGGGCAATTCTTCACAGTATGTGAAATAGGTAATTGATACACACAGTGTTCTCTGATATGACAATGTAACAGGATACACCATTTTGAAAACTGAGATAGGACTGATTTTCGCTCCTGTATATCTCCGAAATCCAAATTCAGACTCTACCTTTTTCCACCTTTCCTTCACACGCTACATCTAGCTCAGTCATGGTAACAAGAGCAGAAGTGTGTTTCTAGAGGATGCAATATTTAAACTTACATCCTTCTAGAAATGTTAGAGCTCAGTTACAGGCCTGCTGGCACAAATTACTAACTTGCCAAGCTTCAGAGAATTCTCGTACATAAACAGGTTGCTGAAAAAACCAGCATTGCCTCCTCCAATAATCAGTTGTTTAAATGAAGCAGATCAACATACATTTGACTCTAAAAATATCCCATTTTTCTATATGTAACCACAATATTATACAGCTTTTTTTTTTGGGGAGGGGGAGGGTGTGAGGTGTGAAATTAAATCCATAACAAAGCATGTTGCTGCAACAGTGAAGAGGACATGTACCTTATTGAGCTTGAAGTAATTATCTCCAGAGACTTAGGAACAATTGTTCAGTGCTGTATCTGTCATATTACCCCAGTGACATTTCCCCCCTTTATTCCTACACTGGTGTCACTAAGGGAGTGATTGGAAAGCCTCTGCTATCAATTTGCTGTCATACAATTAGCAAAGAGTGCAAGTGAATTTACCCACACTGCAACAACGAAGTCTGAAGAACAGAAATTCACCTAAAACATGACCTACTTGAATGATTACAGAAAATAAAAATACTCAGCCAAATAGCCTAAAATGCAACAGCACATGGAGCAGGTGGAGATCCAGCCCATGGCAGACTCACAGTTACCTGCAGAACTCTTGTACAACCGAAGCACAACCAAGTGGATCCCTCTTGAAGGAAAATGTGCAATTTTTAAGTAAAAGCTGCTCTTTCAGAATGGCACAGAGAAGATAAAACTGCAGTGAACATTTAGATTTAAGTGCAAACTCTCTCAGCTCTTTTTCCCCTTTCCTTCCGAGAACCATTTCAGATCCAGCTTAAGATATCTTTATGCCTTCTGCGGGCACTTTCAAGCAAAATAACTGTTTTGAATTTAATTTTTTTACAAAGTACTTCACTAGTGAAGGGAGGAAAATGCTGGTCAATGAATACTTGATCTCTCCACATTTCCAGGAAACACTGAATTAAGTCTCAAAAAGCTAATGAAATCTTGCTTGAGGGATATTGTCCTTTATAAGGGTCACATAAATGCCCCATCTCTTTCCGGTATTTATTAATGTGATTTGAACAGAATTAATGAATTTTTTTTCAAAAATTAAGAGAGCACAAACACTACATTGTTTGCAAATATATTTCCTGTAATTCTTGCTATACCCCAAGGTGTAAATCTTGCACAGAGATGGCAAATTATTTCTGTGGCAGAGGCTGGGTCCAGCTTCAGTGCACAGCTGAGGCTGTCTCAATGCTGGATATCATGAGATTTAGGAATTCAGTGTGTCATAAGAGAGTCCCCGAAGGGGTGAAATGTGGGAGACAGATTTAATGATTTGCTCGTGTTAATTTGGCATGTGTGAAAAGATAAAGGTTGGTTCATTCTGGTCTTTTAAAGAAAAAGGCTTCTTACATCATTTTTATAGCGAAATTAGATTCTGTTCACACAGGAACCTAAAAATTGTACTTCTATTTATGTGTCTTAGCATAATTATACAGTTTAAAATGTCAGGTGCTGTTAATGTTAATTCCCAAATCATACATGCGGACACACAGTGGAGTTCTCCAAGGGCAGCTCAGGGCAGGCATGGACCACATTCATTAATGCTTTTCTCCCTCAAACAAGAGTTCCACCATAATTCTGTATAAATCAAATGCAGAAAAGTGAGAGTCTTTGTTTACAAGAACAGAGGAACAAGAACTACTGGTAACTTTTAGGGCTGGCGCTCTGAATGCTCATTTATAGTATTCATGAACCGAAAAAACATTTTATTAAATATTAATATTCATAAGAGTGGGGCTAAACATCAAATTCTTCCTACTGACTACTGCCTCCATCTAGGAGATTAATTAAATTAGGTTCTATAAGGGCAGTGATTTTTTTTTCAGAAGTCATTTGTAAAGGAATGGTCTCGTTATCCAAATGTTATCTTTGGGCAATAAATTCAGCAGCGTTACTGCAGGCGACACGACTCATATTAAATTAATGGATTGGAGAGCCTGATACTTCTTAACGAGCTTAATACACAGGGAAATTATTAAGTCAAGATTTTTGTTTAATATTAAAATATGCTGATTTCTCCTGGAAAAAGAAGATGGTAAACTCCGTGAACCAGAAAAAAATTACAGATTCCCTGCATTATGTTCCACAGTGAGAAAAGGCTGATAAGTAACGTTTCATAGAAAAATACAAATTTTTTAAATGAGATACTTCATCATGATTTGAGCAAGTTCCTGGGCAGGACTCAAATGCCCTTAGGCTGATGGAGGAATTGAGCCCAAGTTTCATATTTCTTAAACAAGCTGGCCTTAAAGATAACAGTGTAGTGGCACTGCCATCCTATTTGAGTTTGTTAAGCAAAAACTTTGTTTATGTGATTTAAAGAATGAGTGCTTTTAACCATTCAGCAAAGATTTTTTAAATTTTTTTTCTTCATTTGTGCTTTTATCAAGCCCTTCATCAGAAGCATGTTTAAAACACTTTCTCAAATGAATCTTTTCCATAAAGTTTTTCTTTACTTGCAATGTGACTTTTTGCATTTTCATCCTAAATGCTCATCCAGTTCTTGCTACTCTCTCCTCTAGTTACTTGTTCATCCCTGCTCAGCACAGGGCAAGGAACCAAACTTCAGGTAAACTCAATGTCCACATTATTAGGTGATAAACTTCAGGAAAGCTTCATTTCATCCTTAGACAAATTGAGAAACTTTTAATGCCTCCAAAAATAAAGATTATCTGAGAAAATTATTTCTTGTCCTTTCTGCTATACATGCAGGGATGAAATCTTCCTGGAAAGTAAAGAAATCACTTACACACAGCTAGGCTGACACATTTAAACGCCTCCCAAATGTTTTCTGCCAGCCTGAATTCCTGCAGCTCCAGTAGTTATTTCCTTCTCCCTGCCAAGATCAAACAAGTTCATCTGCCTGGGCCTTAGCAGAGACTCGTGTAGCATTTAATCCTTGTATTAGTATAGAGGGAAACACAACCCATAACGTGCTCCTTTCCAAGATTAAACAGTTCCCCAGGTCTTTAAGCAACCCAGGATAGATAAGTCTGAATGCAGTAACTGCCTCCAGCTTATGGTCCTACTCCAGTACACACCCAAGGAACATGCAATGGATTTTTTCCCCCACCACAACTCCATCTGAGCAAGAATCTAGGTCAGCAGGCAAAGGGGCTGAGTACAAAATGGCTTTTTTTTTAATATAAAAAATATTTTTGAGTTAGGTCCAGCTGTGACTGTTCTCAATGGTTTGTCTTCTAAAATTTTCCTAATACTTCTTCTTTATCTAGATTTTTTATGGTGTACAATGACATAAGAAACCCCAAATTTAAAGTACTACTAAAATATACATAGATGTATCAGCAATTACTTCTATTTTAATAGCAGCTTCCACTACTTATCATTCTCCCAGGCAGCACTGATTTTTCAGCACTGTGTACAAATCAACCTTTCTTAATGCTTTTTTTAATCATGCTGCTATCAAAGATTACAATATGAAACTACTTTCTTTGAGGCATTACATATTCATTTTGGTTAGTGGGGAAAGAGATGGAGAGCTAAAGCTAAAATCCTGCTTAATTCTTGGAAACGTCAGCATTTGTATTCATTTCTCTGACTTTATGATGTACCATTTGTAGTTGAAATAAATTATTTTTTCAAATTACTATCTCAGTGCTTGCAGAACAGTGTATTGAAAATATACATTGGTTGTATTTTGTTTCCTAATGCATCCTAACATATGCCTACTTAATTGAAATAAGGCTTTATGTATCTAACCATGAAGATATTGGAAACATTTATAAATTCTCAAAATCTGCCTATACAGGGACAAGATATTCCACTTTTGTTTAATATTCTTCCATTCCCCTGATGTGAGTTAAATGCTCAAACTTTGTGTGAACCAAATTCTAGGCTTAAGTATTCCTTTCCAGTCAAATTGACACAGCTAAATTTATTGATATATCATATTTTTCTTGAGAATTTTTGTCAGACTAGTGTTGTGTTCTATTATGGATAATTAAAGTGGCTCTAAAATATAATTTATATTAAGAGAAAAGTTAATTTACTGTGAATTTCTAACTAAGGGTCGCTTTCAATATTACTTATATAAATATGCTAATAGCTTGAAAACTAATTTCTGTTAAAAAAAAAAAAAAGGAAAACATATCTTTATCTTATTTGAATTCAAAGTCTAATTAAAAAACTACAAACCCAAGACAATAAGCCAAGATCCAAGATTTGTAGCAGAACCATGAAATTTGACAGCTGGAATGTTTTGATGTGTCGGCTTTTTTAATATAGCTTTTTCTTTTTTCTAAGAGCTCAATTTCAGAGTTTCTCATCTTTCTGAGTATTAACAAAATCTAGGTGCTGACTGTGCACAACCAGGCTTGGCAACTACACAAGGGCATTTAGCAGTAACCTGACCAAATTAAACCATCATTACTTACCAAAAAGGCTCTAATAATCCACGCAGGTTTTGTAGGCCATTCTTATTCTGGTAAATTAAAGATGGTACAGCCCCTGTAGGCCACGTGGGAAGGCACTGCTCGAGTTCTCTGGGTTGTGTGCAGAGCACAGCAGCCCAAGTCACATGGAAAGCTCACCAGATTTCCAACAGGCTCCAGAGAATCTGGAAGGTGCCAGTTACTGAGTGGTTCTGCTGATAAGTTGTCTTGGGGTGACTTTATGATGTATCCCATGTCGCCTACTCTATGCCCAGAAAATGAATCTTGTGCCTTTCTGTGCCTTTAAACTGAGCCTGAGAGGGAGAGAAGGAAAAAAACCAGCCAGAGGAACTTTTTCAAAGTCGTTCTGTGCTTCAGGGTCACTGCTCCTCTCTGTTGTTCTTCGGCTGTGAGGAGTGATAGCTGCTGCTGCAGAGAGAGGAAGAAACACCCTTCCTCACTTTCCAGCGAGTTTTTAGCCCTGTTTCTCCAAAGAGAGATGGAGAGTTAAAATCCTCTGTTTTCCTGGGACTTTGGTTTCTTCTTTTTCTCTTCTAGACTTGTTCAGAACACCAGAACATCAAACCTCACTGGGAGCTCTTCCACCAGCCTGGAGGGGGGCAGTCCTCCACACCAACCCAGCTGCAAAGAGGGACCACACCACGGAAAGACTCTCAATTCTTCCAGGTTTCTCTCCATGGCACAAGATTTTATTATTTAGCATTATTATTCTTCTCCTGTATGTTTGATAAATAAGTAATTTTGTTTTCTTCTTCACTTTCCTCCAAAGAAATATTTATTTTCCTGAACCTAGTGGGGGAGGGCTAACTACAACCTGCTTTATATTGGAAGATATTTTTCTTGTGAATTTGTCTCAAACCGAGACATAAGTGGAAAACCAGTCTGACTAGCACGTGCTATGACATCACTCCCAGCATCCTATCAGTTCCCATTCCTGTCTCTGTCACTGGCTCTCGTGTATATTTAGTTTGATACACTGCATATGGAATATTAACAATCTCCTTTTTACCCCCCTCAAAACCCAGTAAGGAGACTTTGGTTATCT
This sequence comes from Erpornis zantholeuca, assembly GCA_013400515.1. Lineage (NCBI taxonomy): Eukaryota > Metazoa > Chordata > Aves > Passeriformes > Timaliidae > Erpornis > Erpornis zantholeuca. Next base: position 40,032 of record VZTN01032259.1, read on the forward strand.
GGAGTAACCAAAAGGCTCCCAAATTGCTTCCTTCCACAACCTAATGAGGCCTGATAAACTGCCATTAAAATATATTTTATGCTAAAACCCAAATCATTCTCTACTACTGCTTGACAATGTTCTCATCGATGTGACATTTATTTGTATTTTGGAGGAATAATTACCCAGCAAAGGTGTTACATTGAAACAAAGCATGAGGCAAAAAAGGCTGACTGTCCCATTTTCCTCTCCCACTGCTGAGGGAAGCAATTGCACCACACTGCCCAGGCCTGTGGGGCATTGGTGTTCTCTGAACCTTGCAAGATCCTACTTCACTTTTTTAGAGGAAAATTTAGAACCCAAAACTAAAGCTTCTAAATTGTTTCAAAAATCTTAAATCTCATAAGGAGAACTTGGTCAGGATTTTAAATATTATTTAAAAGGCAGTGATTTTATGCAAGCACAGCCTGGAAACATTACCTATTTGATTTCTGGGTTACATTATGGCTCCTTTCTGCATATGTTCATAGCACATAGGACACATAGCTCCTAAGTAAGGAAATAAAAACAGCACTTCCAACTAAGTTCAGTGTTGCTGCCAGTGGTAGGCAGGGCAGGATACCTCAAAAGCAGGGATGGGGACAGAGCTGGCGCATGTGAGCCAGCCATAATTTCTATTTTATTTTTGAAATTAAGAAATAGCACCATTGTCTTTAACAGTACCGATTCTGAATGAAGCAGATTTAATAATTATTATGCTAATTTAGTTTGGAAAATTGCCAGTGCCTACGAGAACTAAACCCTGGAAGAAGCACCTGAAGTCTCTCTTATCTCACAGAGATTCTATTTTTAAGTAATGAGAGACTCTAGGATGATTTTGAGCAGTTTAAAAGCTTTCCAGAGAAAGTCACGTGGATATGACAGATCTGCCATGGCTCCTCTGTTCATCCATCTTAGTGGAAAGGTAGAGAGGTTCCTAAAGTGATAGATGCTAAGTTAGGTTGTTCTGCATTTCTCTGAATCTTTTAACATGGGATTTGATGCTGAGGTTGAGTAATTTTTAAGACCATATAGAAGCACTCAATTTAAACCTGCCACAAACCTTGACACCTAAACTGTTTTCCCTAACAAGCAAATATTTGTGAGCCTGTGCAATACCATCTTTCTTCTGAAGTTAATGAAAATAGAAGGGCAGAAAAACACTTAAAAAAGGTGGTGCTCAACTGCTTTCTGTTGGCTTGGGAAAGTGTAAAACAAAATTATCACTCGTGTACAAACGTAGTGCAAGAAACAGTAAATAAACTCCATTCCTGTCTGCTCCTCGGGGGCTTATTTAATACCACATGGATAATTACAGAAATGGACTGGGTGCCTTCAGTGAGAGGGTTTATAGTTCCCTTACAAATACACAAATATTGTCACAGCCTCTTGCCAGAGAGAATTCTATGGTTCTTCATAATATATGTGCATGTGTTTCTCCAATCTTGACTAAAATCATATGTTGTATTTTCCAGAGTCCATGTGGCACTACATATTAGGGAATTTTTGCATAGTTGAAATGAATAAAAGATGTGAAGGCAAATTAATGTCGTATCTCACCAAAACAACGAAAAACAAAACTATAAAGTGAACAGCAGGAATTCTGCTGTAAATGGGTAACGATAAATCACATTAAAAAAAGCCCTGTAAATTGCTGAGATAACATGTTGAACATTTCCTGAAGATCTCAGCAAACAAAACCAGAACTCCAACATGAAATTAATTTTCCTGTCACCTTCACCAGTATCCTTCAGTCTGTTTAACCCTTCCCTCATTGCTGGTTTCTGATCCTATCCCCTGCAGTGGCAGTACAACGGAGAGGCTGATGCCTGTGGTGACCAGTGATAAATGTGATATATTTGAATGAATCTCACAGGGTGACAGGTCAGACAAAATGACAGAATGCTGAATGCACTAGGTACTTCTTTCCAGATCAAAAAAANTAGTTGTAGCCTCAGCAGTACCATTAGCCTTTCTATCTCGATGCCACAAGTGCACTAAGAATTATTCAGGATGAGCAAAGATGGTAAAAATTAAAAAGATTTTATGCACATGGTGCTTTGCAGAAAAAAAAGAATTCATTTTAATTAATGCTTCAAAAGGGAGTATTCATTTAAATTCTGATTTTGGTTTAAAAAAATTATTTCTAGTGCAAAAAATCTGAAAAAGTACTCATTCTATCAGAATTTTTCAAGTGTCTTAGCCTTTAGAAGGACAGAAGCCCAAAATTTAAAGCCCCAAATTTTAGATAATTTCTTGAGTAAATAATAACCTCAAGTCAATAGAAAGCGCTGGATGTACATGACTCTGTCCAAGCTAAAAGTGAACATTTAGGAAATGCTTTAATATAGGTAAAAGAGCAAAATTTGGAGTTCTTAATTAATTAAGTCTAATTTTTGATTTTTTGGCTTGTTTTCATTTTGCTTTATAAGACTGATGGATCTTCAGGGCATGTGCTAGATTTATTAAATAATTAGATAGTAATACATACATACTTTTTTTTTAAACCAGTGGCTCCATGTTATTTCTGGTTCTTCAGCAAGATCATGTTACTGATGTTGTGGCTTCCTCTTTTTCCTCTCTGTTACAGACATATGAATTCATGGATTGTTAAAAAAAATGCTACACTTTCACTAAGCTGGGAAGAGCTGAAGTCTGCCTCTGCCAGATAGCAGAGCTTATGGAAAACCTGGGCAAGCAAACTGGAGCTCAACAGTGCAGAAGAAATATTTCACATATAAACTGCCAGTAACAAGCAGGAATTTTGCCTGTTTTGGCAGAAAGAGGGAAAAAAAGACAGTCTGGATAGAAGCTGAAGGTGTTGGGTTTGATTTTTTTTCCATATTTATATTAAAACTGATTAGAAAAATACACTGGAAAAAATTATGCTGCTGATGCACATACTCTGTTATTAACGGGAGGGTTCAACGTATGGAAATCTGACTATTAGTGCAAGATTTTGTTTGAAAGACAGTGAAGAAAATGAAGGGGGGGAAAAAATAAGCAGAGGAAGTGATTATTAGTTATTCATAAACATCTGAAGGTGTGTCCTGCCCAGATCATTCCCGATTTGAGTCCTACAGCGTGGGCTGTTGCTAATGAAATGCTAATTGTCTGCTCCTTTGCCCCTGCACTGGGACTAACCTCACATTGATCTGAGGAGGCAGCAATGCAATTGGCTGCACAGATTTCCTCTGAAAGACCTTTCTGGCAAGTCCAGTGATTATAAGCAATTCTTGTACAATTACAGTAATTACTTAGCGGTCCTTTTACCTCAAGGACATTTGTAAACATTCCTTACTCCTAATTCTAACAGGAGCAGTGCTAATCACTGCAGCAAGGATGGTTTCAGCACATCTATATTCCCTTAATTGAATTACTGGCATGATCTAGAGAAGGGTGGGAATGAAGGCTCTGGGTTCTGGTTTATCTTCAGCCCTGGTTAGGGGACAGCCATGAGCCACACTGCTGATCATGGTTAAGGATTATATTCCAAAAGTAATACATTTGGATCATTTCTGCTGTTGAGGCAGCGGATAATTGTTAGGCTACAACTCATTAGCAGGATACGTGTGACTTGTAACATGACCTTGCCACAGAAATACAGAATTTCTTGCTACAGAAACTGGGGACAATTAAAATACAGTCTAAGATATGTCTCCTCAGACAATATCATACCTCTCTTACCAGTATTTCCCACTCCAGTCTGGTGAGGTGCTTCAGCATTTCCATAACTTGAAGGACTTCAGTAATGCTACTGAAGCCAAAGATACTCCCATTTTTCAAATGAAGCATATGCTGAAGTACCTTGATGAAGGGTCTAGAAGACACCCAGAAACATCACAAGTACCACATTAAAAGAATCTGACAAGAGCTGCCCAAGACAGTGTTTAACTTGTTCTAGCAGACCAGACGTGTCCACTTTCCAAGAGATTAAATATGCCTGGAGCTGGGTTTTTCCCTCATGATATAAAACTGCAGTTATCCT
>VZTN01032259.1:44836-119996 GCA_013400515.1 Erpornis zantholeuca
GAAGTCTGAGACCTAGCCTGGGGTGGGTTAACACTGGCTGAATTCCAGGCTTGCTCTCCAGCAAGGAGGTTGGAATTGGTAGGAGAATCTGAACTCATACGTTTGGAAACACTAGGATGTAAAGTTTTGACCCCGTACTCTAAGGCATTAATGATAGTTTCAATTCCATTGTGGCTTTTTAGATTAGAGGACATAACCAACTGTTTTAGCAATATATTTCATTTTTTAAAAAAAGCAATTAAAATCTTTATGGTTTTGAGGAAACATAGAAAAATGGTGCCTTGTAGCCTGGCCAGATTTAACACAAACTTTGGTTTTGTGGGAAATGCACTTAAAGCTAAGGTCCTTCGGTTCCCACATGGAGTCCTGGGAAATGTGTGGTTTATATGCTAGATTATTGCCTGTCTTCTCAACCCAAGGTGAAAGGAGCCAGCAGAGTCCAGCATCACCACAGACACTGCAGAGGAATTACATGAACAGGCAATTACACTCTTTTCTCCCCCTGCTGCTGTCAGAGCTGCTTAATTTCTAACAATCTTTATGGAGCTTGACCTCCGCAATCCTCCCCTCACTTTACCAGACACAAAAGTCACCTTTTCTGTGTCATACTGTAGATGTTAACTGGAGCCTTGTTCTATTCACTACCCTTCTCTCTGGAGCATCACACCAAGAGGAAGCACAGCACACAGGATGGTGTTGTTGAGAATGAAGTGTCTACACTAAGAAATTCTCCTGCTAATTTCAAGAAGACAAATTTTTTGCCAAATACCTTGGCAATGTTTTCTCCCTCGTTTCTCTATTCTGCCACATCAGTTCATCTAAACAGAAGTGGTGGAGTTTACAACAGCGTGAAGCTGGGGATTCAGATCCTCACTGTTTTCTAATCAGGTGAAAAGGCTGACAGCCCCTTTCAAAACCCAATTAGCACAGCCATTTATTGCCAGGCAAATTTTCACTTGCACAAGTGAATGTTTTACAAGGTTCTGGCCGCAGGCCACTCTGAGGTTTTAGATCAGTGGAGGCATTTCACATACATTATTCCTTAATAAACTTGTGCTGTTCTTTAGAATGAGTGCTTATGCAGGATGCTCCACTTGATTTATTCTCCAGCTGCCACTCCAGCAGAGGAGAATCAAGTTAATCCTCCCTACTCCTTCGTTTCTCCTCCAAAAATGTTATGGGCTGTAGCTGTTCCCTCACCTGGGAGCACCGGAGCTGCCCAAGACAGTGCTGTGTCACTCCTTGTGTCTTGATCTTGCCAACTCTGAGGGAAGTGTTACTTCCCTGGCAACTCTCTGCTCCCTTGCCAGCTTTCAGTGACTAGAGAAATTTCCATCTTCAATCTCCTCCTTTGTGGGCATCGCTCCTGGTGCGCTGTTGCAGATGTTCAAAGAGATTCATCAGAGTCCTGTGCCAGAAGCCAAACTTCTCTTGAACATTTTCCAGTTGGCCCCAACAGCAAGTTATGGGAGCCCTTCTTCGAAGCTCCTGAGAATCAAGAGAGCCCAAAACAAGCTTAATTAAACTGTTAAGCTTCTATTCACATCACTGGGTGCAACTGCAGGATAATGCTCTTGGGTAGCTTATTTTTTTCCCTCTCCATATTTTTCTTTTTATAAACACAGTGCCATGGGGTTGTTTCTTATTTTGTTTAGAGATGCACTGATGTGAAGCAAGGGCTTAGTCTGATCAGAAATTGCTTCTAGTTATCCAGAGCTCAGTGGCATACACTTCATTGCTTGTCTTCTTCCCCTGGCTGATAATTCCCTTATGATAAGCAGAGGAATAGCTGTGGTTATGTCACTGCTTTTTTGCTGTAGTTATTTATTTTTGTCTATCTCTTGCCATCATTATATAATTTATGAGGACATCCACAACAACAAAAGCCCCTCAAACCCTGAAAACTCAGGAACAAACACACGCACATTCTAGTGCCTGGTGTCTGACAAGTAAGAAAAACTTGATAAGGTGGGGGTTTTTTTTAGGTAATATTTAAATCAATTAATTCCTCAAATTAATTCCATGTGAGTTTTCAAAAAAAAGTTCTAGACATCCTATCATAACAGGGAACTACAGCACCTCCTATTACTAGTGTTAAAGGAAGACATTTCCTTCACAAAAAGGATTTGCTCCAGAACATGAGCTGTAAATGCAGCTTTACCTTCCTATTGCAGACACAGCAGGAGATTGCATTGGAAGTTACCTGCCCTCAGGCCACCCCTCGCAAAAGTCATTGATATAAAGTATTTATAAAACTACATTTGTAATACCCGAGGCCCTGTGAGGAGCTGTGAAATTCAGCTATATAAGAAACTCACTCCATATCTAAAAAACTGCTCTATTCAAGCTTCACAGCTCTTTAAAACCTCGAGGAAGACTTTTATACTTCCAAGATGTGATAGATTACTTCTACTTTCTTCATTTGTCACTCTGCTTCCAGCAGGCAGCATTTTGACTCGGTACAAGACAACCATCACTGTCAATATACTGTTAAAAGGCCAATAAACAATGAAGTAATTATGGCAAAGATCCTCTGCCTCCAGGAATTAATTCAATTCTCCCCTTCAATCTCTTGATTTCAGAGGACAGTGTCAAGAAATCCTTTCCGAAGCGTTTCCCAGGCATACAATAATCAGCCTAGCAAAAGTCTTTGTAATTTTGTGGCTCTTTAGAGCCAGAACTAAATGTATTTTCTTCCCAAGTCTCCACAAACACCTACACAGAATTTCACAGCTTGCAAAGGTCTCAGTGCCAGAAGCCAAGAGACAGAACGCTTAAAGCAGAGTTTCAGGCTCTGGGACCATGTCCACACCAAAGGCAAGGTCTGAGCTCCCCGTTTTCCAGGCAGGAGCTAACCTGAAGGATTAGAAAGCCTTTAAGCACTGCTGCAGCTCCAGCAGGGAGGATGAGCTGCCAAGAGCTAATTCCAAACTACATCTTTGTTCCTTATGCTCCACGGGTATTTCACTGAAGTTAAAACTCTGTCAAATCCTCCCCTCTCATCCTGACATGAAGAGTTTAGTGAAAGCAAGAGCGTTTCTGTGTTTCTACAAACCTGTAGGGATAGTACACGTGTGTAATTTCTTTCATGTATTATTAAAAAAGTTTAACTCGAGGAAGAATTTAGGTCTGCGACCTTTAAACTTCCTCCTCTGACATGAAAGTTCAGTAATACACAGCATGGGGATATTTGGCATGAAATGAAAGTGGCCACAGATTTAATTAAAATGTAAGTTATTGTTAGCAAGAAAGGTCATGCTAAGAAAATGTAATTTCAGGAGTATATTAGCAACAACACTCCACTGTTATTTGCATGTGAAATACAGATTTTGTACTTGACATTTAGAAAGGAAATTGGAACTCTTTATAATGGATGCTTGAACATTTTTGTGTTCTTGTGCTGCTTTTGTTCACATTTTTGTGTAATTGGCTGGATCTCACATACAACAGTAGTTACATTTTATTCTCAATGCCTAAATGGCTAAGTGATCTGGGAATTAGCTCACAAAAGCTGATATAAGTTGGAATAGAAAGCAAACTGCAGCATAATCCTTACATGGCTACAGCTTCAGAAGAGCTCAGATCTTCACAAGAAAATTCCTTATTTTGGGGTAGTTAATCATCCACCTTACATAGGAATGTTTGGGGTATTTTAACATTCCTCAGGCAGAGTAATTTTAATGGTGACCAAGACCCCGTCTCTGTTTTGTTTATAGGGCACTTAAGTGCCTGTGGAGAGGAGGCAAAGCTTTTCCTTGGAGAGAGCGCTTGTTTTATGATCTGCTAATAAAAGTAACGGTGTGTCATACAAATCAGTCTAACTCCGGGGAAAGTGGGAGGTGAAGGCAAAATGCATTCGCTTAATTGAAAGCATTTGTTTAAAATATATCAATACAGTGGGCTGTAACTTGAAAGAACACTCTAAATATAGTCACACTGTGTTGTTGACTACAAAGAGGCGTCTGCTCACTCAAAAGAGGTTTTTACTGATCTCTACACTCCTAGTCCTGCAGCAGCAACATCACTGTGAATGATTTTGTATGCACACACCTTCTGCTCTGTGCACACCCTCCGGTGCACCACACATGTGACCACATGTTGCTGAGAACACACAAAGAACTGCAAGCACTTGGCTGAGATGCCATTTTGGCCTCCAGAACATACCCAGCTGGTAGAGGTCCGCAAGAAGCTTTATCAAGCCCAGTACTGAATGCCTGCCTGGAAATAACTTATATTGTTTTGTGGGCATTTTCAGTTTCAGCTTTACACAGCAGAAATGACTTCATTCCAGGGAACTACAACATTAGGTACAGTAGGATGGCAAACCAAACCACCCGAGCAAGAATGTGCATTGGAAGAAAGGCTGGTGAAACTAAAAACAGTAATGCACACTAGCTTTTATCCTTTCTACCACCACAACACAGAGGGACCCTGTGTGAAGTACAGATACACTACTGTCCTCAAGAGTTTGTAATGAAGAAAACCCAGGCTGTAGTTTGAAGCAAGCCCTCCAGTGTCCAATGGAAAGGGCCAGCCAAACAGGAAAATGGATAGAGAGACTCCCAGGCATCAGCTGATGCCTCTATTACAGAAAGATTTGCCCTCCAGGCTCAGACTTGCCTTAATACCTTGGGAGCTAATTGTGCAAATCTCTCCAGCCTGTTCCCAGATCCCTGCCTCTGCAGGAGAGACAGAGCCTTAAGCAGTACAGCAAGGCTGTGGGCAGTGCTCCACTGGAGTTTCTAGCTCTGGATCAGGGTGATTTTTGTATTAAGAACCTTAGTGCAATACACTGCATACAGCAAATGCTCTGTAGGAGAACATCAGAATGGATTGTACCGGGGTTTTTTCTGCAAAGTCCCTTACATGCCTGTCAGCAGGTCAGCTTCTATTTCAAAGACCAAAAGGAGCTTGTCTACTAATGACAGCTAAGTAGTTTTGTAGAAAGAAGAGGAAAGTACATGATGGAAACACAAAAGAACATCATTGGTTTCCTCAACATATGAGGATTAATAAATTAAGGTGCAAGCTTTAAATCTGATGGAAATAAAACAGAAGCACAACATACCCAACATCCGTGCTTAACATCACCTTTACCTACACACTGGGCGGTCAAGTGCAGTTGTGCAGTCAGAAGCACAAGCAAAGGAGCAGGGTTATTAGACCCAAAATGTCAAGATGATGTGTTTTCTGATCGTGTATCTTAAGACAAAGTTTCCAAATTCCCCATCTGATCTGTGGTCTGATACAACTATAGCACACAGGCAAAATAATAAATCTGAGTGTTCTGCAACCACACTTTGAGTGATCAAGCTTTTGCCTATTAGCGCATTCTAATTAGATGTGCAAATTAAGCCTTACAACTCGGTCTTTGAAAAGAGTTCTCAAAAGCAATAGAAACAAAGGTGTCACCCCATCCACCCTTCCAAACCAGGCACAAATACAATAAACTCTGCCAGCACATCCTGGGTAGATCTCTTTCACCGAACTGCAGAAAATTCCCCACTGTTGATGAAATGCTACTGTAATTAGTAATGGGCTATCTTTTAGACTTGTTTTTAATCAACTCAATATACAACCTGGCTTCATGCTAGTTACAAAGAATGCACGGTAATACAAGTTCAAAGACTCGACAGACATCTAAACATACTGCCACAGTTTCCAGCTACCTTTGTGATGTCCAAAACCAGCAAGTTCCTTTGACAACCTGTAGGTTTTGTTCTTTATACTAAATTAAATGTCACTGATCACTATTCTCTTAAACTTCTCTCACAGGCACAGTGGAAGCATGGTGGGTTTCCTTCCAAGTTACTTGTTCTGGGCTGCCATAAATAATCTCCTTTCCTAAAGACATTTAATCTTGGGCAAAAGGGGTGCAAGAAAAAGCTGGGATGTGCTAATACAAGCTGGGATGTGCTAATACAAGCCAGGCTTGAATGTCACATCAAGGCTTCTTTGAAGGCATCTAGGAATATTACACAGCTAAGTAGAAAAGAAGATAAATACAGGGCAAAAGTATGTATTTCTGGAGATCATGATCATATTTCTATATACACTTTCATAAAGCAGCAAAGTATGCAAATATCACGATAATAATTATAACAAAGTAATTATCAACAGAAAAATCGTTGTTAATAGAATATTCTTATGCTTTGGGAAACAGCCATATACACTGAATATTCACTTTGAGGTGAGTGCATCCAGAAAACGCCAATGTTCTGGGGACAAAATAATATTGGCTGTGCATAATAGGGAATTACGGGAAAATACTACAGCCATATTTCATTTATTATTAAATAGCAAATTAGCAATGAAATACAAGATTCTGTAGGAAGGGGAAGTAAGACCTTTGAATGCTGTCCTAAATGTGTATTGCTGCAGGGGTGATTGATGCCAGACAACACCAGAGCATGTCACAGATTAATATCTTGCCAAAGGCAGAGGTGTGTGGGAGTTGTGCCAGCCACTGAACACAGATATTATTCCCTGCTTTGGTATATACATGCAAATATAGTATTTCAACGTCATTTAAAGAAAAAATAAAATGCCTCCATAGAGCTACTGTAGTCTATTTATGCAGCTTGTTAACAGGGTCCATGCTGCAGGTGCATAATTGCCTAAAGCCATCACTTCCAAATGAAACCAGGCAGTTTTACTATTTGCGTCCTTTCTTCCTCTACCTCAGCAGAAACCCTGCATTTACCTTTTCCCAATGGGTGGAAAAACTGCTGCCAGCAACTCCAAGGGGACTGAGCTGATTAACTGATTAGCATCCTAAAGTAGAAGGTTAGAAAGCGTATTTTCTATTATGGAGCAATTGCCATTGGAAAGTAATCTTGTTTATTAACTGCCTTTTTATCTTCTCTGGAGGGTTTCCTGACACAAGATAATGGAATTTGCTCACTCTTTAGTGTTTAAAACTATAATCATATCCAGAAAAGCAAGCATTTACTGTGTCATTAACCCAAGGTAGGGAGGACTGACTTGAAGAGTTCTTGATGCCTTACAAAGCTTTTTATCATTTCAATTAACATTGCCAAATGTTCTGGCTTATATTGCAGGCATAAATGAAGTTTTACAGGCTTTCTAGGTGTGTTTATATCCTAATTAATTTTAGCTACTGAGATTAGTTGCAGGAGTGAGACTACACACAGAAAGCTCAGGAATAGCAGATAAAGGGCAGGGCCATGAAAAGCAATTTAGTTGCCATATACCCAGGGAAAGGTGCTCAAAGGTGTTTGCGATATAATGCCTGCACAACTTGTTTGTCTGCCAGCTTCATCATTTCTTAATGTCAATTTAAAAGGTTTGTTGCTCCTTCTCCCCATCCTCTGACAAAGGAAAAATGACCCTCACCAAACCACGTTTCTGTTTCCTTATTCCCTGTGACAAGTGAATGTTGCTGTACCAAAGATGCTTCTTCCCAACGCCAAGTTCATCCATTTTTCCCACGTAGCAGAATCTCTCAGAGCAGGATTTAGGGTGTCTGCTCATTTGTTCATCATTCTGCCTCTGCATGGGAAGATTTAGCACCAGGCTCAATCAGGAGCACATTCAGAGCACTTGCAATTTCCTTCCCAGGAAAACGACTGCCTCCCTCGAATATTTTCCCCCTCTACTCCAGGTTCTCTCTCCTTCTGCCTTTCTCCGTTCCTAAGGAGATGAAGGAAAATGCCCTCCTCCCCTGCTGCCCCTGAGCACCACATGAGTGTGGGTGCCAGTGCAGTCCAGGGCAAGATGGATTGATGTGAACAGACTGGCAAGCCCCACGCTCAGGCTGCCAATCACACCAATATTCTCACGTCGTGCGTTATTACTTTTCATTTGTTGCTTATTGATCACCTGTCAAGGGTAAGAGCTTGGTTTTTAAAACAAGGCAGCTGTGGGGGTCTTTTTTTAAAAAGTTTACAAAAGTGACTATCTAAAAGCAAATGCCAGAGCTGATGGGGCACTGCTGTGTGCTAAATCTCTGCTCACAAGGACTTTCTAAAATGGAATACTGATTTATTGTTCCAAATCAAACACTCATGTTTTCTGGAAAGTCTTTTCCTACTCAGGATCGCTAACTTTTTACACAAAAAGAGTTAATTCTTGTTTCTATTACTGAAAAATTATTTATAAATATTCTGCTCCCCTTCAGTGCATAATAGCACAAAATAAATTTTAAAAAAAGAAAAACAAATTTAAGTAAAAGCTAAAATTTAAAAATAATTTCCATTAAGACAATAAAAGCCTTTCCATTCGTTAAAAGCTAAACTTGTATCTTACAATTACAATTCTAATGACATAAAATTAGGTTTAAAACATCCTTGGAAAAATTCAGAACATTTTGAAAATTTTAAAATACCCATTTCAGCTGTATTGAGAAGTTAAGAGACAATTTTCTTTCATATAGATACGTGTTAACAGTTTGCCATTCTCAGGATTACCATTTCCTTTTAATAATGCCTCATTTATAGTTCTCATAACCAGCTGAAGACTCAATAACTCATCTCAACTGTTGATTTCGGAGCAGAGAGTGTCACTGCCCAGCTTTCACTATGGGACCCCACAACAAAATGCACATAAAGCAGATTATGTCAAAAGCTCTGCTCTCCCTGTTTGCTTTGCTGTAATTAAAACAACTTGGCAAATTTGCAGCAAAGAGCAAATATTTACAGAAGGCCTTAACTTCCCTGTTTTGTGTGTACAGAAGGAATGATAGCATCCTAATTCCACAGACTTTTCAGCAACAGGCAAATAGCGTTCTTACAAAATTGCAGGTTTCTGTCTCTCCCTCCCCAGGCTGGGAAATCAGTCCTGGGGCTTGAATGTGGAAAGTGCCAAAGCCAAATGTTATATGGATTGGGGTTTTTTTCTTGCTCAAATAAGAAATGTTAAATTTGATTTAAAAGACAGTAGCTTGGCTGTTCTGTCATGAAAGACTAGATTTTTGATGGATCTAGTTTTCCCAAATAGTTGATTGTATATTTACTCTAATTTGTTGATAATTAAGAGCACATTTACAAAGCAATGACCCTAAAAATGTATTCAGTAAGAGATCTAGGACAACCCCTATCTGATGCCTTAAATGGCTACCTAGAAACAGAGACTAGACAGGAATAAAGGAATAAAGGAGGGATTTATTGGAAAGGCCTTCAGAGGTACACTCTGGGCTCCAGAGGCTCCTGCCTCAGTGCATCCCAGCATGGACAAGGACAGCTCATGAGTTCTTCCCACTTTGATATCAGCATCAATTCACCAAGCAGAAGCCAGGCAAGGATGGAATTTGCCCAACCTTGCCCCCACCTCCCCAAGATGATGTTTTATAGTTCTTGGCCCTAGGAGGGTCTGGGTGTCCTTGGAGAGGGAGCTCGAGAGGCTTTGTTATGTTTATCTTAGCATGAGAGAACAGCACTGAACGAGCTCCAGGAAACTTCAGAGTTACACTGGGCAGTACAGGATTGGAAAAATATAAAAGTTAAAACCTAAGGCATCATATCATATCTTGTTGTATTGAGAAAGGTATTTTTTCTACTTCATTCCAATATGTACTCCAGCAATAAATATCATTGATTAACCAGACAGAGAATATCTGAAACGTGAATATAGCATGTGGCTTTACAACTGTATAATGCAAGAGTTAGTGCAGGTAGTAAAAGAGTGATTGTTTACTGTTGCTTGTGGTTACATGCAAGAACATAAAGATCTGTCAAGAAATAATCAGAATAAGCCACTTTGGATAAGAGAACCAATTGTTTCTCATTTACAAGCTTCTGTAACTTACTGGCTTTGTAGGGAATTCAGATATGAAATGTCAGATTTATCAAGACAAGATGGCATGTCAATGCTCCTTCCCATGAAATTTAATAAAGAAATTTCAGTATAAATCAACACAGAAAATGTTATCTTAATTATTAAAGCCACCTTGCATATAAATATTCTGTTTCTGACATGTTATTTTTCATTTCCTTCGACTCTGGAAATCAATAAACAGGCTGAGAAGCAGCCGTAGGCTGTGGAAGGGGCTCCCTCTTACACACCTGGAAGGATTTATTTGGTGCAAAGAAAAAAAAGATGTTGGCACCGGGCCTAACTTATGAACAAACTACAGCACAGAAGATGCTGATATTTATTATCTAACCTTTCGGGGAGTTTTCTTTTAATGAGACATAAATATCCTGAGGGCTGTCTGCCAGATCCTGTAACCACATCAAAGCAAAGGGGCAGGTGGGTTGTTGCCTTGTTGTTTAAGGCATTGACCATCACGCAAGGTTTTTCTCTCTTAACCCTTAAACAAATGTTGGGAAACCAGTGAGAACTAAAACCAATTTGAGACTTTTTCCCAGGACAACGAAGCTAGGAGAGGAGAGATTTACTGAAATTTACATATAAAACAGATGTGATTTAGAAGCAGGCACAGGCTAACTCTAATGACTTCACAGGAACTGTAGAAACCTAAAAGTGTGTCTTTAGCTCTGCCACAGAATGCAAGGAAAACAATGTATTAGTTTACCCATATTTTTAAACACTTGGGCTTTACACAGTGCAAGTTAGACCTAAGAAGAGATTTCCTTCTACTAAGTAAACTTTCTATCTGGCAGATGATGGAGGACCTTCTCAGGGAAGGCAAGATATAATCAATACTCTTTTGTTTAAAACCAGGTTTGAAAAAATAGTTTAGACACCCAAAAAATAAACCTTATTAGGGAAAAAAAAAAAAAAAAGGCAAGCAAATTAACCTGAAAGGAAATTAAAAGTGATTCAGAAAAATCTGAATGATAACAATGAACTCAACAGTGATGTAGTTATTGTTTCATGCTCCAAATGCCTTTGGAAAATTTTCAGTTGAATGTCTCCTTTTTTCAGTTACCATTTCACTCTGAAAACCTACTGACCTCTCCACAGTTCTCTGAATTTTTCTTTTGCCTGCTAAGCTACAGGTAATTCATTTCAATTTGCAAATTCAAGCCTGTCTCCCCCTGAATAAAATGAGCTCCAGACTTCTACGTGCAAGAAACAATGCTCTTCACAGTTATAAAACATTTGCAGGAGCTACAGTGTGATTTCACGTTTTAATGGACAGTGAATGGTGGATAAGTAAATATTCATTCTACCCTTTCTTCCATATATTCTGCAGGTTGCACATTTAAGTGTCATGCAACAAACACATAAAAAGGGAATGTTTTCTTTCTCTCCATGTACAAAAATCAACAGTTAAGCTACTTGTGGCTTTTTTCAGGTTAGAGCGTTTCACTGTACTTTTCCTCAATATGTACTTTGGGGTTTTTGGTTGGTTTTTTTATAATGGTAATGTAATGACACTTGATTAAAAGCAAACAAAACTGATCAGCCAAAAGCTCCTCTGTAATCCCAAATGCAATTCTCACCAGTTTGCTTTCCTGATAGCGAGACTGACTCTTGGTATCTGCCATCTGCTATTAAAAAAAACCTGCCCTCCTAATTTCCCCACACGTGGCATTTTTATTGTTTGTGCTTTTCACATAAGGAAAAGGTGGGATATCTGAAAGCTTCTAATTGGATTAGAAATTTGCTTCAAAGAGCTAGGAGGTTTCTTCCTCTCTTCCCAGCAACAGTTTTGACACTTAAAATTTTAAGAACTGCCAGGGATTACAAGGACAGCCACTCTGCATAACAGCACAGATCAACAGGCAGTGTTTATTTCTGCCACTCAAAGCAAGCCAACCTTTATTTCCATGAACTCAAGAAATATCCTAAAGGTCGGCATCACTCTGTGTAATGTGGTCATCTATTATGCTATATTGACTCAGCTGCTGCAGGAATAATTCACTTATCTCCTTTCTCTGTTTCAGTAGAGCAGTTAAATTAGAAAGTATGACCTGTTCATTGGAAGCAAAGCGGTGAGAAGGACAGTGCTGCCCCCTTTCCTACAGACCAGGCTCTTCCCAGTACTGCGCTGTGGGAGGGTCCCTGCCAGGTGCTCAGTGCTGGGAGGAAGGCACCCAGGATCCACACAAAACCCTCCACTGAAACTGAGGCTCCAGACTGGCTCCAGACTGGCTTCATCTTACAATTTCCTTTTCTATTTTTCCCTCTTCCCCCTCTTGCAAACAAAATAGTTCAGTTCACTGCAGAGAGAGGCCACAAATTAATTGATCTTTCCCAAGAGTTCATTTCTATCAATAGCAAGCTGTTAGCCCAGGCCTTGCCAGCGAGTGCAAGGAGGCCCACATTAGTGCTGTGCCATTAGTATGCTCCCTAAGCACAATGCGAGTGTCATGGGAGTCTGGGAAAGAGGCAACAAAAACAGATGAGTGACATTTCTGACAGAAGGAAACAAAGGATACAGCTTCTTTACCTGAAAGTCAAAACTTTCCAGGTAAACTCAGGCTTAGAGAGAGAAAAGTGAAGGGCAAAAGCCAGGCTCGAAAATGCCAGCTGTGCCTCTCTTCTACCAACTTGGACTGAATGGCTTACTCAGGAAGGTACACAAAAATTCCTCTCAGAAGTTGATTGTTCCAATTACCATTGTGAGAACTTAGCCTACCTAACTAAACAGTGCATGTGTACCATCTAGGAATAAATATTGAAGCAAAATGCAAGCCACACACCAAAATGAATTGTGAATCAAATACTGAGGACAGAAGTTGAAATCCTACTAAGTTGAAATCCATTACGTGTTGACATTTGTCTTGATTAATTGCCTTCAAATGCATCGAATCCTACAGCCAGGATTCTCATTTCTTGGGGAAATGCTTGAGTCCTGTACCCATGACATAAAATCAGATGTCATATACCCAGAGCATAAAATCAGATCACTTTTCCCCTGATTTGCTACAGTTTGTACTGTGACAGTTGGACTTCATTACAGATCTTATTGTCAAGACAACTTTTACCCTATTTCCCCTTCCCCTTCCTCTCGTGTGACTGATGAAGCAATATGAGAAATCCAAGCCAAAATATCAGTCAAATTTAAGAAAGAAAACATCCAGTTTAAATGCCCATTTGGCAATCACAGTTAGAAACTTGTCCTTTTTTCTTATTCTTTGCAAACATTAAATCAAGTAAGAGTTCTTAAAGCTTGCCACTTCCTAGACAGATACTCTGCATTCAGTGAGTGCCAGTTTTCCTTCTAAGCAAACTGTGAAAGTATATGAAACCGGGCTCAGAAAAATGTATTTCCACACTCTTATTAATTTCTTTCATCTAAAATCAAGTATCCCCTTGCTTTTGTATCTGAAATACACCTCTACCATCATAAAGCCGCTTGTGAACAACGAGGAGCTTTTTCCCAGCCACTGCAATCTGGCATCCAATGATCTCTGCAAGTTGCACATTTAATTAGTCTGAGAAAGTCATTAAGGTATCTGGAATATTAAGATGATAGCGTTGTTCTAACTAGCAGTGTGCACAATCTAATATGGCAGATGGCACAGGCTGCTGACACCTGGGCTGCTTTGCCATCTTGCTGACAGATACAAACAGTCAGCAGTATAATTGTAAGATACATAATCATAAAAAAGGGCCTCAAAATAAAATACCCATCAAATCTTCTGCTTTCTGGATGCTTGTTTGTTCATAAAGAGGCATTTTGTATTCAATCACTGGGTTTGAAACACGAGATGTACAGGTTGAGGCTTTGTTGTTATTTCTTTAAATGCCACTTAGGATTTTATGGCTCGCTCCACCGAGGAGCCGAGCGCATTTTGCCTCCCGTGGAAGTGACAACGCGGTGCTATCGGGGTCAGGAAAAACTTTATTCCTCCTCACCTGAATGCTCAGATGACATATTCACTTTTGCTCCTCATTAGTCCAGACTCCGAGAGCGCTTCCAACACTCCGGGGGAGCTGATTAAAAATGGACAAGCTTTACGATGCCGCAGCTTGTGACTGCTTTTACCTCCACTGATGGCACTGATGCGATGGCAACTCCTTTTCCTCTCCAGCAAATTGCAAGGTATTTTTAGGGCATGGAGAGATAGGCATAGCCCAGACAATCCAAAGTTAATTAGCGAACCTTCAGGCACATGGTGTGCCCGAAATCATATCGAGTGCAGAGAAAAATGCCATTTAAGGTGTTTGTGGGGAAATGGGGTTTTGTTTGCACGCCTCGGTACCAATGGTAGGCAACAGCATAGCAGCAATTCACAGGAGACAGAGAGGAGAATGTGTGCATTTGCGTTACAACAAGCTTCTAAAGAGAACCTCTACTATTTCTCTAATATCTAATCCCCTTTCCAGTCCAAATTTTAAACATTTCCTCATCAGATCTCCTCAGAATTTCCAAAAGACCCATTTCCTTTTGATTTGCTGTCAGTTAAAGTAACAGAAAAATAACGGGACTGCTTTTGTTGGCAGGACCGAGTCAGATCTCACACACTGGTTTGTTGCAGAACCTGATGAAGTGCCTTTCCAAAGAGGGACCAAAAACTGCTCTCGGATTCCTGGGATTTATTTTCTGTCATCCAGGTTACTACTGCAGAGATGAAACAGAGCATTATTCTTACAGAGAACTAGTGTAGTAAAATGTTTCTCCCCTGTACCCCTAGTCTTATCTAGTGAAATGATGATTTGTAGTTGAACTTTTAGAACCTATTCACATAATTTTCCATGAAATTGTTCCAGAAGCTTGGATTGCTGCAGGTAGTGTTGTCAGAAAGTGAACTCAGTGCTGCAGTGCTTGGGGGTTATTTTTCATTATTGAAATCAGCCTGGACGCCTTCCACTGATCAATGCAGGAAATTAATTTCTTGTATTTCCTGGCATAAATATGTCTCATCAGCACTGACTTTTTGTACCACAGCCCCAGAAGGGCAAAGCATGCCAACCCATGCACAATGACAGATTTGCAAGGATTGGCAGGCAACAGGATCGTGTTTGAGAAAGCTGCATTTTCACAAAACTTAGTGTATATATATGTGTGTGCAGACATATATATAGATATTTATCTATCTGTACTGGCATCACCTCTTGTGGTGTTAATGCTACATGTTCCATTGCCTCAGCTGCATCTTTCACCTTCAGGTCAGAGGTTGGGATCACCAGACAACAACTTTTCTGTTATTAAGTGTTTCTTCCCACCAAAACACACCTTCCCTGCCCTCTGTGCCAGACACTGTCCTGCAGTGAGGAATGCTCTTACAGAGGACACGCTGATGTACTTGGGAGAAAAAGAATGTTGTGGTTTTCTTCCCTGAGAAGAAACTGAACAGCTCACAGCACAGCACAACAGTTTCTAAGCTGAAGAAAACATAACAGTATAAAAATATCACATTACTCTAATTTTTAATCTCCTGTTACTGCAGTACCTTTTAATTAAGAGCCCACAGAGCTGGTCCACTCAGTTAACTCAGTGGTATATAGGCAATGCTAACCTTGTTTGATATTCTGTTAGTCAAGCAGAAGTTTCCATACCCTATGGGAAGATGTTTTAAACACATAAGAATTAAGTAGTAGTACTAACATACAAAGTTAGTATAAAGCACAACATGTTTTGTCAGTTCTTGAGCAGATCTTTGGAAATACAATGAAAAAATCAAGTGAGTTTGAGGGTTGGTCTCAGAGTAAATCCCTTAATTAAACCAAAGAATGTCAACTGGCCAGATGCTTGAAAAATGTCCTCTCTCTTCTATCACACTTCTGAGGCAGGTCCACAGTTTCTTCCCTTTCCAGGACAAGTCTTACCACCCCCTTTGGCTTGCCAAGCTTTCCTCATGAACCCTTCCCACCATAAAGCATTATCTATTTTGGTCAGATGTACAAAGGGAAAGAGAGAGAGGGCAGTTGCCTAAGTGCAAGCAGGAAACCCTGAGCTCTGCCCAGACATAGGTTCATATTAATCTTTCTGCCCAGGGGGAAAGGAGAGGACCTGAAAGGCTGCAGAAGAGCAAAGTGTATGAAGAAATGAAACAGTCTGTTTCTTCTGCACAACCAAAATAAAGGAATTCACAATTATCAATGTTCTTTTGAGCAGAGTTTCAGTACATATGCTCCAGTCAGATGAGGCTGCTTCTTAGCACAAATTTGTGCTGCTTTACTTGGTACAACCAAACACAGATGAGATTTGTTTCCTGCGAGGGTGGATTTGCCAGTTGTAATGCAAAATAGAGATCTCCTCAGAAAGCCATGTCCTTCTAATGTGACACAGTGGAAAACACAGACTGGGGAGGAAAAGAGGGCTTGAGAAAGGTGGTTCTTCTAAAACAAACCTGGACAAGCAACTGCCTACATCAGGGTTTCTCAGCTGTAGACACACATGCTGTAGAAAAACCAGTGGTGAACAGAAGACTTGATAGAAGGCACAGAAAAATCTGCCCTGCAAGAAGGAAAAACTTACAGGATTTCAGGTTTGATAAACACCAAAGGAAATAAAGCCATGAAAGACCAGATAACTCACCCTAGTCCTAGCTACACATTCTCCATCCCTAAGATGTGCAGCATTTTTCCTTTTCACATGTACATTCCATCCCGAATCAGGACTATTCAGTAAGGCCTCCATTTAAAACCTGCATATCCTTTTAAGAGGAATTTCAAAGAGGAGAATTTCCAATTCAAAATGATTTTATTTTGGGGTACCATTTGCCCTGTAAGAATAATAAATTATAGGCAGGTACCATAGTAATGTGGAATTTTCCTTGTGAGAGCTGCTGTAATTACAAGCTGTCCCTCCAACAGAGCTGATTGCAGAGGATGATGTTAGACACATGCTTGAGGTGAGGGCAAAGCCCAGCAGTATGCTATTAGCTCCCTCCTCTGCCACATTACTTCTATGTATATATTTCCATTTAAAACTGCATTTTTATTCCAGGTTGGTGCAGTGGACAATCAATCCCCAGGCATTTGGAAAGGATCTCAGTTTGACAGCAGGATGTATGTTGATATTAGTTTTCAGAATGTGAATGCCAATTCCACTCTCAGCACTTCAGTAGGAGACTTTGGAAAAGAAGATTATATTTGAACTTAGCCTAGCAGGAAACTTCCAGCACTGTATTTTGGACTTTTTCCCTGCTCTTCCCAATCTCTTGCCATCTGTAAGGGTGACACGACTCTGATGATTACTGGAATCTGCTGGCACCAGTTACAAGTGTTACCAAGTTTGCACCTTAAGGACAGAAAACTCTAACACATATGATTTCCTTTTCCAAGGAATTATGGTTTTGTGGGCATTCTTTTTCAGGCCTTACTTTTAAAACTACCAAAGCCTGAAGTAGAACTTTTCATATGTTACACTTTCAAGGTTACCACTAGCACTGCTCCAGGCATCATCAATGTTCATCACTTGGTACTTTGATTTTCTGATTAGGGAAGCATTGACATGGCAATAAGACAGCTAAATACCAGGGAAATCATTAATCAGGAATCTCAAGTATTGTCACATCTGGCTTCTCTATTAGATCATTACATTCCTTGCCCTACTCCCTTCCCAATCTCCTGCCTAAGAATAAGGCATTCCCTATCACTGCTGGAACCACCCCCGTGGAGCTGAGGAGGGTTTATCTCTTTTGAGGCAATACATCTGAGCCAAAGTAAATTACACAGTTCATTTACCATTTATTTACTTGTTAAGCGACTCGGTCCAATCCTTTCACATTTTAATTTTCATCAGTGATGCAGTGTCTGGCTATTCCTTACGTTCAGAGAGTTTTTCTCTGGAGTCACAGAACTAAAGGGTGAGCAGTGTGAGCTCCTGGAGCCAGTTTTCCTGTGTGATTCACCCCCATCCTGACGCCATCCCCGGATCTGGATTGTCGCCGTAAATTAACACGTGCTTACAAAATGATGTGTTTACTCCCAAGGAAGCAGGCGAGGAGAAGACTGAAAACAGCCTCACTTTAAAACGCTCAGAGTATAAACTTATTTCCTGGGGGACTTCAAATAATCCAAAATCATAGTTTGTCTGTTTAAAACATGCTGTGCTTTTATTGACTGAGGGCATCAGTAATTCCTTTATCAGTTTGCTCAGATTTAAGGACTTAGTTGTTACATCAACCCCTTTTTTGTTTCTGCTTTATTCTTAGATGCAGAACATTAATAGCTCATTAACAAGCTGTAAGCATCCATTGTGACAAAATGTAAGTAATTTATATATGGATAGAGCATAAAGTGGGATGTAACCAGATTTTGGGGAGGTGTGGGAAGGTGGGCGAGAGCTTTTCCCAACCTGTAAAGAACAGATGAGTGTGTGCTGCATATGAAGTCAAACTGCAAATCTTAGTGAGTTTTATTATTAGCAAAAGGACCGGATTTATTTTTTGACAAATCATGGTGGGGAGAAAAAGCAAGAGAACTAAAGGGATACGGCATGAGGTTCAGACACTGTATTTTATTAAAGAACTGTGGGAATTTGAAAGCCAAACTCAGAATTCTTGCAGGGCAAGCATTCCATCTTTCATAGCCAGCCAGGGACACAGGTATTAGAGCCTAAAACCAGGATGTCTTCTCATGGCTTCTTCAGCCAGCTTTTCACCCAAATGCCTCAGAAATCTGGGCCTGTCTCTGATGCACCACAGAAACACTCAGATTCCCCAAAAGGATTCAGACTTGCATGACATGGAAGAGAACAAAGTAGGGAGTACAGCAGCACTGGCTAGGGACAAACCAGAGCCTGTCTAACCCTGCAGTTAGAGCCCATTTGTAAGAGGCTGTTGAGGGAATAACAGACATGAGCAAAGGGGGAAGGTTACTCCTATTTCACTATTGCTTTTGTAAACTAGCTTAAAACTCTCCCATGTATAATTTCTTAACTGTGCGCTGCCACCCTTTCCCTTAAAATAAGAAAGCAAAAAACAAAGACAAAAAGCCTGCTGCTTAAGGTTTACTTGCCATCGTTGAGGATGCCTCCAGGAGTGAAATAAGACCTAAGTAAATACAGCAGTAACAGCAAAAATTCTGCTACTACTCACATCCTTCACTAGTTCCTGGGAGACAGAGCTGCCCGAACATCTTAAGCTTTTAAACTTGATGTACACGAAGAGACTCGAAGGGAACAATCCCTGCTGACTGGTGTACAAACGCTCAGAAGTTCAGCAGTGCTCACAGCCAGCAATTCCCTGCCCCGGTGAACTTCCCCAAGCCTCTCTGAACACTCAAAATAAAAGGAAAATTGTAAAATGCACAGCTTCAGATTTGGAGAGTGCCCTGTTATCTGGCAACATATGCATAATCTAACAGCATATGAAGAATGAGGCGCTGCTTCACCGAGAACATCTTCACAAGAAACACTCCAGTCTCAATGAAATCCTTAAAAAAATAAAAAAGGAAACCTTTTCTTGATATGTCCAGGGAGCCCTTTAAGTGGAAAAGGACACAGAGAAACAAGAGATGGCATCAGAGAGCAGACAGTCTGGTGATTTAAGTAACCCTTTGAGATATGGGACAGGTGTTTCAGCTGCTTCTTTCTCCTGAACCACAACAGGGCATCCCGGCAAGAACCTAAACCACCAGCACCCTTCTCTCTCTCCCTTTCACTTATTTTATACCATGGTGACAGAAGGTTAAAAATATATCATTTCATCACTGCAACTTCTGCCTGCTTTTGCACACCACTATTGCAGTATCTTTCTCTGAAGCTCCATATTTATAAACTCTGTTGATTTTCTTTTTTAATTTATTGAGTAAAATTCCCTTCCGTTCTACAATCCATAGCTGTCAAGAGAAGTGAGGGTAGATGTGTGAAAAGACCATTTTGTGTTGTCTTTGCTAGCAAACTCTTTCACAACTATTCTAATTCAACTAAGAACTCTCTATTGGTTTGGATTTTTTTTATTTTAAAGGATGCTTATTCTTGAAGTGAAATTCAATTATTTATGTACGAACCCTTAGAAGAACAGCACTAAGTCAATTCACATTGCTTAACCCCACCACATGCAATTTGAACACTTCAATATTCATACTGCCTACTAAGAACTCACAGTATTTCTACCACTTTACACTGGCACAGTAGTCGAGATGCTTTAACACACTGTTTTATCTGGTAATCTCATGGCTTCAGAATTAGAGTTAAAATTACATCCCCAGTAAAATGTGTAACAAGACATGTCGATGGTTTCATTTTATTGAGGCATATTTCCCATGGAGCTGAATATTCTATTTTTCTAGGGGGATAACATTTCACAGCTATCAAGAAAAATGTTTGTTGTGAGCACGATGGTGTATGAAGTGTCATAATATCCATTCTCGTTCCCCTGTTCACACGTAAGCCTTTTCTTGTACTTCTTAGTCATAACATGATTTGCAGATTTCAGGATGCTCCACTTCACAGCACACACACCAATTTTTATGTGTCCCAGCTCCTGACTTTTTTCCTGATATGACTGTTCCCTCTTGCATTCTCAGGGAGAGGGAGAGGAGGGTCTGTCTTGCAAATGGCATGAGTATGTTCTGTTTGAGCTGCATCACACACACACATGAAAGTCCTGTTAACCTTAAGCAGAGAACCAACACAAATACTAACTGAATTCCAGCTAAATGCTCTGCACAGATGCTATTTAGTCCCAAAAGGTTATTTCTCTCTTCTGCAATACAGCTAACAGGGCTGACATCTGATTTTTCCCTATTTGCTCCTCAGCAGCTAGGAACTTCTTGTTTCTTTGTGCACAAATCTACACAATGCAGGACACCATCTTTATTTGGGGTAACTTATGCTTATGCATAGTTGGCACTATTTTCAGCTTCTTGAGGAAACACAAGAGTTTAGTCCTTTCCTGCCACATTTACATTACACATAGCAGGAGGTGGAGGAGAAAAGAAACCCACCAAAAACTACAGGAGGGAAGCAGAGTTTACAACTGTGAATCAGATGCCTCCTCCCTGCTGCTCTGGCCAACACGAGCAGCGTATTCTTGGCACTGAGCTCGGGAGCTGTGCAGGTATGGCACAGGTGAGGCACCTGTGCTGGGCAGTGTCAGCTGCCGTGGGCTGGAGGTCAGCTCTGTGCCCAGAGCACGTCCCACAGCGGGGTGCCTTTGACTCCTGCCCATCAGACACTGCCCTGCTCTTCCCTCCTCCTGTTTTTGGGGGGATCATCTCCTCCTGGTGTAAGGAAGGCATTGTGTGCTCCCTGGCTTTGTGGAGCCTTTGGTATTGCCTCTCATTCTCTTGCTATCAGCTCCTGGATGACAGCTCCAGGGCAGTTACTGCGCTCAGGAAGCACAGAGGCAGATGGTATTTGAAGTCAGGAGTTATGGCAGGACGACAGCTAAAGCCATTTCCCTAAACAGCCAGCAGAACAGATTTCATCAGAGGTAAAAGATTTCAGAGTTTAAGAGATTTAGCAGAACTCAAAAGCAAGTCCGTAGGACAGATAAGAAAGCTGCTAGGAGACATGAAATAAATTTAGATAATTCCCTTTCACCTACCAGGAGGAAGAAAACTATAAAAAGAAAATACTGCATAGCTTTAAAAGGCATTGTTAGGTTATATAATGGTTGACCATCAGCCACTTTCACATCTTATCCTCCACAAAGCACACAATCTTTTCTCACAATTGCTGGCCCTTAATAACCACATGCTTGTGTATTCACTCCAGTGTCTGCAGCAGACCCCATCTCCCTTTTGCTGAACTCAGAGCTATTTGCTAACTCAGATCCAGAGAGTCTGAACACCTTTATCTTTCAGGGGGTCTGTTTAACATAAATGGTTTAAAATAACTATCTAACTCTAGTCTGTGTCATTTAGTTGCTCACTGTTAAAGCAGATGGAGGGCCCCAACCACCAAAGCTGGTCCCTGCCTTGTCAGCTTCCCTTTGATTTTACGTGCACCCATCGATTTCCCCTATTACAGGTTCAGAAGACAATGCCTACAGCAACACCACTGTTGTATCACTACACATGTTCACAACAATTCTCTCTCAATAAGTGTCATTTCCCCATAAACCAGCTACATATAAATCACATTTGGGTATTCCGAATTCTTCTGCTGATGTTTTCCATACACTGGGTTCTTAACTACAGGAGGTTAACTGCACACCCATCTTGCCAGCCTTTCTCAATTTCTGGACAGTAACAAATAGGGTGTTTTTTCTAATCTTGTTATGAAGTGTAGGGTCATAAAACCTATGATTGTATTGCTGTGAAAATGCACCACGGGCCTGAGGCACTAATCCACTCTGTGTATTAGATTAGGTTTCCCCTCTGCAATTGCTCATTTGTGCTTTTAACGCTGCTCACAGAGCAGGGCCCTCAAAGCCATTGTTAATGGCTCACGTTTAGGGTTTCTTTCTTGGTGTCACTTGAATCACTCTTGCTGTCATAATGGCAGCAGAGAGAAAATGTCCATTACCTCAGTTTATAGGGAATCATTACTTTTCTGAGACTAGAAACCACTGACATTTAAGCCCAGTAAACAGCCTTGATATAGACAAAAGAAATAGTAACACAAGTGCTGTATTATATAGGTGACAGTAGCTGAAGCTTATTTTGGTAGAAAATTTAGGGAGAAGCAGGCAAGGAACACAGAAAACTCCTATTGGATACCTAAGAAACAGGACAACAAAGTGACTTCTAATTTTTCCTTTCTGTTCTAGTTAAAACAATACAGATTAAAGCTCCTCTCCAGAGGAAGGCATTTTAAAATCCTGTGCTAAAAATACAAATGAATATTCAGAGACGGTCTTGATGTAACTATGAGGGTGATAGGGAAGGAGTTACAAAACAAAATTAACATTAAGTGAGTAACAAACAAAATGTCCCAGTAAAGTCACAATCCAGAAGACTTGTTTCCAGGGAATAAGGACCTTCTTGAAACAGCTCAGGGAAAAGAAAAGAATCAGTTCTAGAAAGGACAGATCAGGTACCAATGCAGCATCAGGCAACCTCCAAGGGTTTGATCCTTACAGAGAGAAGCCAGGGAGCAGTTGGCTATTTTATATAGGAACTGTAAAATGGATGTTATATGCACAGGATAGTCACCCTACACTAGCTGGAGGTAATTCAATATCAGGATCATCCCTGAGAAGCCATACAGTCAAATATTACAGGGAAAGCCAACCATGCCTGTGTTTACAAGGGAGGGTTTTCAAAAGCAGTTTGGAGAACCAAACTTAATAGTCAAAATGCTGCATGAGCATACTGTTCTTAACATCCCACTTCAAGAAAGACATCAGCTGGTTTAGAAGGACTCAAGACAAAAACCAAATACCACTTTGGAGCTAAAGACTTATACAGAGGGTTAATAAAGGCCATGAAGAGTGAGAATAAAATGCTGCTCAGGTGGATTTGAACCATATAGAGAGACGAACAAGACAAAGTGCCAAGGGAAACGAGGGCTGTACACCACAGCAATGGCCTGACAGCAGGCTAAAGAAAAATGTAAACACAACATCAGGAAAACTGCATTAAAGAGTTTCACAGAGGAAAATGCACAAGTTCTGTCACTTTGATCACTTTTAAATGGTCTGAAGAAAGCATATCTAGCTGGAAGAAAGCCAGTGGCACAGATGGACACAGAGCACATGACTTGATGGAGTCCTGTCCAGTCAGGGTCCTCAGCCAACACAAAAACCAGCACAGCAGATAAATGGGAATTGCCCAGCCTGGACTTTCACGCTTTTAGTCAAGTTTGAGATGCTCCTTAGCAGAATAAGAGGGGGAGAGAAGAGTAAAACTCAGCTCTGCAATGATAGAGTTTCTGCAGCTTTAGATAAAATTAAACATAAATATAGAAATCGTCCTTATAAAATTTTAAATGAAATCTCAAATTTGGGATTAAGACATACTAAGCCTTTTCCCCAATTTTGTGTTAAAGGAGATCTTTTCAAGCTCAGGCATGTCAAAATGGAGCTATCTGCCTCCATCACAAACTCATTTGAGCCAGCATTTCAGCTCTGTCTAGCACAAAGATTAGATAGCCCAGGCAATTTTTTATAACAGGTCCCAAGCTGGAGTGGTCCGATTGCTCTTGGGGAGATTTATGGAAAGTCATTACTGATTAGTATTACTGATTGACAACGATTAGTACTCCTGGAAAGATAAGTCTTATTCTACACTACATGGTTACAGAATATCAATTACAGGCAGGGAATGGGTGGTTTTACACATTTTCTTGCTCATTTCTAGATGGAGGAGTGAAGGCACATCATTCACCACTAGCATCCTGAAAAGCTGAAAGGAACATTTTATGAAACTTCATTGCTTCCACCAAATAGCTGCATTTCACTTTTCTTTTTTGTCAGTCTTACACATCTTCACAGGCATGTGAAGCTGTTGGAAGAGTTCAGTGCACCAGCCTGTAACTGCTATCCTAATTATAACCATCCTGTGTGCTCCAAAAGGCTGCATATTTGTCAAACAGGGAATTATACATCACCCTGTAGGAAACAATCCTGGCTGGAGACACTGACTGGCTAAACTGGTCAGCTCCAGCATTTTCTCACTCTGCAGTAATGTCCTTACAGCTTTAATGCCATCTCTTCACTGCCACTTTCCTGCTGGCTCACTGAGCACAACTTACCGTGCTCCATGTGATACCTGTAGGCTTGGGATGAGCCACAGCAGCGGCTCATGGATTAGCTAAATATGAACCATGGAGTTTTGGGTCTCAGAAAAGTTAGTTAAAGAAGCCACTTAAAATCAAAATTGTCCTGAGCAGCCCCCAGAGGCATAATTAGTTATCTACAGATTAATTAGCAAAAAGACATAAGGGCTTAAGTGCATTAAGCAGGTCTGGGATACCAGCAACAAATTTTCTGAAAAGGTCTGAATTTTTAATATGTGCATCGCTTATATCCTTTTTGGAAAAAAACAAGTTCTTTAAAACAAACTGAATGAACATTTGCAAATAAATTATTTACTTGTTGTTTTGGGCAGGAAAACAAGCAAACTAAATGTAGTTCAGTAACAAGTCATTCACATTCTGCTTCCAAAAGGCAGAGCAGCACCTCTGTATATAAACAGGAAAGGGGGAACTCTGCTCTTTCTTGGAATAGAACAAGAACTTAATGCCTCATCCATGAACTTTTCAAAATGTGGATCTAAAGCTTTCTTCCAGACATTTAACTTGCCAAAATTCCCTTCCAAGCACTAACAAAACGAATACAATCTATTTACATGAGGGGATGTAAAATGTGACTTTGCAAGACAAAATGAATTGCAAATTCTTTGTTTATTCATCCTCTCAGAGCAAAACCATAAGCCTTTAGCTTACACACTGTGCTTCACCTTGCACATCCATCTGAGTTTAAAAAGTGCAGTGTTGGCAAAAAAATCTAATCAGGACTTGTTCTGCATTGATTTTCTTTTTTGTAAGGTCAGATGCCATGTTTTGTGAACACAATTCTAATCATGTCATGCAGATACATAATTTTCTTGGTATCCAAAAGAACTTCAGTGCAAGAACACCATGAGGACAGCTGTGACTACTTGCTGCCTTCCACAAAGGAGGTTATTATTCCAAAGAGAAGATTTTTCTTCAAACACATCCACATTACCCACAGTCACATATTTGCACATTTCTAATAACTTGCTCTGAATCACATGATTTGCTTTTCCAACTGAAAGTGCCTTTATGAGCACTTTGCACTTCCTTAGCCAGGACTTGTCTATTCCTTTCTCTTCATTTTAGAGCCAGAATCCACCACCACACTACTGCATCTTACACACAATAGAAGCAGACAGATGGTCAGGTTCCACTGCAAGAAAACTGTAGGTGGCAGCCACTAAAAAGAACAAGAACTTGTGTTTTCCTACATATAAATCCATGCATGTTTGTAGCTATTGAGTTTGGT
Source organism: Erpornis zantholeuca (assembly GCA_013400515.1). Classification (NCBI taxonomy): domain Eukaryota; kingdom Metazoa; phylum Chordata; class Aves; order Passeriformes; family Timaliidae; genus Erpornis; species Erpornis zantholeuca. Next base: position 70,519 of record VZTN01032259.1, read on the forward strand.
GATGGTGAAAATAGCAGCATAAACTTCAGATGAAAGAAGTCATTTACTGAGAAATTTTTTCCTTTATATATATATACAAGGTCGCTACAGCAGGGCACAATTATTGGTTCTTGGGGGAACACCTCTTTAGCATCATTGGTTAGCTACAACAATGCCTTAAGAATAACAAGTTGGAATAACAAGATGTAAAAACACCACCTGCAACATATAGTTCATAAAAACACATGAGATGGTTTACATAAACTTCTCCTGGTTCTCAGCTTTGCCTATGAGATAGCAACTTCTTCTCACAAACAGGGCCGGGAGCTGGAAAATTTCTCTCTGATCAAACTTGTCAGCGTCCACGCATGTTGAGATAGGAGCCAGCATCTAATACACTGATATCAATTTGAGTTCTGAAAAACATAAGCACTTTCTCCAGTGCCAGCCAGCAATGCACATTTCTGCCCCCAAGCTGAGGCATTCAGAGATTTCCTTCCTGTGTGCTCATCGTTTTCTGCCCTTAACATTTTGTTAGAATCTTTAGACTGCTGGGCATTGAATATGGGCCCTTTTGAAGGGCCACTTGAAACACCCCAGGTGAGCTTGGGTTCAGTCAGTGCTTCACTAAACTCATGTAAGAGAGAGAGAAAATCCTTGACTCCTCAGGTTGGTTTGGTTTTGATGAAAACCTTTGCTGCTTATCCTTGCAACCTTCAGCATTATGTAGATGCACATTTATTGCAAAGTCTTTGCTGTGATTTAGCTGTTCTCATATATGCAACCTGAAAAATGCTATATTCCCAGCAAAAAACTTCCTCATTCTGACAGCAGAGGAGCAGCAGCCTCTAATGGGCTCCCAAGTTGCTCATGCAATTGAATTAATATCTGTCCCTCAGCTGCAGCAATACATGAGCTACAGTGAGTGGGAGCCAAACTCCATGGGGCTATTGGGATTGGATCGAGTGCCAGAGGCTTCCAGAGGAGCTCACAGCCACCCCAAACCTGCTCCTGGGGGCCAAAGGCTCTCTGCTGGCAGGAAGCACTGCTTCAGCAGCATTCCCAATCCTGCCAGAGTCAGCTCTTGTGCTGGAAAAGGCTTTCTCATCCCCAGGATCGCAAATTTTTGGGAAGGAAGGGAAGTTTTAGGAGCAAGCTTGCTTTATAAAAGATGGTGTTTTTTAAGCTATATTAAAATACTCCAGCCTGAGCCAGGATTTTCAAATCCTCTTTTTCATAATTATCGCCATCATTTGTCACTGTGGCGCATGGTGTGTTCACAGACACACAGTAAAACCCTACAGATTGCCTGCAGCTGATCTGAATATTAGATCTATTCATGCCCACAACACAGAATTTCTGAGAGCCTTCCATTACAAAATTCCACCATAGATCTTGACTAGAATTCCACTGGAATCTCAAGAGATCAAAATAATTTGGTGTACCTGTGAAAAGATGAGACCCTTTGTGTCAAGGTCTTACCTCTGGACTTCTAAAAGGTTCATAAGGCCCAGTAATTTATTTTTTTTTAAATTAATTTCCAGAGTGTAGAAAGAACTCTTTCTCTCCTTCTCCCATGTCATGGCAGAAAGCCGAGGTTACTATCAACAGATTCTAGCGTTGATTGTTAAAATAAGAACTCATTCCTCCTCCATCCTTCTTCCTTAGGGATGGAAAACACCAACAAACATCCACTGGGAGAGGTTCAAAAATCTGAATGTCTGCAAAATGCCTTTCAACATGCAAAAAAATGTCTGCATCTGCTTAATACTTTTCCCAGCAGATATCACCATTTCTGAAGTAAAATTTGACAGACAATTACTTTTGTGACTTGCCTGGCTGTGACTCCCAGGTACTCAGCATACCTGCTTCCTCATCTGTTAGAAAAATGATACTTTGATCTGATGAAATTCAGTCCACAGAAAGAAAAACCTATCCTGTAATAAATTTAGATCACTTCTTTATTATTATTCCCAGCTGATTACATACTTGGGATGAGTCAGTAAAGCTCTTTGCAAACAACTTCCAGACTGCAAGCATATGGGATGTCTTGGAGGAAATGGTGCCAGGTACAGCCATATGTTGTGTTGCAATAGCAAATATATCCTGCACTCAGAGAACCCGTCTTGGAGCACTGGGAGATGATGGGGGTTTGCATTCCATCAGCAGACCTGGAAGCAGTTCTGGCTCTTACTTTGTGAGTGGTGACTTAGAAAAGCTAGAAGAGCTTTATCCCTTAGGCACTGGCTCTGCAGGGCATTCATGCACCACATGCCCTCTGTACTTGCAATGAGTATCTCCCTTCAGACTAATGATATTTTAGAAAACAAAATAGCTCATTTCCTTATATCCATTCATTCACTATTTCATCTTCAAATAGTCTGCAGATGTCTGCATGCCACAACCATCACATGAAACCACTGATGAATCTTCTCTGGTTCTACTATTTTGGATTCCACAGAGTTAGATTCTCACCCCACACATCTTCATCTCCAAAATTGATGTCACCCTTGTCACCACACCATCCCTAACTGATCAGATGGTTCCATCTTCATAATGCTCTGTGAAGTGGGGAAGTGAAACATCTGTTTCCTGGCTGGATCAGTACATCATCAATTCCATTAAGTGGTTTACCCAGGGCTATGGCAGACATGCAACCGAGAAGGAAATAGATCTCCTGTCTCCCGTTGTGGCATGAGCTTCTATTAGAATCATATTTTGCCTTCCCAGCCAGGCTCAGCTCTATTTTCCTATCCATGAATAGGCCATCTATTTGAAGGATAACCCATACACTCTGGCTCTCATCACTTCCACAGAGCACATCCACAGATCAAAGGAACTGGCTCCTGAAATTCCCAGGTCCTGCCTAGTCATCAATACCCTCATTTCCAGCAGGCCTTGGATGCTCTTTATCATCATCTTCTGGGCAGTCCTTTGCTCCCTCATGTCTACTGGCACTGCCACGCTCTGAACTTGGCCTGTTCCTTTCCAGCTCCTTTCCATGGTGACAGCTACAAAAGGCTTTGAAGTCTGCATACGAACACTCTGGAGGCCAGACATCATATTTTTGGGGCCCCAAACAAAAACAAGAGAGCCAGATGTCAGTTTCTATTTATGCCTATTCCTGTGTGGTGTTTCCTTTAAAATGGGAGAGAATGATGCTTCTATGTGACAATGAAGTAATTGTTTTCTCTTGACACGCATAGCCATTCAAAATAAAAACTGAACTGTAAATCCCTTCCTAGCAGAGACATTAGGCATGAAATAATAATTCCTCTTGATTATTCATTAAATTTGCAGGTTAGGAACCTGTTACCTCAAAGCTAAGTTATATCCAATTCTCAAAAACCCATGGATCTTAGACAACTGCCTTCTAGACACTGCAGGCAATCCTTCACTTCATTTCATTGATGTTTCAGTTACACTGTGACAGCCAAACAAAACTGGGAAACATCCTAAGGAAAATACACCACACGATCTGTAAATAAACCATTCCAGTCCAGAGACTACTATTCACAGGGTTCTCTGTGAGCAGCACTAATTACTATCAGATAATTAAATTATTTATTATTCCTTTAGCAGCTGTACTGAAATGGACCTGAAGACTGAGTGCACACATAAGCAGGAAGATATATTTTATGCTGGCTTGCTGCCCTGAGATATTTTAGGAAAGATAAAAGTCATGAGCCTTTCAAAGCAATAGAGCAAAAAAGAAAAGGCACACGGTGGAAATTAAAAAGAGAGTGTCCCTAAAACAGTCAGTTCTTTGTTTAAATTGGACTATATTTCTTCTTTTATTTTTTACTATCCATTGCTGAAAGTTTCCCTTAAGAGTTGATCAGACGAACCTTGTTGGCCCAAAATAGATTGACAAAATCGGTGGGGATATTTTGGAAGGTGGAATTGCTTGTGCAAATACCACCTTTCTGATCACGCTCACTGAAGTATTTAAGCAAAGTTTTAGCTTCTGTCTTTCTTCCAAACAAATTAATGCATCACCCTGGCAAGTAAATACACCCTTTGTTTGTATTTACTCCCAACCCTTTGTCCACTTTACAGAACTTGGAGCTGTTCTAAGTAAAGCAGATGTTGCTTTTCCCAATTGTTTTTATTAACAGGAATGTTAATGAAAACAGTGTAATTGTTTCTCTTTAAAAATACAAAACCAGTTATGGAGGGCAAAGCTACTTATTACTTTTCATCTTAAAGAAGGACAAAAACCAGGCCTAGAGACACAAATGCATTAATTGTTCTTGTGGGGTATAGAGCTCCATGATGCAGCTGTGTTTACACCAATATATTCACATACTAAATATTAAAATATTAAAATCCACAAAGTTTAAATGTATTCCTACTGCATTTTTCAGTGTGATAGTTAAGATGAAATCTTTACTTTCTAAAATTACCTTAAGCTCTTCTACAAACCAGAAATTGTGTAAGCTAATACCATTATCGCCACCATTACAAAATTGCTTAAATTTCAGAGAATGAAATGCTACCAATTGTAACAAATTGCATATTTCTTTTAATGAACGAATTTCATTTAGTGAGCAGAATATTTTCAGTAGAATATGCCTACCTGGTTCAAATAAGCCATTAAGTTCAACTACAAGGAATTTCCTGCCTGAAGTGCTTCATAATTAGCAGAGATAATAAAAATGGAGATAAAGCGAATCAAGGGAATTTACTTCTCTGCTATGGTTTTGTTTGTATTTGCTTGCATCACATAATAAGATTTGAAGGTGTATTCAATGGAATGACTGAATTTTAGGAAAGAAACCACAGTATTCATTACCATGATGGAAAGAGCAAAACCCTGGGTCTGAACTGCTCGGCTGCTCCCAGCCTTAGAGGATGTTTCCTGAGCAGCTGCACACACAGGGGTGGAGCAGTCAGGTGTCCAATGATTCCAGTAATTAATAGGAGTTAATAAAGTGTAACAAACCCCATTTTGTGACATCAATTACGTCTTTGGACACAACAATGAGTAGGTTAAAATAACAGACAGACACATATGGTCAGATATTAGTTGCAGCCACTACCAGTGACCTCATATGCAGCATAATTCAATTTGGAAGATATTAATGGTTAAACTAATTCACTATAATTGCAGTCTGGAAGTCATTTGCACTTCTAACATTAAGTCACATCTGTTTTTTTCAACAACAACCATTAATCATCGAGATAATGCAAGAAGAGATCCTGTTTTATTAAGAGTCATATAAACACAGTTGAAATATAAAGATTAATTCAGGAATCATGATGTAGAAGCAAGATAAATCTTATTTTTCCTATTTGTCACATAATGGGTGACAAAGGACAAAGAAAAACGGAGACATGACATCAGAATGTTTATTTCTTCAGCCAGACAAGGTCACTCCCAAGAAATCCAAACCACACTGCAAGTGCTCCACAAGACAAAAGCACACAGAGAGCTCCTGGCTATGTGTGAGGAAACCACACTCCTCTGCAAAGCATCGGAAGCTTCATTTTGGGAAGCAGGAGCCAAAGAAATTTGGAATTACCTTCTAACTATCCTTCTTGGTGTTGAGAGGTCCTGAGGAAGTGCATAGAAACCATTTGTTTCCACGCCAGAGTATGCCTTTGTATACTGTTTTAACACATTAATCCATCCCGTCCTTCTCACAGAGCATTCTAAAACCCAAGTGCAGAGTCTCCATCTCTTCACAATCCCCCTCCTGCCCATGCCAGAGGCTGAGATATAAGGAACAGATGCTACTAACTCATTTCATATGCCTCATAAGACTAATCCTTGACCCAGCACTGGATGTGTCCAACATAATAATACTAGAACATTCGATTTCCACTTCTAATGAAAAACTCAGAATCACTTACTGAACTACCTGGTCACCAGAACCATTTATGCTTCTAAGCTTGAGCCAACCACTGACAAATCAGCAAATCACTGGCTATAAAGGAGCAAGGTAGGATGACAGATACACACCTTAAATTTATACTCCATTATTTTTTTCCCCAAAAAGCTTGCAGCACAGGTATTGGCTGAAGCTCATATTTAAAGTCCTACTGAGAGCCCTCAGAGATCCCTGCACCTGATCCTCTGGCTTGACACAAGTGAGAATTATGAAAACTTTAATCCCTGAAAAGAATCCCACTAATACCAGCAAGGAGTCAAATCCTGACTCAAAGTCTGGCCTAATCATAGGTAATATTTGCTGTGGGCATAAATTAATGCAGGTTTCAGTGAGTTTCTCACATTACATCAGCCTCTGAGCCCTCCTGCCAGCTCCCTTACCTCAAAACGTGTGTTGTACCTTTGGAGGGAGTTCAAGATTCCCTGTACAACTAAAGCAGGTGCAGAAATTGCAACCTGGTGATTCAGAAAATGATGGAGAGGGTAAACAAAGCAAGGCGATGGCCCATCTGTTCTCTGGGAAGGAGCTGGGGCCGATGCTCAGTGCCGCGCCTGCCTTTTCCCAGCAGAGAGCTTGGAGCCCGCAGCCCAAGCTGGGACAGCCAAGTCTTTCATCACCACTCAGTACCAAGGGCATGGATCATCTCCCAGGATATCTGCAGCCCAGGAAGTTCCCATTTCATAGTTTCATCGCAAAATAAGTATAATAAGAAGGACCTGCCTGTTCAAAAGCTGCAGGCAAAGCAACAAACACCACTGTACTCAAGGCAATGGCAACTTGCTGATTACTTCAGTGGGATGCAAATTTCATCTTGGAACATTTTTTGTTTGTGCTTGGAAAGATTAAAAAAAACCAACCCAACAATAATTAAAAAAACCCTCAAATGAACCCACAAAAAGTACCCTTCAAACCTACTGAGGAACAAACTAGCTATTTGAATGGGCAGGAATGTTATATTGGTGGTTATGGATCAAAAAAAACCAAACTGCTGAAATAAAAGGGGTTTTTGCGTTATGCACTTACATGCAAGATACAGAAAAGAACTAAAAAGGCCTTGGAAAATCCCAATCAATAATAATATCTGGTATAATTTTATCACATGTCCATTTGGTTTTGGCTGGAGCTCCAAGAGGATCCTTTCCTCTCTATGAAGTATGAGAGCCTGTTGGGTTAATATCATTTTGGCAATCATTTACTGTGAGTCGGGACCTTATTCCCCCCTTCACCTCAGACCTGCTGAAAGCTGGGAACCCTGCAGGCACGGTCAGCTCCGCACCCATTGACATCTCCCTTCCCTCCAGCCTGTGCCGAGCAAGGAGCGAGCACCAGAAGGTGGCAGCAAGGACTCGGCTGAGAGCCACGGAGCGATGCCGAGATCAGCGAGGATCCTCATCTCGCGCACGTTTTTACCTTACATTTCAGTAAATAAAAACAAAACTGTGATCCCTACTTTTCCATTCCTAAGGGAGTCCCTAAAAGCCTGTGTGGCTCTGACTATGGAAATCAAAATCTGGTCATCTCAAATTGTGTTTATGCATTTACCTAAAGCTGCCCTGTGAATAATGGTTTAAGTAAGTTTAAGAAGGTAGATGAAAACTAAAGCATTTAAAGTTTAAAAAGTAATCAATTTAAATTACTGGAAATCAGGAGTTTTTGTTCAATAAGAATATAGAAGACTTATGGAACTGTTTTAGATGGTAGAGTTCTGTGCAAAAAGTATTTAAGGAAAGAACAGAAATAAACTACAGGTTGTTAAGGACAGGGAGTCCAGTTCTGAAATATGTTGACCATTTACAATTCCTAGAATCTAATTCAGTGTCAGCAAAGACAGTTTAATAATTTCGAGTTTACAGAGCACTTTAGCAGATAGAAGGCAGCAAATAGGAAGACATCTCCATTCTTCCCTCCCAAACCCAGTAAAAATGAGGTCTGACTAGATTACATTATTTTTAAAATATTATTTTGAGAACCACTGAACCTTATTACTTAGGGTATAAACCTAAAATATGACAGCTCTATTAAAGACTGATAAATTAATCCAATTAATAAAGTTTTCTTTGTAACAAGTGGCGAACAGTGGCCTAGAGAAAAGCAGATGACATTTTTTGGTACTGTAGAACCACTAATTCCATTTCAGGCACCAGAGAATTCTGAAATTCCTAGGAATTTACCACTACCAGTACAAACAATAATATATGAACATGCTGCTATTCCTATAAACAGCTATAGGAATAATGCTACAGAAGATCCCACACACCCTGACTTTGCTTGGAATTTTCCTTAAATTTATTCTTGTTTGTGCTGTAGTAAATCTTAACTAAATTTTTTTTGGAGTTTGTTGCTTTCAGTGTTTCTGAACACCAGCCTTGGCAAACTCTCACCCACTTGGGTGACAATTCTGTTTCCAGCCATCATCTACACCAAACTTTTATGCTAACTGTCCTCAACTATCATGAAAAAGACTAGTAAGATTCATGGCTATTTTTCTTCCTTTCTATCATCAAAAAGAATGCTTTTTGTAGTCATTCAAATATTTTAGCAAATTGTTTTTGAGTTACAATAGCAGAAAAAAAGATATTGCCATCAAGAGCTAGTATGGAAAGCCATTAAAAACTTATCAAACCCAGGAAGAAAGTACAAAATCTTAATTCAAAGATGCTTCTGCTTTTCCAGATAATTATAGCTGCCAATTTTAACTTCTTCTAGCTCAAAAGCATTCAGAGACAAAAAAAATCCCAAAACAACTCTGAAAAAATGTATGCTTTGCTAGAATTTGCATATTTTGGTTCAATTAAAAATTAATTCCATTTTCAACTGATTTTTCACATCACGTTTTCATACAGCGCATTTCTTTGTAGAAACTTGTTCTCTCTTGCAAGAAAAAAAAAGTAATTCCAAAATGAACTGACTGATTGACTTATGCAGCAAAATCCATCAATCAAGATGCCCTCTCCTGTCAGAGAACCAAGTTTAGTCTTTTATCACTGTAATATAAATAACTGTCATGCTGAGGAAGAAATAACAAAAACAGCATTCACAAAGGTACTCAGATACCCTCACGACAAGATTCTCCACAACATGATGTGAAATTTTATAGAAAATTGGAGAGGTCACAAGTGAAAACAGATTTTCACTGTCTCAGCCATGCCAAAGCAGTGACTACAAAGAGGCCACAACCCAAATTTGGATGTGAACCATGCTGAAATGAAAGGCTGTTGAAAGTTGGAGCTGTTCAGCCGTGGGTGTGTAGAGCATTCTCTCCAGCTTCACCCCACTAGATGCCCCCAAAATTCCAGCAGCTGCAGTAGAACTATGCTCCGAACATAATATCAAATTTTATCAACAGTGGTATCAGAAGGGATGATGATAAATTTATCAATTGTGAAAGGATTTGTCTATTTTGACTAACTGTAATTAACCAGGCACAAAATTGAACTGGAAAGCTGGGTAAAAATGATTCCCAAGGGCTTTTTCATATTGACATATTATGTAATACAAAATAAATGGACTCATTGTGCACTATCCATTATCATCATCCAGTTTTTTCCATTTTCTCTGTATTCTTGCACTGACAACAAGAAGTTGGCCCTTTGATGTCCTCAGCAGCAGAATCCCTTACAGTGTGTTGTCTCTTCCATTCCTCTGCAATGTGTTGTCCCTTCCAGCAGCAGCATTTCCTGCATCCTTTCTGCTGGAGTTAGGAATCCCAGCCCTGTTTCCTTGTTGCGAGAAATGACTGTGAAGGCTGACAGAGCAGAACTGTGCCATCAGTCAAATGCACTTGTCCAAACCATTCAGTGTCCCCTCTGTTGTGCCCATTTTGGCAATCTTGGAAGGCATCAGGATCTAGCAGTGAGGGGCTCTGGCTTGAAATCTGAAAGAATTGGGTCACAAACCCTGGCTGTCACTGGTGTGTTCCTGTTCTGTGCACATCAGTTAATCCTCTTCCTCTTCAACCCCTGTCCTTTCAGATTCAAAGTGCTTTGCATCACTCTCACTATTGATACAGTCTAAAGTCCACTGAATTACACAGAAAATATCTTACATGGACTCCAACAGAGTCATATCTTTCATACTGTGCTGATGCAGTCTTAGCACCAAAAAAATCTCCTCATCTCACCTAGAGCTAACAGAAAATATGGCTGCTGCACAAAAAACTACTGTATTTAAGAAGAAATGTCCTACAGAGAGTCTGAAAATAATAACTAAGAACACTCAAGCTTTTAATTGCAGCACAAGCACCACTCTCTCAGTAAAGATTGGTGACTGCACCAAGGAAATAAAGCTACCAGGATTTTGTCAGCTTTAGAAACATTCTAAGTTAGCAGTTAACCATGGGGCTGTGGCCAGATTTTCTGGATGTGAAAGTGCATATCCAGAGTTTTAGCAAAAGACTTTTTTCTTTGAGGGAGGGATATCAGGGAGGTGCATGGTGGGAATGATGGCAAACTACACCCAATGGCCAAAAGCTAAATCATGTCATTTTTCACTTGGGACGTTTGCAAGATCAGCATCTTTAAATCAGCCTCCATCTTTGGTTCTGACAGTGGAGCTCAAAGTTAAGGTCAGTTCCTTTCAATGTATTAACACCTGAACCAACCAGGACAATTTATCCTATGTTAATTGTTTCTGATTCTAGAGTAAATCCCAAATTTACTATAAAGCAACACTCCAGTAAATGCAACACATGGACAGAAAAGGCCCTGCTGAATTGGAGTCCCACTTCGAGAGATGTTGAAAAAACTTGATTCTGATGTTATTCCCAACCAAACATGCTATCACTCCTCTGATTTGCTGAATTAAAACAGCTTGAATGGAATTAATGTATTTATATGTTTGTTTTTTTTCATTTCAGGGTGGGTATTTCTGAGAGAAAATATCTTCATTAAATGTTCCAGTTTTGACAACATTTGCATTTGCCAAAAGAAAATGCCTGTCAAAATTTTTCAATCCCCTCTACTTTGGAGTTTTTGGTAAATTCTATGTATAGATCAGCAGCTTTTTTCACTGAAAACCTCCTTCCTTGATTAGAGAGGCAGAATCAAAATACAACAACATTGTTAGAAATTAGTATAATGCAATCAACTGAAAAGCAACCTGATCTCTGTGGCACGTGCTCTGTAATGAGATGTCTATACAGAGAGACAGGCCAGTGCAGAAAGGAGGAGGAGGTTCTGTAAAACTCAGGTTATTATTGTTAATGTAGAAAAGGAGGGGTTTTGATGCTGATCTGTGTGAAGGTCGGACCTCAAAGTGACACCCAAAGGAGCAACAATGAAAACAACCAGGACAGAAAGAAGGCTTCTCGGAGACACCTGTTTCTGATGGGGGAGAAATCTGCCTTCTTTTTGTGGTCCTTCGACAAAAACTTGCTGAAGATCCAGACCAGATGGACAGATAAATAGAAAAATTTCTTTAAAATCAAGAAAGAAACCCCAAATCCACATTCCACTCCACAATTTAAAATGATAATTCTGTTCTACGAAGCACATAAAACAAAAATTTCATGCTCAACTTTCAGAAAATGGGGGTGGTTTGAGAAAGTGATAGACAAGTTAATTTGCTATATAAAACTACTGAAATACACTTTTATCCCTGTTTTCCATCTTCCCCTACCAATGATATCAAACAACTCATAACAGAAGCAATACTTAAACCACACTGACTTTGAATTCATCTTTTCCCTGATGTTAGCACTGTGTCATATCGAACAATGAAACACATCCACTGTACCATTCCTCCATTTCATCTTTCCTTGGATTTTGACTGTTCCTTGACAACCTCTACTCACTCCTTTTCTCAGGTAATCCTGAACTGAGCCCTTGATCCACTCTCCTGGGTGGAGAGTGTTCAGCTGCCCTGTTACCTGCGCTGCTTTTACTCTGCAGTAGCACAACCAATACAAAGGGACCTGCAGGGACAGGAAAAGATCTCTGAACATGACTGCAGAAATGAAGAATATCACTTAAAATCATCCCAGTTCTCCTTTTTCTTTTAGGGTGAAGCTGGAGGGGAAGAATCAAAGCCTTCCAATAGAAATATTATTAGACACATGGTGGGAAGAATTTATTCAAGAAGAAAAAATGTTTCCAGATTAACTAAATACTCAAAAAACTTGTGTAAATACTCACAGATTTGATGAAAAAAAATTAAATACTTTCACAACACAAATTCCACACTGAAATGGCAGTTTGTTATTTGAAATGCTACCTAAAGAAAATGATTCAACATTACACAAATTATTATGACCAACAGCAGGGATATTAGGATGTATGGTTCCCTTCTGCTAGTTAGTGCAGAATACAAGTTAAATTTGTATTTTCAAATTCTAATGGCAGAGGTTTTTTTCAGCTGTAAAATTCCCCTTTCCCAATATCCAGATTTTGCTACTTTAAAAAATGTTCTTCTATACGTGGTTTTCAAGAGTTTAGCTGGGATTTTTCCTATCCTTGGAAAACTTCACTAGTCAAGGTAGCAAGGGGAGTTTGTTTGATTTTATTTTTTTTAAGGAGTATAGAGAGCACTTTTAGGACAGTAATACAGGCTAGTAACTGGAATAGTTTAATCCCACTTGAGCGATAGTTTCTATGTTGGAAAAATTATTTTTGCTCTTGCACTTGACTCTGCTTCAATTTGCAGCAAATGAAAACTGTATTCTTATGTTCAGTGCAAAACAAATTAGAAAGGAAAAGAAGGTCAGATCAAACAGAATTTACTTAGAAAGGCTGGCAGAGACATTTGCAGCAGTGGGTTCACAATCTGAGCTTAGATTCACATCCAGTTTAATATAAACTTTGGAGGGGTGAAATTGCTCTCTGATCATTCCCATAAGGGGAGAAGGAAAGATCAGAATATATTCCCAGACCTGGTAATTTTCCAAGCAGAAGTAAACCTGGCACATACTCACTTCCTGCAGAATGAGACATATTCACTTTGAGAATTTCTAACTTCCTTATCAGTGGTGTACACTATTTGTCGAGATTGATGCTTCTCTGCCTTTGGTTTAGCCTGAGGAAGAGATTTCGACATGCTTAAGAAACTTACAGACATATGAGTTTAATTAAAGCCTCTCCTGCCCCATTTGCCAGTCAATGAGCTACAGCAGACAGGGGAAAAGGAGCAAGGATTCCAGGGATTCTGCAATGCTCATAGGACTGGGATTTATGTGAAGTCGCAGATCCTTTCTCAATGTATTGGCCAAACTAACACCTGGTTAGCACTTTCCTTCTCTTTGCCTCTGGTCCTTGCCTCCTAAAGAAAAAGAGGACCAGAAGAGGTGGAGGTGACTTCCTACAGTTTGTCTCAGTACTTGTGTGCAAGAGAAATGCAATGGAAGCAGCTCCATGTGAAAATGGGATTAACAGTACTGAGAAAAATGAAAGATGGACATGGCTTAGCTCAGTGTTAACCACTTGGCTGTGATCCCACGTGTCAGAGCAGAGCGAGAGGTGCAGCATGTTACGAGATAAGGCACTGATACTTGGAGCCCATTCCCACCTTACGAAACTCAGAAGGTTCTGCCACAGACTCGGCAGGAGCAGGATCACAAACTGCACATGTGGTGGCTGAGGAGGTTTAAATATTTACAGTGCCTTGGCTGCACATGTCACTAAAACTTAAGCCGATGCTTTTTGTGTGTATTTCTTCATTACTAAAGTATGAACACTGCTCTCGTACAATAAATTTCAACTTCATTTGGTTTTTCTCAGTTTGCTTGGAATAAAGTCTTTGCATGGAAAAAATTTTTTTAAAATCCATCCATTGGATATTAGAGTATTAAAACATCTCTGGGTCATAATTTTATGGTTATGCTATATGCACCGTTTCAGGCTTGTCACTAAAAGCTCAGAATTGTAGACCATTATAATTGCAAAGCAAATACAGACTTGCAAATGAGCAAAGAGTTTCAAAATAGAATAGTTGAAATTATAATGATGTTGATCCACCCAGTGTCATTCAAATAAATTCTTTAGAAAATTCTGTTCAGTTTCCAAAAATAAACTTTTTCCTTCCACATGCATTATTTGTCCTTTTCATTAACCTGAACAATCAGGATGGGTTTTTTTTTTGGAAAGTCAAAGCATTTCCAAGTTTGTATAATACAAGTATCACTACAGGGAAGATACTGCTAGTATTTTGTCACTTTTTCCGGTAGATCAGGCAGTGTCCATACCTACATACACCTGAAATTCATCAGCAGGTGACTGAGACAGTGCAATAACCACCAGAACTTTCCCAGCTTTAGAGACCTCCAGGGCTGGCAGCATTTTTGGATTATTTGCTCTCTGGTCTCCTAGAGATTACAGCATCTTAAATATCACAAGAAAATTCAATTTAATCAAATACCTTCTATTAAAATAATTAATGCCTCAGAAAAGAACCCAAGACTTGTCAAGACAGCAAAGGCAGAACACTTCTGCCTCATCAGGTAGTTTTTCTTCCCCCTCCCAATTTCAGGCATTAACCACCAGTCTTAACAAGCTCTCTTTCTCCATCTGGAGCAGGTGTGCTCTAACTCCTAAATACTGATTCTTAAGCAGTATCAACTAAGGAGTTTTCTACTACCTGCCATTATTTCTCTTTTACACTCCAAGGCAGCCAACTCTCATTTACTAATTTTGCAGTTAAAGAGACGAGGCTGCTTAGTCTGAGGCCTTTCTTTTCGTACTGTCTCCGGGTTTTTATGAGTCACTTTTTAAAAGTGGCCTCCTGAAAGGCAGGAACACAGCAATGCCACCTGAATATCAGCAGAGTGGCACTGAGAGGCAGTGATGAAAGGAGCCCTTTCTCCAGCCGCTCCCTAGGTTTGACCTGGGCGTGCCCAGTGTTTCAGATCTCTTCCAGAGCTACTCTGCTTTTCCAGACACTTCTCTTCTTCTTTGCTCTACAGGCCTGCCCTTCACCCCTTTGATGTTACCAGAGACGATACAATGTACTTGGAGATGGATGATGGGAACGTTGAGCAGCACCTGGCATAATCTCTCTCCCTCTGGAACTCAGAAATGTTTTGCCATTGACTTGCACGTCATGAAGCCTGACAAACAGCTTATTCTTAATTCATTTAACATAAGCTTTAATTATATTGTTTTGTACTTTTTGATTAGTGAAATGCCATCTGATACTGACAATACCTTTATGAAATCTAATTCTATTATTTCATGCAGGTAACTTTATTAAGCAAGTACAGCATCATTTCAGAGATTTCCTGTTATTGATTACACTGCTATCCTTAGGTCTTTTAATATTCAATTCCTCATGAGGCTTTTTACTCTTGTGTTAAGAATAAATGCAACATAACCAATCTGTAAGTAACTGTTTTTGTTCTATTTGCTGTATTATTTCTGGAGTTTCTAAGCTTTTACTTTGTTACAACTCACATTAAAATTTAATGTTAGCTGATGGAGACTTCCCTGAGCTTCTTAGAAATCCGAGATGAATTCTATTAAATTTAAAAATGTGAAATACAGCTCCTTTGGGGTGGAAGGTTTAGCAGCACCTTGATGAAATGCAAGTACATGCTGCTACTTTTTGAATGCATTTGCATACAACCCTATGAATGCCTTTATCTTCTTTTTTTTTAACTTTTTTCTCTGCCTGCAGCAGGCCTGGGCAGGTTAGAAAAGACAACCCTTTCTGAAACCACTGTGCTGGCAGCTACTGAAAAATACTGAGTACACTGGTGTCACATCAGAATTTTCCATCTGTCTCCCAAAGTCCTCCTGCTGGCACTCTCACTGGCAAACACAGGGTGGGTGGGGTTGTTCTGGACAGGTGTGACTTCCTCAGACTTATTAAATTTTGGGGAGATCTAAGATGGTGGATGAGATCATTCTGCTAATATCCTTCATTATACTTTTAGTTTCACTGGGTCAAAGCATTTCAGAGTTTAGAACTCGAATCAGGAATAGAAAGCTTACTATGTGCCAATCCTTAAAATAATTCTCCTTTGTTAACATTCTAAAAAGAAAAGGCTGACAACATCCAACACACTGAGAAACAGCAGCTATGCACTGCAGCCATACTTTATAGCCTTTTAAATAGCCAACTGTGCATTCAGCACCCCTAAAATATTATCATTCTGGAGCCAAGCAATATGATGCCATTAAAATTCTTTATTCATTTATTTGAAGTTGTTTCACTGACTTATTCCATTGCCATCTAAGCCATTACAATATCAATTGCAGCGTCTCCCAGTTATGATGTTAGGGTAATTGCAGCCTCATACGTTTCAATTTTTTTATGCTAATTTTGGTTGCTTCACACAGCCCCTCTCCTGATGTTAACTGCAATGTCTCAGACTGTTTGACTCCCATAGTAACCATTCCAGGGATACATAACTGCAGCTTATTGGCAGTACCTGGACTTAGACCTGCCATTTACATCAAAATTAATTCAAGATCATGTTAGGTGTATGAAGAAAAAATTCATTATATTGACAATAATTCCATTCTAAAGCATTTGATTTACAAGTCTATTGTAAAGGAGGAGGGGAAATCACATTCCAGATCATCAGCTACAGCACATTTACCAAAAAAAAAAAAAAAGAATTCCAGACTTCTCTAAGCTTTGTAAAACATTTCATTAGAAAGATGCCCTTAGTATTGCAACTACAGAGATGAAATATTATCATCAGATTTCCTGCCTTTTTATGTAAGTAAGACCTGTATGTAAGACTTGAATGTTCTTCTGCTTTTCAAAATGTTTAAAATAAAGTTTAGCCACAAGTAGCCCAGAAGACCTTTGATACCTTAAATGGCTACCTAGAAACTGAGACTGGACAGGAAGAAAGGAATAAAGGAGGGATTGATTGGAAAGGCCTTCAGAGGTACACTCTGGGCTCCAGAGGCTCCTGCCTCAGTGCATCCCAACATAGACAAGGACAGCTCATGAGTTCTTCACACTTTGGTATCAGCATCAATTCCCCAAGCAGAAGCCAGGCAAGGATGGAATTTGCCCAAGCTTCCCCCCTCTCCCCAAGATGAAGGTTTACAGTTTTTGGTCTGGGTGTTCTTGGAGAGCGAGTTAGAGAGGTCTTGTTCTGTCTGTGTGAGCATGGGAGAACAGCACTGAATGAGCTCCAGGAAACTGCAGAGTTAACACTGGGCAGTGCAGGATTTGAAAAATATAAAGGTTAAAACCTAAGGCATCACCTTCAGAGACCATGGAACCTGTTAGGCTCTGCTTCCCTGCAGCCAGGAGCAGGCGAAATCCCAGGGTTGTGTCCTCAGCAGAGGAATGGAACAGGAAGGGCTCATGTCTGGGGGATCCCCACGAGGGCACACAGCAGTGCTCCTCCACTACCTCACAGGGAACCTGCCTGCCCTGCAACCTCCCCCTCACTCTCCTCCTGCATCCCACACACCTTAGGGAGGGAGGCAGCCATTTGTGCACCATGAGAGAGAAAAATGCTGCTTTTATTCCCCAAAGCTATATATCCTTTACATACAAAAAACTTGATCCTACTGATGCCAGAATGATTTTTTGCTTTTTCTTTTATACCCCTCTTACATACACTTTTATATAGTTTTATGTGTTCTTAGTGCTTTTAGCCTACATACTTGTAACTTTCCAAGTCTGATAACTCAGCTCAGACCCACTGTACCGTTAAACCAAAAAACCAAAGAGTCTAAAAGCCCCAGACACCAAAGTCCTCTCCAGAACATATTTTTGTAAACTAAGATAAACCCACCAAGGAAAAAAAGTTCCTCAAAACAGAAAGTTCACTCGAACCTCTCACTGAAAGATCTCTGATAAATATGTTAATTTTTCAAAGCCTATAATTGTGTGTATTTCAATGTGTTGAGAACACATGCATTTTTGAATCATTCCACCTAAACCAAGTGCTGTACCCAAAAATCCTGAAATAAATACCAAAGTAAAAACCCCTTTTCCCCATAAACCGTGTTTTAATTTTAATTTTAAGATGTAGAAAAGGCATCACTACTTTCAGAACCACACACAAAAACATCAGTTTATGGCAGGGAAAACCCTAATACTGTGGAATGAGGTAAGTATAGAACAAGAACTTGGGTAATTGCCCTGTCTCTCCTAACTCCAACTCTTGGTGCTCTTTACCCATACCAGCCATGAATATTTAGAAAAGACAGATCAATAAAAATGAGGGTCAAATGTTCATTTTGACAATAATAATCAATAATCACATTATTGACTTAGAAATACAATTCAGAAAAATTAAATGTAGGAAACTCTTAGTGCATCACTCTTTTTAATTAAAGTGCTTACTGCTATGCTCCTCCACTGCCATTTATCTGAATTGTCAGCTATTTTTACAGAATTACAGCAAAAATATGACCCATTAGTAGGTTTGTCTGGAGTTTAAAGGCGTCATTTCTGTTGGGAGCAAAGAAATGACTACAGTTAAAAACCAAAAGCAGCTACATGAAAAAGCCAATATGCCAATAGATTGTTTTATAGGTTTTCTGAAAGTTTACAATCAATCTTTCTGCCATGTCCTCTGTAACTGGAAAAAAACTAATAAAATAAATGATTTGCAGTGAACTATGATGGCTATCTTTGCACGATAGGTACCTTCTTGTGCCTTTTTTTCTCTTCTATTTTAGCCATATTTGCCAATTTTCTGCTAAATCCAACAGTTTAAATATGCTTTACCACATATGTCTCCAAGTAAGAATAAAACATGTTAGGAGTACTACACCAATTTTGATAGGTTTGGTTTAATTTAGTATTTTAACCCAGTGAGAAAATTAATGCAAACACATCACAGACGTGGAACACTGCAGAGCTCTCAAAAGGAGCCTGAAGAGAAAACCAGGTGAGAGCTACAAAGTGAGAGAGTGAGAGTCACAAAGTGCAGCAGGCAAAACAGCTCATCTGGGGAAGAGGCCTAGAAAATCTGCAGTCTGATTAGGAGATAAAAGATGGGAGAAGTTTACAATTAGCTAAATCAGAAATTGTTTTCATAAGAAACTCAGTCCAGAGAGAGTTCCTGAATAGCATGACCAGATTACTACAACATGACTTTATATTCTTAGTACACTGGCAGTTATCAAACTAATTACTTGTTTTTATGCTTCTGTCTTTGAATGCAGACACCCAAGGTCTATTTATGAAATATGGGGGAAAAAAACTGTTTCAATAATGAAAACTCCTAGCTTGTCCTGCAGACAACCATACAATTTTCTTTTTCCTATTACCATGTCCTTTCCCAGCAAGGACAGGAAAATTACATCCTCCAGGTTTTTGGGCTGCAGTACTCTCTGGAGGATATCTGAAAATGGATACCTATTTCCATTACACTCTATACCCAGGATTTTACCCACCTTGCTGCTTTTCATGCCCTCATTATTCACTAACCCCATGAGCAGGACAGGGGTCCCAGCACTGCAGACTGTACTGAGCTCCTGGAAACCAAGGAGTTCTGCCTGGACAGAAAGGTGCTCTGGGTGAGCTGCACTCTTGCTTTCACCTTCACACAACCCTCTGTTCCCTCTGAGGGTGGATGTCTGCCATTCATCAGGTTCCTCCATCAACTTCCCTCCCTAAATTGGCTGCCTGTTTTCAGGGGCAACAGTCCCCTCTCTGCACCAGTGTAAAATGAGTTTTCTTTAACAGTTCTGAGTACTTGCAGTGGCTGAACCAATTTGTCCCTAGGTAAATTTGGCTAATAAAGCAGTTTAGTAGTTCAGCAAGTTCAGCACATACTGAAACCCATCTGAATAGGAACACAAGTTCAGACTTCCCTCTTTCTCTCTTGGTAATCACAAAGTCATTTATCCCTTTCTGACTAGACAACTAAGAATTTTTCCTTCCCACTAATACAGCTATTTTCTAGCAGTTCCCTGAAATGGAGGACTTCTAATCAATTTCTGTAAATTTGATAAATATAATCTAATAAATCAAGCATTAAAAAAGAAAAAAAAAAAGACAAAATGCATCACTCTAAGAGTGGGGCCTTAAAAGCTCACTTAGTCTGGGCACTCTGCCCACCACTGAACTGCTGAAAGGAGAATCAATTCCATGCACCTTAGTGATGATCTTCTCTCTAAAAAAAGCCCTTTCTGTAAGCTCAAATGTTGTGAAATAGTTGCAGCTCTGTTCCAAATGATGAAATCAGGTGTTATTTTTTCAAGTGCTGGTAGGTCTGCATTAGCCATGTTTTCAGCTCACTCCTAACTCAAAACACTAATACAGATTCCCAGTGTTGAATATTACTATCACAAAGATGTTCTGGCTGGAGTAAGGATGAAAAAGCTAAATGATTCATTGGAAACAGCAGTGGGAGATAATGGGATAGAGGTTCAGATTTCCTCATTACAGCCATTGCCAGTATCTTTAGGATAAAGGAGATGGGAACTAACCAACTCAGACATGCTATCCACCCAGAGGTTTGCCGTCTGGATGATTGCTGTGCTTGACCTTACAAGCTATTAATGAACTCCCATTTATTGGTACATATCAGACATATTCACAAACACAGAAGGTGAATCATCACAAAGTCCAGTGGAGGAAACCCTGCTCCTAAAAGATCCAGATCCATTAAAAACAGGAAGTCTGCTCCTGCCTACAGAAGGCCTCCTAGAAGAAGAGGAGCTGAGGAAGGGCTTGTGTCTGGTGTGTGCCACTGTGGCTGCAAGAGAGATCCGATGTCCCAGGAGACACACGGCAGCAAGTTACAGTGACAGCAGCCCCTCCAGTCTAATCTTTGTGTAAGCTGATTAAGTGAGGTTGTTCTTTCATCTCTTCTTGTGTCCTCTAGAAAAATCTGTAATGATGTTGGCTATTTTGGAAGCAGTAAACAAACGCCTTTATTTGCATCACAATGCAGCTGGAGTTGGGAGCAATTAGTGAATTGATGGCAGAGTGCAGGCACTGAAGGCAGCCCAACTATAAATCAGGAGCTGCAATGGCACACCGAGGGCCCAGGTCCCCAGGAGGAGCCAGGGAACAGCTGGTTGTCCCTTCGGAGCTTCGGGATTAGGTAGGGAGACGAAACCTGAGGGCTCAGGAGGGAAAGAAGCAACAAGCAGGAATCAGGAAGGCACTGGCACTCCGCTAAAGAGTCACTGAGGGCTCCCTATGAGTTTCTTGTATTAGTTCACGCCTTAAACCCAAAATTCTTGTTCCTTTTATGACTTTCAAAACGAGCTTTCACATGACACGAGACACCCTCAGTTTCCACACAATGACACAATAACCTCAGAGCTCTATGGCCAGGACAGGGCGCAATCGCAATTCTAACCTGAATAAACAGGAAACATGAGGGGCTGTTAAAACATCAGCACCAGTGAATGTGTGAACATTTGCCCTACTGCTATTGACTGCAGATTAAGTTATCCAGGGTAGTGATATTTTATCTAAATAAAAAAAAGGGAAGTACCACAGGAAAAGCTGGAAAAAACAGGTAACAATAAAATGCTTGTATATGTACTCAGCTCAAATCTCAACAACAGTGTCTTCTGAAAATACTTCACCGTTTGAATTTCAGTATAAAACAGTACCAATTCCTTTCTAAAGCTTTACATAAAACCCAGGCAAGACATGAACAACTCTGGCTAGCCAAAATTATTCACCAGGAATGAAGAAACCAATATTCTGTGGGAAAACCTGATCTCAGGCTATAAAGATACAACCTGGAATAGGCACGGCACAAAGCTTTGATGTAAAATTCTTTGAGGCAGAACTGAACAAGAGTTGTCTTTGTTCTCCTTTTTTGCTGTCTAGTGTATCAATATGCTTCTATGTGTTAAAAAATTCAAATGGCACTACATTAGTACCAGACTACTCATATGCATTAATGAATTTGTAGAGATCCTGTAATAATCTTTAGCTGATCTGAAGGATGCTCATTTTTCCAGATGAAATCATATGCCTAAGGATACAACAGAATAATGTAAATATAGGAAATAACATTCAGTATTAAGGAAGGACCAGAAAAATTGAATGCTTGGCAGTGTCACCTCCTGCCTAAGTTTACTCAAGATTTTGTCCTTCCTCATGAGGATCAATAGACATTAAAAATATGTGGAAAACCTCCACTGGCCCTGTTAACGAAACTGATTGTTTTGGTTAGTCCCAAGGCAACAGAAGAAAGGAAACTAACACAAACATAAATTAAATACAAATACAAACTCTTCTCTGTCAGAGCTGTGCCATCAATTTAGTCAGAGCAGCCTTGGGGAAATCAACTTTTTGTCAGGCAGTACTGGACATTTTGGGAACTCCATTTGATCATGGTGCAGTTGGAGAAGCTGAAATCATCATCTACCCTTTAAAGTGTCAGGGAGGCTCAGTTAATCACCTGCTGACTGCCACCAAGGGCCCAGGCCTTCACCAGCACTTACTCAAGACCTGCAATTTTAAAAACTCCAGGAGATTATGTGGACAGAAGGCACTGCAGAAAGAACCAGATTCATGCCTGACTTTGCAGATCTTTCACAGGACAAAAAACTTTTTTAGAAGTGCAAGAGAAGCTTTCCAAGACGTGCCCCTGCTGGTTTGGATTTCCAGATGCTTGCTTTGGAGACTCATTATATGAACAGCATTCCTTTGCCATCTTCCAGGAGTGACAAACTCCTGAGTTTCCCCAGCTAAGCCTTCCATAGCAATAAGAGACTGAACAAGCAAGTTTCAGGAATTCCTTCTTATTTCACCTCTTCCAAGGTTTAAAACAGCTGCACCTACTGATCCAGCTGTATTACAAACACTGTTTTGCTTCTTTTACTGAAAAAGTATGAAGTATAGAGGCAGCTCCTTTACTGTTCTCCCCCTAGGCTTTCACATCAAGCATATTTCTCATCTCTTTTGAAATATTCAAAATTAATAAATCCGCAATCCGAAATCGTTCCCAGCCTCATTATGAGTGGTAAACATTTGATAAAGGCCTGAGCAGTAACACTGATTCTGAACTCAGCTAGCAGACATTCCAGGACCTTAGGACAATTCTCTATTCCCAATCTCTCCCATGCAAAATAAGGACAGAGAAAAATTTTTAAGAGTGCATTTGGGAAGATAAGTCTCAGCTACATTAATTCAAAGTTTGTTCAATTTTAATTACAACATTTGAAATGAGATAACACAACACCATAGAGAGGAACTCTAGCAATGTGCCAAATGTTTTTATAATTCACCACAATATCCTTACATCCTGCTGTTCAGCTTACAGTGACTTTTCGTTTGCCAGCCAGTAATACCACTCTAATCACCCACTATATTCGAATTTTCCCCCTAAGAACGATATATTTGATATTATTAGCACTCCTGTACAGAACTGTAATAATAGTTCCATTTCTTTAATTTAATTTTCTAACTAGGAAAAAGGTATTTGAATGTGCAAAACCTTACAATAAATTCTAAGAACAGGGAGTTCAGAATGAAAACCCCCACCATGGAGAATTATTTGCTCAGTCAGTGAATTATTTGCACATTTCTGTGGGGCCTGAACAGCAGCAGGGCACCAGCTGTCATCCATCAGGGTTATCTACATGACCATGAGATAAAGGGTAAGAGAAAAACATGTAAAAATGAGACAAAAATGCAAAAATAAAGCAAAGGAAAGGCATGCTCCCCCTGAGTTTCCAAACTGCTCAGAAGAGAACTGGGAATCAGGACCTTGGAGATACTCTGCCCAAATTTTGTTCTAGTTTCCAAGTCATTACAGCTTCCCAGTATCACTTACCGTTTCAAGCCTGAGAAGTGCCTTTCAAATTTATAGGGCCTTGAGGAATGATGGCTCTTTTCACAAGTATTGACATGATGAGTAGGCACAAAAGATGGGTTTAATCTGCAAAAATTTCACAACTGTTTCACTGATTTTGATGGGATTTTCAGTTTTGAAATGCTGCATTTTTAAATGACTTCTTCCAAATGAAGTAGAACAGGTCTATACAGTTCTTGGCAACAAATAATACATTTCACAAATTTCATGAGACATATATCTGAACAATAAATATAAATATGTGGGGTTTTTGTCTTTCTAATGGTGTGGTCCTAGTATTGCCCACTTTGTTTTACAGTCTGCTTTTAAGTCCTGCAGCACAGACCCAGATTTTATGACTTTACCGCTTACAATTCGAGCTGCTGAATTCACTTCCATCGAAAGCTCTCTGGGCTGCTTTATCAGTTAGAATCACTGCTTGGAAATATTATGTGATCTGTGAGGCACTGCATATTGTTTCTGAAGTATGATCTATCTCTTAGGTTCCTCGCAAGATTTTCTCTCTTTTTCTTAGTAGCTAAAGCAGTTTGCTTTAGATTTCTGAGATTTCTGCCTCAGTCCTGAAACACAAAATACTGATCTTTGTTCCTAAACTGGCAGTGTTTCTCTAAACCTTCTAAACCCAATGGAAAGACTCAGCCTAGAAGGATGTTGTGGTAATTCCTGACACTCACTAAGCTCATTACTCTGATACATAAAATAGGGAAAGCTTAGACCTTGTTTCTTCTGTTTCTTACTTTATTAATTGTTCTTATTTCTTACACAGGTTTTCATGCAGTCTGAAGTACAGCTGGGAGAGACACTTTCTTTCTGATTAAGCTTGTCTTATTATCTTCAGCCTTAAGTCATCTCCACTGACTTCAGTATAAGACTTAACTACAGGCACTGGATTTGTTCCCTAATTATCAAAGGCCTTTAGTTCAGTTGCATCATTTTACTTAAAAGGCCCCATTCACTTTACATGTGTTGCCAAATCCAGCTGGCCCCAGTTCTTTAAAATAAAGGTTATTTGTCTGAAATGCACCTTCTCTGATTTTTATTACTCAAGGTGCTTGAGAACAAGTTAAGTATTTATTTTTAATAACAAGAATTGCCAGTCCTATTAAAATACTATTGAGAAGTTATTCTAAGAGTCATTTTACCTAAAAAGAAAAATTGAAAATGTGTTTGTGCCACAGTGCAGCAAGGACACCTTTTCAGATTAGTAGTACCAAAGGAGCATTTAGCTACCACACCTGAAATTCATTAGGACACTGAACGATATTTTCAGCTTGAACAAATAACTTATTGCATATGCTCATATTTTTAAAATACTTGAGCAACCTTATGCTACACAAATATAGCTCTCAGCTAGTTGTCTTCTTCAGCATGAAATGTAAATGTATTTCTCATTACACTAATGAAGGCAGTGCTTCAGTGCATTTGAAGGGTTGCCAAAATGCCAATACAGGCGTTGAAATAAAATCATTTGTCAATAGCATGGGACAAGGGCACGGCTGTTATTTGTCATGATAAATAGCTAGGAAGTCCTTTAGCTCTGTCCAAAATCCTGATAAAGACCTACTACAGAAACACCACATGGTCTTCTCCTTCAAGTCATACCAGGGGTGGTGGTGTTTGATTAATAACTTAGGGTTTATAAATAGAAAATTTTGGGCAAAGTCAACTGAGAATCCCAGCCTAGCTACTTCTACCTAACATTCCATTGTGATTATTTGGCAACTTAAAATCATTTTCTGGAAATATTCCAGTGAGTACTCCAAGCAAAGGCCAATATTTAACAGGAGTTAGGACAGTTTGCTGATGCCAGATTTGATTTTTTACATGCAAAACAGCAAATAACTCCTACACTCAGAATTGCAGTGAAACACTGCAGGGTTCTTTAAATTGCAAACCATTCTGTATCACGGGGTTTGTGAAAGAGTGTTTTCAGGATCTTTAACTGAGCAAAATGGCACAAGATCTTAGGGTAAACATAGGACTTATTACTAATGATAATAAAAACGGGTACCATTAAATACCATTTATTACCATAAAATGCAAAATTCCATTTCATTTCCTGCTAGCACTGGATAATGCAGCCCTAATCATTTTTTTTTGTACACTGGGTGCAACCCTGACAAAGTCTGAAGTCTTCCATTTACCACTTACAAAATAAATATTCCCTATGGCAGATTACCAGAGGATTGGTGCAAATACTTTTTGTCAACTACAGTAATTATGAGAGTGCTCGTGCACAGCACTTGATCCCCAAATACATTTACAAGTAAAATGAAAAATGATAACTAAAATTCCATGTGTCTATAATACCTATGTTTATTATTTAGCACCTTGTCATTAATCGAATGAGATGAGATTAATCATTGAGATGTCACTTAGAAAGTTTACTGCAAATAGTTCCTGTTTGGATTGAATTATATCAGTTCTAGCTCCCCTTGGATATATTTTACTCAGGCTTAAAAGAAATTGAATAGAGTTTAAAAGGGATCTATCTTCCAGAAGTAATTTAATAACAAATACCCATGTTGCAGTAAAATTTCTGCTACTCAAATAATGAGTGGGCTCCCAGCTTTTGTACAAATACATGGTACCACAAAGAGAAACAAAACCCTTTTCGGAAATAATATAAATGCCAAATTATTTCTAACTTTAAAATCCAGAGATGGGTAGAGGCACTGGCCTGAAGAAAACTCCAAGATAATAATGGAAATACACTGATTTACACATAACATTACAAAACCATTCACCTGCTCCATAAAACATACTCAGTACAAACATTTCTTGTTTGGTAGGAGGCTGTTATTAAACTAGATTGGTATTGACAGCTCTCTCTGTGGAGAGTCATTATAGGTGAATTATAGTGACAGTTTTTGTTGGGATTGACTGTCATTATAAAGTGTCTTTATTCACTTGATTAAAACTCCCTGAATCTCTCACTCCACCACATTTTTCCCTATTGTTCTCAGTCTCAGCTTAAATATTTTGAAATAACTTAGCAACTTATCCCCAATAGGAAAAACTGATCTTTTCTTCATTTTTAAAAGAGTCGGTATAAAAGTGAGGTTTTGTGTTGCTTTTAACTTGTTTTTAAAAGGAAGGACAGGGACATCACACCTTGGTCCCCAGGATTTTCTGCCACTTAATCCACATTTGTAAGGGCCTGCAGAGTTACACAGAAAATGACAAAGGTGACAACAAACTGGAAAATATCCTTGTCAGACATATTTACAAGTCCTACCAGTCTCCCTAAAAATCTGCATTAACACCTCGTCAGAAATGTAGCATTGAAAGATCTTTTTAAAAGCCCATGTTTCCTGCAGAAAACGCCCTGTCTTCTTGCATTATTTACAGACATTAAAAGATGTTATTGGAGAAGAACAAATCAAAGAGTGGCAATTTCATTCATTTTTACATTTGTTTGGTTTTTCAGTTCCCCCAACCCCCAGCACTTGATCTATCATTCAGTGCAACCCCATAAAAATTCCATAATTTCACGGGGAGGAACTATCCTCATACAAAACTGTGCAGCTCGAATTTCCTTCAAATATGCAGCCCAGAAGATGTGAAAGAAGCACAAGTATGAGATACTATTAACATTACAGAACCTGCAGTGCGGGAGCCTCAGGCTCTTATAAAGGTCTAAAAAGCAGCATTCCTCTATTTATGAAGAGAGCTCATAACTAATTTTTTCTACATGTAGAAGCATATTGTGAAATAGTAAAACTACAAGTTTTAAAGCGAGTTATTTCAATGTGGTTTGTGTGAACGAGGAATCTCCCCACTCAAGATCTGCACGGGTGTCTTTAAGCAGACACTTCCTGAGGACTGCAGGTGATGGAACTCGGAGCAGCTCTCACCTGTCCGTCTGGAAAACGATCTGCATCTTAACCTCCTCTGGCTACAGGCAGGAAAACTTAAAACTTCGAATTAAATCAAAACATGCCGAGCACTCAGTCTGCATTTGCCTTTTCTCCTTTTCAACTTTCGCAGGAAAGACTCCGCACTGAGCTGCACAGCTGAGTTCTCCGCAGGTCACTCCCGAGCAAAGGGTGTTTCACATTCCCAGTAATCGGCAATTCAGATTAGTCAGTGGGATTGCAGTTCCCAGGTAGAAACCTGCCAATTGCCCTGAAGCTGTTTATGCAAATCCCTGGTTGTTCACACAAGTGGTACCGGTGAAGTCAATGACTGCTTTTGCATGACAAAGGGAACACGATTCAGCCTCTTCAGCCACATTTTTTAAAAGGGAAGGAAACCCACAAACAAATTTCTCCCTACTGCACAGATCCTCTGCGGATCAGCACATCAAATAAGGATCTTTTGGGGGGATTTAGACCTTTTGATTAGTGATATAAGTAGGCTGCACCACTCTAAGGACCAAGGACATGAGTTCACAATCATCTCCCAAAAAAACCCCACATCAACAAACCCTGTATGTTCATGCCATCGATAAAAGGAAACACTCAGAGGTTAACTATTTAGAGCGATACATCACTAACTGCAGTGAAAATCGGCAATGGCTTCACATAGGGGTTTTTGCGAACATCCTCTGATATTTGTTTGCTTCTTAAGGTATGTTTAAAATGATGAACTGTCTCTTCTTACATTGGCTTGCTCCCACCTCTTCTCATGGCAAAGTGGGAAATCTGTATTTTTCTTGTCAAGTTCATGAAGCAGTCACAGGGACCAGATAAACAGAGAGATGAGACAAGGCTATCAATAATTACTTTCCCACCAGCCGGTGTCTTTACCTCCTGACAACTCAGAAATAAGGCCCTGCCCTCAAGTTAACAGCACTTTCAATAAACCACTTACTAAACATTTACTGAGAATTCTGATATGCATGAATACTCATGGCAATTCAACTCTCCTGTCTGACAAACACACAGCCTGAGGGAGAGCTTATAGGTGTTATATAGATATCACATTGTTTATGTTATGTAAAGCCTGCCCAGGCCCATGCCCTTCCCTATCCAGAAGTGTCCACCAACAGCAACTGGGTGGAACAAATGAGAGCATGCAGCATACATTGTTAGCATTTGATGGATGTCCACTGGCCTAAGTGAAATGGATTTGTGGCCCCAGGAAATTTCCAGCTGGCCAGAATCCAAGCTGTAAAAAGCTATGACCACAACAAGCACTAAGTAGCTCTCGCCAAGGGGCAAAGGCTAAAGGAGGCTGCAGTCCCTCAGCCTAAGGAGGGTATGGCAGATCTCAGGCACTCATAATAACAAGCTCCTGGCTGCTGAATGCACCATTTAATTATTCAAATAGATCCATGAGGTTTTATTTTTATGGTTCCAAACTTGATTTCCCCTTTGGTTTTCAGGGCTGTACATTATAGGTACTTCCCTTCCCATAAAGCTCACGCTGGATTTTCAGGATTCCCCAGCAAAGCAGTTCTGCCAGAGCTGGTTTCTGAAACGTGTGAGGCTACAATGAACATCAGTGTGAAACCTCCCGAGGAGCTCAGTGCTCAGGAACAGGGAAATCATAAGAGAGGGAAGGGAGGATAAGAGGGCAGATCTAACCCCGAGTTCAGAATCAGAGCTGGAAGGGTTTAACACACAGTATTACAAAACCCCTCTGACCCCAGGCTCCAGGAGCAGGAGGCTGATTCAACTACAAAGAGAATGATGAAAGAAAAAGCAGAAAAAGGCAAATGAAACGACTGACCACTGTGCATGAGATGGCATTGTGGACCTGGAGATGCTGTAGCTACTGTACAGGGGGCTTTGGAAATTGAGAAGTGACAGATGTTTTGATAAGTACAACAGAAAGGTTTGCAGTCTGACACAGAACAGGTATTAATTCTAATCACTGCAGGTGCAGAGAGGACATTGCAGCTACCCATCCTAATTACTTAGCAGTTAAGACATATTCATTTGAATGGTTAATACATGTTTCTTAAAAAAAAAAATTAAGATTACTTTTAATAGCCTGGGTCCTTTCCATGATCAAAAGGCAGTTTGGTTCCAAAGCCCATTTGCCAGTGGTAATTATATTTTTGTCTTTTAATTAGCATTTCATTAGTAAAATGAACAAACAATTCTAATTTGCAAACACAACTCTCTTGAACAGCACAAAATCCTAGATATAGATGGAGTGAAAATAAGATGCAACTGATGCATTACTTTGTCACTAAGTTTTCTTTGCTACACTGGTACTCAACAGTCCTGCTGTGGTGATGAAAAGAAGTTTCTTCCAGTCTAATGACAGTGTTCCCACAGCATAACAACAAAGATGGAGAGAAGAAAATTTAAAAGCTAAAAAAAAGAGAAAAATGGTGCTTGATCTTGGTCGCTTTGCCCCAAATTGAAAGCTTAATTAAGCACCAGACTGATTATTCGAGCAGTTCATACAGGAAAAATAAAAACAAACGCACAAACCCCACATTTAATTGGATGTGTTCTTCCCTGCTTTTTCAGGCAGGCTGCACTTCAGCCAGGGACAGCACCAGTCAGTGTTATCAATGACAATCCAAAAGGAAGCGCCTGGGTATCATGGCTAAGTGGCTGAACCCCCAAGTGCACCCCAGCTTTGGAGAGGGGCCCTGGAAGAGTGCTGTGGGCAATGAAGGGGTGACAGCACTGCCTGCTAAGGAGCTAACTGGCAAGGAATCCAATTTTGGGAAGCATTCTTTAACCATGACCTCCTTGAACAAACGCAGATGTGTTTTCCAGCCCACACATTGCAGCACACCTTATTCTCTCCCCTCAAAAACAACAAGCCCCATTTGTTTTGCAGTGACAGCTGTCACTGAAACAGAGGCTTGAGAATGGATCCATCAGCTTTTCCACCTTGGAAAGTTGATGGACTACTTCTTCAAATGGGTTCCATTTATCTGTCAGAACACAACATATATATATATTTTTTTTTTTTTTTTTTAAACATTATTTATAAAATTGTAACCTGCTATTTTGTCACTTCTACCAGCTGGTGAGTCTGTCACAGAGTCATTCTCCATGCTGGACCAAAATAAAAGAAAAATGCTGGAATTCTTGATATTAATTGTGAACTCAGCAGCCTGGCTGCTACTGATGTATTAAAGGAGAGAAGAGACTTGGAGTAGCAATCAGAGGAAAACAAGAAGCAAAATTAAAATCTCTAAGATGTGAATACTAATGAAAAATCTTTCAGTGTACATTTCTGAAGGAGATTGGTATTAAAATTCTCATAAAAATAATCCTATCTGCTGACATAAATCAAAGTGTAATATTCACCTATGTTCCTGAAGCACATCTATATCTGGATACCTCATACAGCAGGCTAGAAGCCGCTTCAATGCTACTTCTCAATATATTCTACAGCCTTTTTTTTTAAATTACTTAAATACCTCCAAGTTCTTTGAGTTTATTACATATTAATATCCTGATTTTAAAGATGTAGAAATTAGGTTCCCATGCTTAGTCCCCATATGATAAAAGCACCCAGGTACATTTCTTAAAAAGCACTAACTCTCCAGCTCCAAGTAAGTTTGAAGTGTTTTGCTTTAGGCAACTCAAGGAATCTCAGACTTCAGACACACAAGCCCCAGCTTCCAATACATTAGTATTCATGTTATATTTCAAATTGACTTGTATTAAGCAACTTTACAGGTAGTCCTAATATAATAACTTTATAATATTCTACTATTCAGCACTTTTTTTAAAAAATACAGTTATTTTTAGTTTAGCTAGCACCAAGATTCCTATCTGTCATCAAAAGGGAAGCATTCCTGCCCATTGCAGCAGAACACCCTCGGCAAGGGTCAGCAGCAGAGCTCAACAGCTGGCCCTGAATTTCAAGTGGCATTTGTGGAGCTTCCAATCAGTGGCACAGATGTCGGGGGGTGGAATCACAGGCAATTCCTGTCACTGTTCCAGGACATATGTCTCCGAGTGGCCAGTTGCCAATGGCACAGCACAGCTGAGGATCCTCTGCTCCCACTTATGCTATGGGACAATCAGCATTCCCTTGTACGAAGGTGAAGCATAGATGGAAGTGGTGGGGCTGCCACCACACATCTGGAAGCCCCTCAGAATCATCTTGCTGACTCTGAGGGTGCGTTTTCCCTACAGGAGAGGACAGATGTTGCCTCGGATAAAGTGATTTACCCCTAATCACCATCAAGATCTACAAGGAAGAAAGGCTGATGGAAGCTGTAGGTGCATGTGGAAATTGCCAATTAAAGCTGGGGAGTCTCTGTACAGAAAAGCAGCAGGATGCAAAAGCTCTGACAGGCACAGTCTCTTCCCTTTTTTGTCCCTTTGTTGGTGAGCTGCAAAATGTTCCTGTTAGGGTGAGATGACCTTGCCAAAGTGATATATTTATTACCAAAGAGTTCATCCGTAAGAAGAGCACACGGATGAGGACCCATGATTAGTGGCAGCAAAGAAATAATGATTTGTTTCTATTTTTCTACAAGCTGTGGTGGCAGGTAGAGCTGTTGCACGGCTCAAACCTCTCACCAGCCTACATACACCTACTTCAAAAGAGCACCATTTTTCTTTTTTTTTTTAAAAAAGAGAGACAGAGTAGGCAAATTATTAGAATATTTAGCAGAAAATGTTGCTGACTCATTTACATGGAAGCAGAGAAGGAAAAGGGAGAGCTTTGGGGAGGACATAACGAGTATGGAGAGATAAAAGCATAAGGGAGGGAAAGAGGGCTAGACTATAAACCATCTCATGTACATTGGAGGAGAGAAAAAAAAAATCTTCATTTGGTGTT
This sequence comes from Erpornis zantholeuca, assembly GCA_013400515.1. NCBI lineage: Eukaryota > Metazoa > Chordata > Aves > Passeriformes > Timaliidae > Erpornis > Erpornis zantholeuca. Next base: position 102,799 of record VZTN01032259.1, read on the forward strand.
TGGCTGTCAGTGAAATCATAAAAACTCAGAGAGCTATATAATCTATAATAAGGTGGTTCATCTTTTCTTTTATGGCTTTGCTGACAGGTATAGAAGATTCAAATCTTTCCTTACAACAAACTGGGAATAATTTTACAGCCATGCTCTCCTTTCTTTCTCCCTTTACCTTGACACCCTTTCTTCAGTTAGTGCTGCCACTGACATTAAAAATGACTCCCTTGTCTAACCAGCATCTCTTCAGCCATGGAAGAGGAGAGGCCAGAACCCCTCTCCCTTTGCAACTCCAGCCCTCCCACATCACCCACCGTCCTCCCCTCTCCCAAGAGACCCCAGGCTTGACCTTTCTCTCACCTTTTGTCACTGTGTAGCAATACAAGTCTCTAACACAGATAACATTTCCTCTATGCTTTCCTTGGATGTGAAAATAACATAGAATAGTCATAACCAAAAATAACAGGCTGGTGACCTGTTATTTTATTTAGTACCTATACCCACATCCCTCTGCAGCAGTCATTTAGCAATCTGTCAAAAATTATGGCATAGTAAGTGCCTGGCTGCCAGAAGCTTCCTTGTGCAGGCTGAAGTTGCTTTTCCCCCCTCTCTTTCAAGAACAAGGCAATCAGTCACATTCTGGACTAAACTAATCAAGGATCTGACTCTAGTCCATTCTTGAGGATTTCAAGCTTTGTTATGATGCTGATAAGAGGATTGTTCTTCATTTCCAAGGAGGGCTGCACTGCAGGGAGTGCAAGAACAAGAACTGTCACATATATAAGCCACACCAAGACCAGCTTTTATCAGACTTTCTATGTTCAGTAGGACAGGGCAAGGGAGTGCTTTTAGGAAAGATGACTACTGTATCAGAAATCCGATACTGCAACAAGGAAAGATGGCATTTACTCATAGAACTTCCTACCACTGCTAAACACAAACTTCATGTAAACACGCAATGAGAAAAACATTCCATTAAATGTTTTGGAAAACAGGGGTTTACATTTACTTTTTGCCAGGCTGTATCCCTTGGCTACAACTGGCCAGCAGAAGAGACAAACTGTCTCAAATGTTTCCATGTTGTTAAACCAAACCTAGAACCATATTACAAACCACATACACAGAGCATGAGGTTTTTCAAAATATTTATCAGTATGTTCATTATATTTTGGTGTAAATCACTGCACAAGTGGCAGTTAAGTAGAGTGCAGTTTAACCAATGAAGAGAAAGGTAGAATTTAGTTTGTTTCTTGTAAATTCTCTCTTATGGTAATCTGTCAGAAATCCAAAGAAGGGAACAAAAAGGTTGGTTTTTTTAATCTTAAGTTTTCATAAAATCCATTCTACATTGCTACTTCGTATGTAAGAGAGTGGCTTGTACTTTATTATGGCTGATACGTGGAGGGATTTAATATCTGTTCCTGCCAAATAACAACAGGTGATGTAAATTATGATGTAGTTAATGAAAGCAGCTGGGAACGGTGACAGGGAAAGGGAGAGAAAGAAGAGGGTGGTGAAACACCTCCATCCAAATGCTACACAGATCAACTTTAACATGACTTAACAAGGTATGTATAGGGCTGCTTAGGTGGCCAACATCATGCCTTTTCTTTCCAAGAGAGTCAGGAGAGATGATTTTGAAAAGGAGAATTAGAAAAGCTTAGAAACAGTTAATTTATAAAAGTGTTTCAGACAGGAGCAACATCACTGAAGAAAGATGGAAAGGTACATAGGGGACAAGTAGGCAGAGTAAATAGGAAAAAAATGCTGGAATTTCAAGAAGGAATAGTCATTACACATCACTACAGGTGAAAACTCTAAATATTTTTGTGTGGAAACCTTACAATAAATACCTTACCAACCAATATCGAATACATAGAGCTGAAAGATTCCAGTCAACTTCATTTTTACTACATCAGTCATCATTCAGTTTTTGATATTTAGACAAGCAAAGCAATTGTCAATAAATTCTAAGATGATAAAAGTATCAATTACTTGGAAAAGAAGTATCTGTAACTACATACATAAAAACGAACAACTACAAGCATGTATTAAAATGCAATTGCTGACAATAATTAAGTTCTCCACACCTGCAGCAATCATTTTTCCATTTTTTAGGTGGGATTATGCCCTTCACACTGGTGTAAACTAGGTAGTGCCAAATTACCACCAGTGCTTGCTTCTGTTAGAACACAGACTATGCCAAGCACTACTTGCAAAATTATTGTCACATCTTCAGAGCCCGGCCTGAAGAAAGCCCTAATTAATCTCACCATCACTTTGAGAACAAGTGCAAGAGTTACAGTGATAAGGGCATCCGAAAAAGCTACAGATATGAGTGAAAACTCAAAGCATAACCTCTCCTTACATAAGAGATTTAAGGTAGAAGGCAGGTTGAATACACCTTTTCCTCTCTTTTTTATTTCTGGGAGTAAATAGTTTCTCCCTAGATATACACATGGTGACACTTGGAAGGATGAGATAAATCCTGTGTTTTCAGGGAAGTTGCCAGAATGGGGATTAGATTTCTGTGAGACTTTGCTGGTTTGGGTGTTTTATCTACAATGTCCATTTCCAGGTTAAAGACCAATTCCCTCCACACAACTGAAAGACATTCTGCAATTAACAGATCTCCAGGTATGGATGTGCTAATAAAGGAAATTAAAGGAATACTTTAGAAACACTTGAGACATATACTCAGCAAATGCACAAAGTGGCATGACCACACTCACTGTAAGAGAGCAACAATAATTGAAAGCTAAGAGCTCACTCAAAGTGACTGACTCAAACAGGCACAGGAGAGAAGTGACCCAAGGAGCTACACATGGGCGCAGTTTCCCTGTCAACCAGAATGTACTGCTACAAAGAGTGAAACCATTGCTGAGTGCAGGATCTAGCAGTCCCATTGGCAAAGTGACTTCTGATTTCAGTCGAGGGTTCTTCAGACATGAACACAATTAATACTGGAAATATGTTTTAACACACCTCAATCAGGCACAAGCCACAGCATGAGCAGTATGTTGCTATGACTGGCACATGTCAAATGTTAGACATTTACCAGCACAATAGGTCAGAGCATTCACAGCTTTTTATGATATATGTTTGTTCCCAGAGAAGCCCCATAACCCAAATATTATTTTAACTCCTGTGTAAAATACAAGCAATGCTCCTACCTGACAAAGATGTGTCATAAATAAAATATTAGCCTGTTACAAGCGGCACACTTAGGAGCAAAGACCTCATTGCAGGAAACATCAAGACCTTCACCCAGACAGCTGAAACAACAAAAGATGTCCCTTAGGAAAGCTGATGTCATAAAAGGTTGGTCAAGCTGCCTGGTGAACCACACTGGAACACACAAGCACCTCTGGCTGCTTACAGAGGCAGCCAGTGAACAGATCCACCAGACACAGCCACCAGTGAGGATGGGCACTCAGACCTGTGCTGGAGAGGCCTCATTGCCCAACTCCCTCTCTTACAGCAATTAGGGACAACCTAACTGAACAACCTGCTGACAAACAGTGTTTGTGACAATTAAAAGCTTGCTACATTTGTTTTGAACTGCCTGGAGTATTAACAGAAACCACTATGCCATTATTCAGCTCTAAACCAGACTTTATCACTATTGTGACATTTGATGACAGCACTTCCCTTCTGCAAGGGTTTTATAGTGGTGCCATAGAAGCCACTTATCCAACCGCAGAATTTCTGTTCTGTTATTCAAATGTTATGTTGTTACAAGTTGTTGCAATGTGAGTTCACCTAGCAATAATAACTATGTAAAACAAAAAAAAAAAAAGCAATGCAATTGAATTAAATCAATCACTGGAGGATTGCTTTGGGGTTTTTTTATTGGTTGGAAAGAATATGGGGAAGAAAAAAGCCCAGATGCTAAACAAAATAACTCAGAGAAAGAAATTAGAGAGGCCATTACACAGTGATGTAGACTGTGAATCTGACTTTAAATTGTTAGAAGACTTATTCAATTATCAAACTGTTCAAAGTGAAGCTAAGAATAGCTGGAGAAAGATAATTACATTCTCATGGTTTAGTGCTGCCATTTGATTATTTGAAATGTCCTTTAGACTTTCAAAACTGATGCAATATAAGAACAAAAACACTTATCTCGTGCTCAAGTCAAAAGTGCTTTTCAAATATTACATGCTGTATAGTTCAGAATTTATGTAACAGTTAAAGATCTTATTGAGCTGGAAAATAAAGAGACTTTTCTTTTCCAATTTGTTCTTCGGTTATTTTCCAGTCGAGTAACATAATCCCACTTTAAAACTTATAGTCAGTAACAAGCAGTTGACTCTTCACAAGTGTTCAGTGGTACAAATTGACAGTAACATTTGATAAAATATGTGGACCTCTGAAAGAAAACTGTTTTGACAATTTTAAAAATGCAAATTGTCTAACTTCATGCATTTTATTGTAGTATTTTCCTGTAACTGCCTTTTAGGTCACAAACCAATATGCTTAAATATTTACATGTGTTTGTGTATTAGAAAAAATGGTACTGGTTTAAGTGGAGAAAGAAATAGCATGCACATACAGAAATTCTACATGTTAAAATAATTAGAGACATAAATAAAAAGGAAATTTGGGACTCAACTTTCATTAGCTTAATTGTAAACAAGCACAAAACCTATACTGTGTATTGCTCATGTAGTCAGTGTCATCTGTGATAAAATGATTAATATGCCAAAAAGAGTTTTAAATTTTATCCTTTGTATACACCATGGATAAACAGACACAGAAAAATACATCTCCAAGCAGTGCAAGACCCATCTTTGCTGAAATGCTTTGTTTCAAAAGCAGAATGCTTCAGAAATGCATCAGTTTTGACAAAGCTTCAAACACGAAGCTGTCTGAGGTCCAAGGTGAACATTCCCTGGTTACTCCTGACTGAGAGACTCAAATTGAAAACTTGACCTTTCGGACTGGTAATAGACATTTCAACAGTTCCATTTCACAAAAATATATAAATTCTTTTGTTTCACTCTCACAAAGAATACTCACCAAGGACAGGTGATGCTCTCTAAACATCAGCAGCAAGTCATTTTAACAAGGATCATGTCCTAGTCTTTTAACTTTCCAAAAAAGCTAACAAATAGTAGGATGATGTTATTTAATTTCTTTGGGGGGCAGGTTGTTGGTGTGGGGTTTTTTGGTTTGCTTCTTAGTTTTAATAAAACCAGCTGTAAAATTCTACACTGTTATTTTATCATGTTCATTTTAAATAATTATTGTCCTTCACATGGTAAAGACACGCAGTCCTACAAGCAGAAGAAACATCATCTCTCACCAGGTATCCAGGCAATTAAAAAGGTGGAAAAACGTAAATAAAATTTAAAATTTTAGCTATCGTTCTCATTTTGAGTGAGAGTTTAACCTAATCACATCACCTTCCCAGAGACTCAAATGAAGGTTGTTGGAACACGAGAATTCATGACACCAGTGACACCCTGGCAATTAGGAAAACACTGTTTAAAGTATTCTGGGCCTTTCACTAGCCACCCTTCTTCACATTTACACAGCTGAAATGCCTGTTGTATATGAAGCTGATGCAATACCTTTTGATGTCCATTCTTGAGCCTATTCACATCCAGTTAGATCAGTGTGATCAGGGGGATGCTGCACTACTCTATAGGCAGGGAGCAGCTGGCAGGTATTCTCTGTGGGATTTCCATTACTGCAGCCAAAAAAGGCAAAGCCCTCATATACCCATAACCAAAGCACAGCACAAGCCAGTCTTTCAGGTCAGAAAAATAAAAACCTATTTCCAACACCAGTAAGAAATTTCTAGAACAGTAAGGGCCTATTAAGTAACCCAGACCTGAGCCATGCTGTGAAGCTTCCTTGCAGTAGCTACTCAAGAAGGATGAACCTGAACTTTGAAGTTGACAAAGTCTTCACCAGTTTCCAAAGAAGCTTCCAGGAAAAAGACAAAATTAATAGAGTTTTTAAATACTAGAAAGATGAAGCATATATTGTATATTATCTTAAGCAATCTAGAAATTCTAGCATAGCTTCTTTTCTTCAGTTGAAAGGAAAATACAAAGTCCCTAAGCAAAATCTCAGAACACAGGATTCAGGCAAGAAGGATGTGCAAATATTTATGGAGAAGAAGAGCAGGCTGTTAGTAGAGACGAACCAAGCATTTACACAGAATGGCTAAAAGAGTTTGCAATTACTGTCACGTCACATTTTCTTTTTCTGTCATGTGCCCCCATTGTCTTTTTTTAGGTCAATCAAATTTCAGTAGGCTTCTGTTTCCATACTTGGACTCAGTTTCAATTTGTTAGATACATCCTTGCAGAAGTGTAAGATGAGACAGTTTTGAAAGAAGATATTTTATTGCAAATGCACTATTTTGGGATCCAAGCCACAGATCTCCTTCTAGCCATGATACAAATATATAGATACATGTGTCTATTTGTGTATTACATATGCACAAATGCATATTTTATGTATATATTTGCATATATACATAAAATACATGTTTTTAATATATTGTTACAGATACACACATGCGTCTATATTGTGAAGTTCAAAGCAGAAAAATTTCACTGTTAATATAAATACAATAGTTAAATTATTATCAAAAGAATTGAGAAGAGAGAGTGGGACATGAGAAAATAGCATTAGCAGCCACTTGCTGAATAATTCCCACAATTCAAGGGACATTTTTGATAAAGCACCATCTCTTTGAAAGCAAACTCTGAGTGACCTGCACCAAATCCATCTGCAATGAACACAAACCAGTTCAGACCATCCCAGGGAAAGCCTAAGGAGAGAGGTCACAGCTGATCAGGAACCCACCCCCAGCTCTGCTGCTATTGCTTAAATGTCGCTCTGTGAATGAGCTGAGACTCACCAACAAGGCTGTTTTCCACCTCTATGAAACAATTAAATATGATACTATTAGCAGCATCAATTAAGGCAGATAAAGTAATAGTCTAATTGAATGCTCGAGGAGGCTAATGGCTTTGCTTTCACTTGATAATGGATTGCACTCCCCACTCGTGTGCTATAAAGCCAGACATGGGATCAATACTTCCTCCTGCTTAGAAAGCCTGCTTGCCTGGAGCATAATAGATATCTAATTTAAGATTCTTTGCTCAGGCTTTCTTCTCTTAATCAAGGAATAATATATCATTTTTTAAAAAGTACTTTTTTTAGAAGCATAATTTCCCCATCATTGCGTTTTAAGAAAGTTTTAAGTAACTTCCTCAGCGTTAATTCCATGGAAGCAAAAGGTCCATTTATCTTAGGACACATTCTGATGCTTGCTCAGTAAAGGACACTCTCCTGACCAGCTCAGCTGCAGGAATGTGTCCATATCTGGAGCCTTGTTCCTCCAGAAGGGCTCTTGAGAGACTGCAGAATGCAGAGTTTGCACATTTACAATTAAATAAATTGTGGGGAAAAAATCAATTTGGATCATTTCATTGTTTTTCTTTTCCAAGGAAGCATGTGAGTTTTTAGTTCCTCAAGGAAGGCTAAGGTCAACAATTTTGTAGCATTTCAATCCTAAAACAAGGCAAAGGAGAACTCTCAGCCCCAAAATGCACCAGGATACTGAATGCATCCCAGAAAAACATAGCTGCTTCAATATAATTTAGAACTCACATTTTCAAGGACAAAAAAAATAATAATAATATAATAATAATAATAATATTTGCTATTGAGTGCTGGAGAAGTTTGTCATGAGCAACACAGAAAAACCTTTCAGGTTACGGTAGGAGTAGGACTTTCAAAAGAAATGAGTCGTGAAGAAAGAAATAGTGGCCTTTGCTACATTTAACTGAAAAGATGCTTGTATTAACAGAGAGTAACCAAACAGACTAAATGGCTGGAATGAGCTTTCCAAATGCTAAACAAATAATGGCATAATAAGATTTGCATTTAGCACTGAAATCAGTGAGTAGCATTAGCAAAGAACAGCTTTTTTAAGCTGCTGATCCTGCATTTACCAGAAAAATCACAGCAAATGTGCTCACAGGAGTGAAGGTATGAACTTTGTTAAGGGTAAGACAAATCCAAGGTTTTCTAGGACACTGCCCATTCCTCAGTGACAATATTGTGGCTCTCTGGTGCGAGTCCCTCGTTACAAAGCCCGTGGTGCCCAGCAGGGGATGGATCACACTCAGTAAGCTGGATGCACAAGGAGGAGCAGGAAAGAGCTGCTGCTGTTTCCAGGTGGGAGGCTCGAGGATCTGCTAAGGAGGGCTCTCAGACAAGCACTGCACAGCCACGGCTGGATAAAACAGGAATCCCACAGCAACCCCTCTGAGCAGAGAGGCAAGCAGTTCCTCCAAGGAACTGCTGCCAAGGAGAGGGAGGCTGAGCTGTTTTGGGGACTGAAAGCAGTCACTGAGTTGGGGCAGCAGTTATAAATATTCTAAATGGGGTTACATAATGTCATTTAGCCACTGTTACCATGGCAAAGTTTGACTGGAAAATTGTGCATTTGACACTAACATCATATGATCCAGAGACACCTGGAACAAACACTGAATGAAGCAGATCAAGTACCTGGTCCCAGAGTGATTCCTAAGGACTCTTCAACCATATGTCTTTTACAGGTGTGCAATGCAATACACATTTCAAATATCTATTATTTAAAGCAGCCCCTTCAAATTACTCCCTTTGCTACTCTGAAGTGATGAGTTGGCATTATCAGTCATTCTCCTGAGGAATTCCCAAGCCCCTTCCACCACTGCCTTGGGTCTGAAAAAGCTCCACCTCAGTGCTATCCATATTAAATCAAGAGATTTAGCTCACAACTTGAAATATAGGAAATGCATACAAATAATTTTTAACACAGTAAGAAGTAAATTAATCCAGAAACTTCACTGTGAAGACTTTTCCATTTATAAAAATTCCGCTTTTATTGCATTACCTAGACAAATTTCTGAAGTAAAGAATGGTAAGGAAAAAGCTTTTAAGTGTTAATACAGAGCAGGTTGGTAACACTTTTCCAAATATAAAGGACTATTTCTATACCTTCCTAATACAAACATAGTAATCCCAGGAAATGCACTCTGCTTGTACTGTTGCTTTTTACTTATGGACAACTCAAGAACTCCTTTAGAAGTCCTCTTAAACTGGAAAACAAGGTGCCTGTTACTGAGAGGGAAATGCAGAAAAAGAAGCCAGATAAAAGCCTGGCCTCATGAGCTCAGACGTAACATCTCTGGTCTGCACATGCTGGAATGGACGCTTGCAACGCTATATTCCATTTCTAACAGTACAAATGCTCTCATGTCAGCACAGAGAACTCTCCAGAATCAGAATGAGAGAAAAGAGGTAGAAGCAGAACTATTTTATTGCCATTTAGCTCTTCCCATAGGTGCCCAAGTTCAAAAATTACACCTTCAAAGCTTCTCTCTCCCCAGCCACTTCCTCAACGTTCTTTGGCACATAAAGGTTTTTCAGTAAGCTCCCAAGGTTTACTGAGACCTCTCTGATTTCTGCAGTCATGCTCTAAATCCAGGATTATTCTGCTTTCATAGTCTCTCTCTGCCTGCCCATGGCCTCCAGACACGATGTACTAAGCCATTATAAATCAAAAGTGAAGGAGGTTTTCCTTTTCCTCTGCCATCAGCCCCCATTCCAAGAGCACATGGGCAAAACCATCCATCATATCAAAGTGTACATTTATACTGCTCCTCCTTGAGGGAATTTCAGTTCCCTGCTCACTCTCTGCAGGAAAGGGAGGTTGGGCTTGCTCCTACACTCAGGCTACCCTTTTAAACTGGAACCAGTTCAATATTGACTGTCAGATAACAGAGTCAAGCACTCAAGACTGCCCAAATGAGAAGGTAGGATGCTCAGTGGGAAGGACATAGAGACAAATTCCTGGTGTGTCCAAGTGAAAGGTCTAAGTGACAAATTGAGGTAAAATGAGAACCAACACCACTATAAGAGCTTACTCCATGAATATTTCTTCATAAAGACATATTGCAGAAGGTCTGGCTAAATGCATCCTTTGCCTACTTTGAACTTAGCATTCTCAAGACACCAGCTGCATGTCATCTATGAAGCATCTTTAATTCTAAAATTTAATGTGATAATCATTTCTGTCTCCTCTATTAACTCTAATGAAGCAGGCTCATTAATTTTCCAACAGGTACTGCTTATTTTATCAAGCTGATATGTCAAAGCATAGCAATGTGAGGAGGGCCTTCCCTCCTTCTCCAGGTCTGAAGAAATTTGCTCCTAAAGGCAATGTGCACACGCTGGATTCAGTAGAGTCCAAGAACACTGTCAGACTTTGTAAAGTCTTGCAGAGTTATTACTGCTGGAACTGAAGACAACAGCACTTCCTCTGACACATGCAAGGACATGAAGGAAGTGCTGTTATTCCTCTTACCCCTGACAGATGCATGAGAACTCAACAGAAAAAAATTAAGTTGCTTCTGATGTCTTAGCACAAGACATACTTAAATGCTTAGGAGAAGACACCAAATAGCTCTTTATCTCCTGCATGTCTGAACTGTCTCCTGGTAGTTAAAAACACATACATAAATTCTGTCTTTTCATTTCAGGTAATAAAATTGCCATCAGCTAGTCACCCAAATCAACAAAACGTGGGACAGTGGCAAAAAGCTGAAGTGCACCAAAATCCCAACTACTGGCAACACCACTGACAGGAGAGGCTGCATTTCCAGGAAGGAGCAAACGATGGGCTACGGCTGCATGCTGAAACAACAGAAACGTGTAAAGCGCTGTAGTAAATCAGATGCTGCCAACAGCTTCAGAGGTTTTTATAGCAAAAACCCCATGCTAACAGGAGTTTTAAGCATATAAAATAGAGACTCAGAGAGCAGCATACTTGAATTGGAAAGGCAAAAAAATCATCATGCTTCCTATAACTAGTTATGATTTCTCATTATACAAATGTGCCCTGAAGAGTCACATTACCGCAGGGTTATTACACCCAGTAACTACTGACCCCTAGGTCACAAATTAAAATCAACCAGATCTACAACTCTATTTAAATTATAATACACCTCTCATTTCATGGAGGAATCTCATCATGAAGATCATAATTGCAAATTGCCCACCACACACATTAGGCAGAAGTTGGATTTATTTTAAATTAAAAAGTAGCATTTCTTATACCCCACCAGCATACTATCAGGGTCATTAAAACATTTTGGAAAGCTCTAGTTTTAGTTTGCCTTCAACTTCTCTGTGGTAGAAAAATAAGTTACTTATTTGAATTAACATTCTTGATACATTATGTTAACTCTTTTCTGGCTTACCTTTTCTCAGGTTATCAGAAACAGTTAAATTTATCTTTCTACCATAGAATAACAGAAGAAATTTAAGACCGTGTTAAACACGGATTTGAAAAAAAAAATTTTGATCAAGTTAGGCTTCATTAAAGTTTATGCTGCAAGGAAAGTAACATATGCATACAAACAGATTCATAAATTCATAAAAAAGATTAATGGCACTGACCAAATGTAAACTGTTTGATAATCTGAGGCATGTCAAGAGAGGTAGAACTTTTCCACAAGACTTGGCAATAACACAGAATATTTCAGAGAACAAAATATTTCAGTTGGAAGGGACCCACAACAATCATCTAGTCCAACTGCAATATATATCACCTGTAATTTTTATCCCAAAAGAGTTTAAAACATTCATCTGACTTCAGGCATAAGAATCACTTAATCCACTGAAATACAGCAGCTAAATGAATTATGGCTAGAATTGAAGAATAGGGATAAAAATTTGAGAGAACGTTGTCATTGTTTAGAGTCTATAACATTTGTTAAAGGACACAAAAACTAACTATGGAAGAGCACTTAAAAAAATAAACAAACAGGAAAATAAGCACTAAAAATTAGATATGAAACAGAATCAATATACTCTGGACTTCAGCTTTAAAGTGAATCAGTGAATGGGAAGTGAATCAGTGCCTAACGACTTCTGTGGATTATATGTTTAATTTTTAGCAACCCAGTGTGACATTTTGTTATCAGTGGACATGAACAGAGCAGAGCAAAACCATATTTTTTAACATTTAAATTTACAGGATTCTTTTTTTTCCATCTCTATTTGACCAAAACTGAAAAAAATCTATGTGACACAGTAGTCTGACCCCTCAGAGTGGTGCAGGGTGTGATCAATTTGTCTAATGCCATGTTAACAATTTATTTTTTTTTAACATTAGTGCTGAAGTGTCAAGGAAACATCATATCCTTGTCTAAGTTCTTATGGTGTAAAATGAGGGTGAGGTACAAAAAAAATTCAACATAAATCATAAATATTGAAACATCAGCCAAGTCCAACTGTATGGGTGAAATTCTGTTCTAAAAGTACCAAAGAATTCTGAACAAATCCTAATGGGGAATGAGCCATTAGGAACTGTTAGCTCAATCCCTTTCTGGACAGGGAATTTTTTGTGCATTGCCCCTGTGTTGCCTTGGACAAAGGCAGAGAACAGATTTCTCACTTTGAGCAGTCAGCCTTTAGAATGAAGAGCTACCAAGAGGAACAGAAACCCCCTCCTGTCAAACCCCTTTCCACACAGCAACCAGCATTGTCCAGAATTTCAGTGCAGCAGCCCTCTGCCAGCAAAGCACAGGTTAGAGGCTCACTGCAGAACAGCCATTAGTGCAAAGCAGAACCAGACAGGGCTGACTAATAGGGACAAACTGGAGCAGCACTGGAAAATAAAGAGGGACACAGATCATTGTGATGGGCAGCTGACATGTACGCAGGAGAGTCGCTGTCAGGATTAGTACAGCTTAAAAAAGGTGTTTGAAAGGATGAGGTACACATGTTTCTAGATTTTTTTTTGTCACATATAATGTGGGGTCAAGACAGTGAAAAAGTACACAGAAGTGTGTTTGAGGAAAATGGACCTAGGCAGAATCCAACCTGTGGGTAAATGACAATGAGAAAAGTGGAAAGGGAAGCAAGGTCCTCCAAAGGTCGAGTTAAAATGTTAGATGTGAAAGAAAATTGGGAGCTTGCAGAGGAATAAAAAGCAAAGTTAAAAATGATCAGAACCACCAGCAGTACACAATCTTTTGGCACTATTCTCAAATCAGGCACAGATTTGTTACAAAAATTGGGACATTAAGCTTTGAAAGTGTGTTCAGGGAGCAATAGAGCAGAGCAACACCTTTGTCCACCTGCTTTGGAGAAAGAATCTGTAATGGTTCGAGGCACCTGAAAAGACTAAGTTAAAGCAACCCAAGAAAACCTGATAAAGGAATCATAGAGCATGAGGGAAGGAAGGCAGTAAGTGTCCCTCAGAGAAAAAGGCAGAGACACAATAAGCTGTCCTAGTCATTCTGAGCTGGATCCAACAGCAAAGGGATGGGCAGTGGGGCAGACAGATCGAGATGCTGGATCAGAGAGAAAGCAATTCTGAAAGACAGCTGTATCTAAGGGGTGTTCACATGAAGGAAGTTATGTCTACACATTCATGGCAATTCTCTAAGGTTTTCTTTAAAGCTATGATTCCAACTCCGTTCACAGGCAGCAGTGCCTGCCTACAGAACATCACATTTAGAGAGACTGAAATGATGTGAGCTCTGAGCTTCCTTTTCAGATGGCTCATACACCTCATATACACCTCTGGCTATGACAGCACCAAGAAAGGAAGGACATGGACATCTAATTTCTAAGCCCTCTGCATAAAATACACTCCCCAGAGCTACAGCCCACAATGGCACCAGGTCTCTTTTCTTGTTCAGATTTGGTAAACACAAAACACACTTTGCAGACTGTGGTAGTTTCACCTGAAATATAACATTTAACACAAGTTTTGAAAGCTTTCTGTTGACCTCAGAAGCTGTGTTTTCACATGGATGTCAAACCAGCACAAACAACCTTCACTCAGAAAGTTCAGGATTCTCAAGGACATATTTTCAAGAGCTCAAACCATCCTGATTACCACAGTGCTGATTATGGTGATCTGTTTTCTTGTTTCATTTCCTGTTCTCTGAAACCATTGCACAAACCTTGCCTGTACATCTGAACTTGTTTGGGTTTTAACCTCGAAGATCTGTGATGATGTTAGACAAAGGTTGCAGCCAACAGAATGCTCTCCTCAAGCCTATTTCCAAATATATAACATTTATATCATTGCTCTACAGAAGCACCAGAAAACCACACACTCTTCTTGTACGCCAAGGCACAACACCACACATGCAGAAACTACCCTCAGTCACAGGAATAATATTCCCTTTGAGTATTTCCCAGTGTCAAAGCTTAAAAACACAAAGCAAATCACAATATATAGCCTGATTGTCCCTAAGAACACCTATAAATTCTTTCTCACCAGACTTTGTTCCCATCTCAGCTGGAAGCATCCCTTTCCCTTTTCATTTTCCTCCAGTTTTATCACTGGATAACAACAGGGTTATCTCTGCTACAGTATTGGGCAAACAAGTACTAAAAGCTTACAGGTGAAACATAATTCTTACAGTGCTTGAGGTTGGGTTGATGGTTGGTTTTTTTCCTTTGGGGGCTTCTGGGTTTTGGGGTGAGGTTTTTTTAAATTGTTTCATTTTTGCTTTTTTTTTTTTTTAATCCAGGTCTTCCCATTGACATATTTGAGGTAGTGGTTTCTAGGAAATTTCAGTGAGTTGTTTGAATTTTTCCATAGTTAATTAGGAAAGTAAGCACTCAAATGCAGGTTTTCACAAGGTAAATGCTTTAGAGCTGAACACACAGACAAGATTTCCTAAATGTGTTTCCTATACAAATACTCAGCATAAGGAAGCCCACACAAACCAAGCTGGTTTCTCTGCCAGGCTTTATCCACATGGAATGACTGAAGGTGGAACCTTCAAGAGTAGAAGATAATATCCAGAATTATTCTATTTTGCCACATACTTGCTTTTCATAATTTCCATCGTTGAACCAGCTAGACTGCTAACCTAGAGAAATAGCTTGTGTGGCTGGATATACCCAAATATTTGTGTTTCTGATTTTATGCAGCAATGTTTTCCAGTTTACAACCAACATAGCAAGTAGCTGACCCGAAAAGCTCAATTAGTACAAATGTTATGGTCAAAGATTATCAATAAAGCCAATGCTTCAGAGTCCTGCAGGTTTCTGCTGTTTGCATCGATATTCACTGTGCAACGTAAAGTTCACAGCAAGAACAACTAAGAAAACTCAGATATTAGATACTTTGCTGTTTAGAACCTACTCTAATGATTTAAATGGAACTTTAACTGTATTCATGATGAAATGTCTTGTCAGTAACAACCAGGGCATCAAATTCAGTTTTATTTTCTCTAGAGGAGTGGTAGTGAGCTGTTTCAATTATAGTGAAATTGTTTTTTCAGCACACNAGATTTTTATCTTTCCATGATTACTAGATCATTACATTTAATAAATGTAATGGTGTTTAACCTTATTGTAAATGAAATGTACTTTTCCAATGGCCTGAGTCATCTTTTGCCTTCAGCCTCCTCTTCAAAACACCACTTGCTTTGGACTGACCATTAAGTTGTGATTTCATCTATAAATAATTAAGAGGAAAAAAAGCTCTGTTCCCAGTCAAAAAATAAGCAAGTTTTTACACTGAAAAAAAATGCAAACCTATCCTGTAATGCTCCCTAATCTATAAATAATTAGATCTCAAGTGCTTTCTAAAGGTCAGTGATATTATCTTTTCCCTCCTGAGAGACAAACCAAGGCTGCAACAGAGCAATGTGGCTTCTNCTTCCCATTGACATATTTGAGGTAGTGGTTTCTAGGAAATTTCAGTGAGTTGTTTGAATTTTTCCATAGTTAATTAGGAAAGTAAGCACTCAAATGCAGGTTTTCACAAGGTAAATGCTTTAGAGCTGAACACACAGACAAGATTTCCTAAATGTGTTTCCTATACAAATACTCAGCATAAGGAAGCCCACACAAACCAAGCTGGTTTCTCTGCCAGGCTTTATCCACATGGAATGACTGAAGGTGGAACCTTCAAGAGTAGAAGATAATATCCAGAATTATTCTATTTTGCCACATACTTGCTTTTCATAATTTCCATCGTTGAACCAGCTAGACTGCTAACCTAGAGAAATAGCTTGTGTGGCTGGATATACCCAAATATTTGTGTTTCTGATTTTATGCAGCAATGTTTTCCAGTTTACAACCAACATAGCAAGTAGCTGACCCGAAAAGCTCAATTAGTACAAATGTTATGGTCAAAGATTATCAATAAAGCCAATGCTTCAGAGTCCTGCAGGTTTCTGCTGTTTGCATCGATATTCACTGTGCAACGTAAAGTTCACAGCAAGAACAACTAAGAAAACTCAGATATTAGATACTTTGCTGTTTAGAACCTACTCTAATGATTTAAATGGAACTTTAACTGTATTCATGATGAAATGTCTTGTCAGTAACAACCAGGGCATCAAATTCAGTTTTATTTTCTCTAGAGGAGTGGTAGTGAGCTGTTTCAATTATAGTGAAATTGTTTTTTCAGCACACTGTTTAAAAGAGTAGTAGGGCTGTGCTGTACAAAAATACAAATGCTGCTTACTGTGACTTACTAAAAAAGAGAAATTGCATAACCTACTAATCTCTTCAGAGTGCTCAGTACTATAAATATGTCAAAACTCCTGAAATCTCCACATTAAAGTATTTGAGAAGGTAGAATGTGAGTAGAAGACATTCACTCAGATCAAATTACTATGAAGAGCCTTTGGAGCCACTTTTTACAATGTCATTCAATGAAAAGCTAATCAAGATTTTTATCTTTCCATGATTACTAGATCATTACATTTAATAAATGTAATGGTGTTTAACCTTATTGTAAATGAAATGTACTTTTCCAATGGCCTGAGTCATCTTTTGCCTTCAGCCTCCTCTTCNCAACAGAGCAATGTGGCTTCTCCAGATCCACCCAGTCAGTGGCAGACAAAAACAAACTCAGGTCTCCAGAGGTCCAGTGGACTGCTCTACTTGCAACTTTTTTCATACACCAGATGTACCTCAGGTATGTCTGTGGCTTCAGAGAGATTAAAGAAGTCAGCTTTGACTCATGTAACTTTCAGATTAAATGGAGCATGTGAATTAAATGGAATACCTAAAACATTTTGAACATGTAACATGAAGCAGTGATTTTAAACTCTTAGAGATGGAAAAATGGTGGGTGAATCCTTGTGCTCGTAGTTAGGCACAGACTTGCTGAAGAAATTAAGTCTGTAATTGAACAATGCACAATG
>VZTN01032259.1:120375-312734 GCA_013400515.1 Erpornis zantholeuca
TTACAGGTTCCTCTATAAATTTAATGATTACATCAGGGTGGCTGGAAGTGGATGGTCTTTAAGGTTCCAATACTTATCAAGTCCATTTCCATCATGACTATTGCACGGTTGTTTCCCTCCCCAAATTGTCACCTGAAGTGACACAAGGGGGTCTAAAACACATTTAGCTATGCCTTGGAGATCTTTGAACTCCTGAGACAATTTGAAAGAAGGAGACGCCAGGGTAAATATGGATCATCTAAGGAAAATAAGGTCTGAAATCAGCTGTCAAAAAACATGATAGAATTCCAGCAGAACTATGTGTATTTCATAAAGTTAAAAAAAAAAAATCCAGCAGGTCATCTGCAGAAAATGTTGTTATATTGGTACCAGAATACCAGAATGTGCTGATTGGAACTAATTCTTTTTTTACAAAAAGGAAAATTCAAAATGCAGAACTGAGACTGTTTTTACTATCTCATTTTAAGCTTTCCTTTTTCTCATTTCAAATTCCCTTGTTCCATTTATCTTTAATCCTCTTGTATGCATTGATATGAATTATTCAGTTGCAGTGAAAAATAATGTTTTCCAAAGTTCATTTGATTATTTCAGCCTTTCCTTGAAATATTTTGAGACTTTGATTTTTCACTATACTTCAGACTGAAAACACTAAATTGCTTGAAAATTTCCCTGTTATTTTTCCAGCCCGTGAAATAAGAAAATTATCACTGGGGAAAAAGCAAGGATATTCTCTCAACCTGCAAAAAAAATCAAAGAAACAGTGTAGAAACAAACTATTTCCAAATAAAACCTACATGGTTTTCTAGCATGATGGAAACACCAGATTAAGAAGGTACAGCCCTCCAATAAGGTCATGAAGTTAAAAGAGAAGCCAATAACATTTTGTGTTCATGATCTTCAGTGTCTAATGGTCCTCATGTTGTGTCAGGTACAGAGGCTCACCCAAAAAGCATTGCCCGATAAAATACTGTGAGGAGCTCTACTATAGGGTTTGACCTCGCACAGCTTAAGGGCAGATGCCAGTGAAGCACAGTCACCACCTGAGGTGAAAATTCACCTCATTTCCTTAACAAACCAACTTGATCTACATTCTTTTTTTTTCTTTTCCTGGAGCTGTGTAAGAATGTCAAGACCTGACCTCCTCTGAACCTGCTCGCTGAGGGACAGAGTGCCATTTTTTCTTACTGCAAGTTTCATCTCTGAGATGAGGAAACAACCACTAGGGATGTCAGTTTTATGGCATGTCCTGGAATGATTTGAGACAGTAAGCTCCTTTTCTGAGATGAAAAGGCAGTTTTCTACTAAGTGTCCGAGGCCAGCTACAGGAAAAGGGTTATTAGCACAATAAAAATCATGAATGGTTCACAACCATATTCCAAAGTCAGAAACAGCATCCAGATTTATGAGCTATAAATGTTCTTGGAGTCAGAGGAAACCCAGCACCTTTTCACTCTGTCCCTATCACTCCACCTTTTCTTCTGGGAAAATATGTGATAAAAATAAAATGCATAAAAGGGTACAGAAAGGCTGGAGTTGCCCTTTCTTTTCATGTAGGGCTTGCAGATGGGTATCTACATCACAGAAAAGTGTCATCTTTAATTATTATCAGCCAGTACAACTGCCACCATATTCTGGCAATTTCTCACACCCCAAAGTCCATCCACTCAGCCTAAGAAAAGTTCTTGACAGAAACACACAGCTTATGCTAAGAAAATTGGCACGTGCAGGCTCACTTCTCTAGAAGTTTAGCTCAAGCTGATTTAGGGCCACCTGGATATCCTGTCAGATCCCTCACTGATGAGAATTGCCAAATTAAGCTCTTCCCTTCAATTGTCACGAGTGCCTTATTTCATCTGCAGCCTTGATTGCCCCTTTAAAGTTCACCAGGGAAGTACTTGCTATGCACATCAAGCAGGAAGATGGAAGAGTGCAGAACACAGATCTAGGGTGATTATCCAAAAATCAGAGTGCTGAGAAATGAAGCACAATATCAGTTAAAGTGTCACTAAAACAGAGTTATGAGTATAGTCAGGTAAAATACTTGATAATTGCTTATAATTTTCAGTGTTTGGAAAACAATTTCCTGGCCAGATGTTTTCACATCATATTAGATGTTTCACTCCCTGTCAAGTGTTGTACATTTTCCCTAGTTTATGATTCAAGGTGTTAATCATATTCAGTCTTTCAAGATGATTACCTGGCAACATTAACATACAAATGTACAATGATTATCTCTGCTTTTCAGAATTCTTTGCATTTTGCACAAGGAAAACAAATAATATAAGAAATAAATCAGTCTCCTTCAACTTGCGTGACGCCTATTACCAAATGAAATTACTGTGAATTCAGAGTCTATGAAAATTAGGTATTAATCAACTTCAAAGTACAGGAAACTTTCACGTAAGCTTGAAAGTAGCAGCACAGAGTTAGCATCTTTCAATAGGCTGGAGCTGACAGGCATTACTGTCTCATAAAGCAAACACATCCCCTACCTCTAGCAATCATCCAGTGCTTCCATATCCTATTGATAAGACTTACCAAGTGCTGAGTATCTGCAGCCATTTCTGTCTGAGGAATATACACCAATTTACAGCATACAATAATAAAAAATTAGGACACTATTTCAGAGTGTGGAGGAAAATACTATCGAATCTCCAGGCTTCTATCGTGAAACAGTAAAAATTATATAGTAAAATTGGGTCATGTTCAACACCACCTGAATCTAAAAAAAATCGATGTTATTTACACAGGACTTTGATAAAGGCAGTGTGATGGGAATATATCCCCAGTTTCCACTGATTTCCCTGAAGTTCCATGAAGTATCTAAATTTATTCCTAGTGGATTAATACAGTCATTTTTCTATGTCTGAATTCATTATGTCCTGCTCCTTAAAGGAAACAGGGACCATCACAGCAACAGTTCTGCATAGAGTCATTGCTCTGAGACATGTTTATGCAATATTTGCATTTTGAACCCTTGTCTTGTTAGATTTCTTAATGAATTCATAAAGTAAGCTTTAATGTCCATAGTACATTGTCCTGTAACTATGAGATACCCAAATGGCTCACGATAGGTATTCAGAGAACAAGTCTCCTTCACTCCCAGCAGGAATCAGTGGTGAATACAAGGGACCACAACCTAGGCAGGAACACCAGATCCAGGATACACACACCCACACTAACATGGCCTAATGCCTTGGCTAATTCCTGGTGCTATGCTCTGCCCATTGCCCTTGTTCTGTTTTCCTGTTGGGCCTTTCATGTTACAGCATCAAGGCTGAGTGACTTAAAATAAATCCCATTAATCTTTCAATCACTTCAGTTCATTTTTATTTCTTTATCCTTTGCTCTCATAGTTGATACTGCCCCAGTCCTTTTGACCGTTCCACAGCTCTGGCATTGAAAGATATTATTTTCAAAGAATATGGGAGAAAAAGCCAGAGGGAAACATCAATGCATCCACATTTCCCTTTGTTTTTCTTCACTAAACTCATACATATTTGTACTGCAGACCAACAAACAGCTTCTCTTATCAGGCAGGAGCCAGGATCACCTATTTCAGAGTTTTTCAGTAGTATCAAAACACCTGGATTCAAAACCAGAAGTGATAAATCATCAAAAGCAGCAAATGAAGGGAAATGTTTATCTAGGTTCATAAGAAAATATATAAATGGGAAAGTTTGTATCAAATCCATCATAAATGAGTGGCAGCATTTTGCCAATAATTTATTAGTCCTGATTTCACTACGATGAAAGTGCATCTACTCCTGCTCATTTTAGTGCTATTACAGTTTGCTTCTTTGCAATGCCAACTCGACTGCCAAGCCACACTTCAAGCTCCAATGGCACTGATGACACCAGGATTTTTAGGGTGAGGTGCCAGCAGTGTCATCTACAAGTTCCAGAAAACCAAACCTGTGCCTGCCTACATCACTCTCCCATTGGCCAGTTCCAAGCTGCTTCTCAGAAGTTTAGGTAAATTCCTGGTACTTTTGGCCATTTGCTAGTAATTTGTATGAAAACAGGATGTCACTTTAAATTTTGCACCTCAGAGCCTCATTAAACATAGAACATGCTACTGAAAGAATTCCCATAAAGACAGTAAGAGCCAAAAGACTGAATACTGCATTTTATTCAAGCCACAGGCAAAAGGATTACAAACTTCACAATGTGAAATGATGTCTGCACAGAGTAGGAATGACAATTAAGAGCTGGGCAAAGGATTTATATCCAACAGGCACAGGGATGACTGTCTAATGTCTTCAAGCCTACATTCTTAATACATTTCTGCACTTAATATTAATTTTACTTTTCTCTATATTGATTCCGTAATTTATCTATATACATTTGATTTTATTTTTCTTCAATTTTTTAAAGTCTAGCTAAAAAATAAAAACCTATGCAGAAATTACGCCAAGCTTTGCCCCCAGTGACTCAACAAATCCCTCAACCATTTAAGAAAACCTGCTCAAAAGCTTATCAGTCCACAGCATGTTCTTTCCTTGACATATGGGCTTTTAAACTTTCTCTGGTGCACACCAGTGTGGTCTACTGAGTTATTACCTTACAGGCTGCACTTTCAAAGAAGGAGACTAAATTTTGCTTGACCATAAGGCTTGTAGATTGACAAGGGGGAAAAAAACCACACAGTGCTTCAAGGGCACAAGCCTCCATCACCACCTTTCCTAAACCTTGTTTACTTCTCCTGTGTGAGTTATTAGAGGTAAATTAGCATCCAAGGAAAAGACTGAAAGATTTTTTTTTTAATGAAGGTACTCAAAAGAAGAACCAGTGGGCCAGCATGTATTCCTCATTCTCCACCTTACCATCTGAATTATGTATCTTTTATTCCCTATGACTTTTCTTTAGTTCAAAGAGTGATACTGTGTAATAAAATTGGAGGCAAACGATCTTTAACTAGCTCAGTTTTAAAGGAATAATTACTTCAGCACAGAATTTGACTTACAATTTCAAGCACATGAATCTATATTTACACACGCTGTTTTTCAAGACATTTTTCTGTTAAAACTTTACTGATTATTTAGAAACAATGCAGCAAAGTGTTATTTCCAGAAAATTAGCCATCTTTCAACACTAGTTAAGAGAAAGTCCCAACAAATGTAACTGTTTGAGGAGTAATTAATGCACTTGATGTCTATTTTTATTGTAGGACTCCATGATTAATGAGCTGTCATAGTCCTAAGGCATTCCCTGGCATGTTTCTGTAAGCTTGTTCAGATAATAAGCCTTAAGAGATGAATGAAGCATGTCCTGCCAGATCTGCTGGGATGATTTCCTTCTACGATAACTGGGGGACATGAAGTATCTCAGCTATTCCTAAAAAATAATCTGTCTGCTCATTAATCATATCTTGTCTCACACTGTGTGAGTGCCCTGATGAAGAAGAGAAGCACATGACAATAATGCACACACAGGGTCAAACAATCTGGATTCTTGAGCTGTGTGGGCTTCCCCAGGCGAAGGAAAGATGTACGCAAGGTGTTGTCAGCCCTGAGAGAACTGGGCCACAGGGCATGGTGTGCAATGACCATCACAGCACAGATAAACTCGGAGAAAGCAAACAAAACTTACCTTAACCTGATCAACCAGTTTCTAGGATCTTTGGGAGCAGGACTTCTGCCAGCACACAACACAGCCCTGCAATCATTGTCCTTTCATGTGGGCTTACCTCAAAAAGACTAGGTGCAGACAGGACACTGTGGCATCATTCCTCAAGACTTCCTGGAAAAGGGATTGTTCTGAGGAGTACGTTTTCTGCTGTAGAGCAGCATCAGGGTGGTCAGCTGGTTACTCTTGGCAGGTTTTTCTGCAGAGACAGAGAAAGTCAAGAGGTCATTAGAAAGTATTTTTAAAAGAGAGGTATTCTACAGCGAACACAGCGTACTTTTAAAGCCTCTTGGCCTAATTTGTGGGTGGTGGTGTAGTGTTTTGGCTGGTTTTATTGTTTGTCTTTCCTCAAAAAAAAATAATCTGAACTATGACTTCCCTGAGTCTCAGATATTGCATCTAAAGCCACAGGGACAGAAGGCACTGGCCACTGGTCTTTGCTATCTTAAGTTATTTGGCAAATTCCTGAAATGGAGCTGCTGATATTAGGAAAGTATTTGGATGGCTTTAAACAAGTGTGGAGCTAGAGACACCGAGAGCTAAAAATTGTACCCTGATGGTCCCTCTGTATCTACTGACAGAAGTATAAAGAGTGCAGCAGAGAAGCCATCCCAGCATCTGTAATAATAGCTCTGGGTTATTCATCACTAACACCAGCAACAAATGCAAAATTACCAATTAGAAGTGAAGCCCTATCACCTCCTGGGTTTCTTTTCTGTGCTGTCATGAGCAGAGCTTTAGACTGTCTGAACAAAAAGGACAGCTTGCAATACAAGCTGTAAAATTTCACATCACTGTCATATCGAATGAATTTAGAGAGAAGCATCTCTGGACTGCAGAATATTGCAAGAAAGTTGCCAGGAAACAAAGTATTCCTCCTTTTTTCCTCTTATGTTTCTCTAAGCAGATTTTCCTTTCCCTGTTCCTATTCATCAGATGCAATGGCTTGTCCATCTTATTTTGTACTATAGTATTTTGACAGACTAAAGGCTTTCATAGTCAGATGGTAACTAGGTTTACTAGTTTTCAGTTGCAAAAGAAAATAACTCCCAGAACACCCAGAATTTCTTATAACTTGTCTCTTCTTGTTCTATTTCTTTTATTTGCCAAGCATCAAAGAAAGACCAAAACTAGATTAAGATGGTTTTCACAGTTTGTTCCAGCAGAGCAACAGCAAGTCATGATGCCTTCTCTGAGCTCCTAAATAACTAGAAGACAGGATTTGGGTTTTATGATTTGTTGTTGTTTAGGGTTTTTTTTTAAACAAGAATTAAAATCTGAAGAATTCATCTGAACAAAGGGGTTTTTAAAACAGAAATAGTTATTGAAAGGTTAGCTGCAGAGAATCCTGATAAAGATCAGGGAAAGTGGATGCAATGATCACAGCTCATCCCTTCACTGGAATCTAGACCAGAAAGAGAAAAATGGAATCTTCTAATTAGACTGCTATTTTTGCAACAAAACCATCCTATATTGGTGCTTATTAAACAATGATGTCTGTCCACACCAAATGAAGGAAATAAATTTCTAATACCTGAAGAAATAAAAAAGAGGACAGGGGAAATCGCTTCCTATTAATTTTTCAGCTAATTGGCAGGGATAAGCTTGACTAGAAACATTTTTGCAGTAACAGGTATGGCTTAGTACATAATTTATTATGATGCAAGGGAATGCACGTCTAAGTTTACAACAAGAATTAAGTCCAATATTATCGGATAATTAATGTGACATTGACAAAGCAGCTTGCTGTATGCACGTATGCATACATTACTTGGCAAGCCTGGAATATATTTGTCCTCTCCCAATAACCAGCTGTGCAATAAATCACAGAAGCATTTTTGTATAATTCTGTGAACTAGAACTTAAGGACTGACATCATTAAATCAGGTAATTTCTAGCTCTAAGGATCCATGCAATTTTTCTGAACTGGCCATGGCCCCTACTGGAAATTCAGCATGGTAGGCACCTAGGCCTAAACACAGCAAAACATGGCACCACACAGGCTACCACAAAGAAAATTCCCTCTATCCAGCCCAAACCAGTACAACCCCACACACATGTGTTGGCAACACCTATCAAACAAGGCCGTTTCGGTTCTGAAACCTGAAGAGATAGCAAAGACCTCCCAGAACCAGAGAGAGAGTTTAAAGAAAATCAACCCCTCCTTTACTCAAGAATTTTGGCTGAGTTCTTCTACACTAATCCTCTCACACCTGCCCAAAATGACAGATTTTTGGGGATTTTTTTTTTGTGGGGGAGAAATAATACTCTGCAGTCTGAAAAATAAAACCTGAAAACAAACACATGAAAACATTGCTTTCCTTTTGGAATTTGCACAAGACTTTTCAGTGGGCTGCCTTTAAGCATCAAATTTTTTGTCAGACTGAAAAAGTAATGACGTGCCAGAGTCTTAGGATGTTTAAAAAAAAAATAAAACCAACAAAATAAACCAAAACGTTTACCAGAAAACAAAACAAACTGTATCATTCCAAGCGAGTAAAATAAGGTAAATCTGTCTGGGGTGGACGCTATGAGAATACTGTTTCTGCCACTCCTCAGTGCAGGATTAATCAGGACTTGACACCAGAATCACTTCTCAATCGCTACTAACGTGCTACATGCAACACAGACCACTATGAGGAGCACAAACAAATGCTGTAGAATATCAGAGAGCTCCTGTGTCAAGCTGCCTGGAAGGGTCACCTGCTGTTTTGCTTCGAGCAAGTTCATATCACCTCTGCTCCTAAGAAAGCAAAAGTTTGAGAGCAGCTTGCGGTTGCTGTGCTCCGCTTAGGTTCGGCTCTGCCGCACACAAACACAGGCTCTGCAGAAGGCAAGATTGAGCTTATCACATGCTGTACCTCCTTGAACTACCCCAGAAAAACCACTGACACCACAAGTTTTGTTGCTGGTGCCATGTGCCCGAGCACAGGAAGCCCAGGGCTCGGGGCCAAACAGGAAGCGGTGCCTCGCAGCACGCGTGGAGCCGCGCGGCTCCGCAGAGCCCCTGCGCCGCGGGTAATTAAGGAGCTGGCGGTAATTGAAAATAGCCCTGCTTCTCCCACAGTAAGTACCCTGCATTACTGCCTGATGTATGGTAGCTACTGACAGATGACAGAATAATTTGTCTTTTATTCAACTCCAGCGCTCAATTATTGGAAGTTGGAGTTGTCTGTGGCCTAGAGGGAGACATTGTGCCAGAGTTTCATTTGCTGTTATTGAAGGCAAGAGGTTTATAAAAGCTAATGAAATACAGCCAGAAAGGAGACTGCAGAGGGTCTCAATCTCGGCAGCAGCACACAGATGCCTCTTGCTATTACACAGGGCAGCAAAAAGGCACCAGTCTTTCCAAGCTATGATACCATAGAAAATATTTAACGTTTTCACTGGAACTGCTATTTTTCTATCATGTGACTAACTGCTAGAGCTGTTAATTTTCCCGTAATTTCTTTAATATTTTAAGTCATGCACAGCAATCTTATAGAACAGACACTGAGATGAAGACAGCAGTCCAATGCTATTAAATATTTTCAAGGCCTTAAGAGACTTTCTCAAGCAGTCCAGGACTACAATTAGCACACTTCGAAATTCACAATTAAAGATGTGTGCTGCACCAGCCAGTTGTTAGGGAGATAGTCTTTACCTAATGAACAAGTTGCATATGGACTCTGACTACAAAAAGTGTAAATAACTTCCAAAAATTTTTCTGACAGTTAAAAATTTAATCCTATATGAGGCACACAAACTCATATAATCCTAGTGTAAGATGAAAAGCACTTTGACAGAAAAAAAATTAACATTGCTTTAGAGCCATCACCAAAGGACTTAGCACCTGTTTACATGGTTTGGTTGTGTGGGTTTAAAATAAATCTCACTAATACTTTGGGAAAAATCATGATGCTATTTGCTTTCTGGGATATAAAAAGAGATTAAAATGTCAGGAAAAGCATCAAGTTTTCTAAGATGCACTATTTACTGATAATGGCTAAATAACTTTCTCTCATTACAAAGGAAAATGATTCTGTAGCAAAATATCCATGGATATCCAGTCTGATGAACGCTACCTTTAAAGCAGCGATGCTTTTCCACTAGAATAACTTGAGGGAAAGAATTGCTCACACTTTTCTCTTTTAAATGAAACAAAGGCAAAAATATTGACCTTGAATGTCACTTTTATTACAGCAGCTCCTTCAGCTTTGTCATAAAGCTCCAAGGTTACCAGTGCTCTGGAACCCAATTACACTGTACATCACCACCAGAGCCATTCTGGCTGCTGAACGATTTTCTGAGCTGGGCAGGGAAACATCAGGCAGGCTCCCAAAGAGTTTCTCAGTGGCTTGCCTATAAAAACTAGAAGCCTGTCTCTATAACATCAAAGCTGCAGCCTGTGCAACTGAGCAGTGACTCAGGGACAATCCCTCCCTACAGTGCACAAGACCTTTCTTCACCTGAACTCTCTCTCCATAAATCTTCACGCTCTGCCTCTCCTACAAGTACCACAGCAGAGCTCCTGCTGGAACACCACCTAACCCCTTTTCCATCCCCTGCAGCTGATTTTCTAGGGAAGTTGAATGCTGCAGTAACTCTTCTTCTGCTTTTGATCATCTCAGCAAGAGAGGCAAATGAATAAACAGAAAAAAAATAATGAAAATACGGGGACAGGTGTATAGGAGACCAAAGGGGACAAGAGAAGAATAACTGCTTGAAAGAACTAAGAGAGGTGAGAGGAAGGGAGAGTGAGCGTGTCAGAGGGAGGGGAAGGAAGTGGCCAAGCAGCACTGCAGGTAAAGCTTTCCTGTTGCTTTTGATTTCTGCTACGAGCAAAGCCTCTCTCCAGTCAAAAAATGAGCTTTTTCAAACTACTACAGAATAAAGCCCTACCCACATAACCACCTGAACTTCTCACTCATCCCTGGGTGAGCTCTTAATTCTACTGCAGCCAAGTACTGCTGTAAGCACCCTCCAGTCAAAACCCCTTATTCATAAACATATATAAAAACAGTTCCATACTTCCAAATATATTTACAGGTCCCTTCAGTTTTTCTTCGGCATTAATAGCAGTGAGATATCAAGCATTATGGGTTTTAACTTGAAGGCTTCTGTATGTCTGAGTAGGCACACTCTTCCCTTTAACAAATTGGAGGCTGTTCCTCACCTGATAACATTAGGCCTTAAGCCAGGATGAAAATTTTCTTTGCTAAGACTTCGGAGGCAAACAAGCTTTATATAACTTACAAGACTTGCAGAAAGTTAACAGTATATTCAGAGCAGAGAGAAGTGAAAATTTTTCTACCAAAAACTGATGTAGGAACAAATAAAACTTGAAGAATAATTTGATGTTCTATCAACTACTTTCTTTCATAGTTATGCTGTATTGCAGATTCATTTAGTACATATCAGCTACTCTTTCCTCTGTAGAAATGTAATCCTATTCCCTGCAAGTAAAACAGATTTTTTCCCACAAAGAAGCAGGATTGCACCCTTGCAATCACATCCCCAAGAGTTACCAGTGTACATTAAGTGCACTTGTCAAAAGTAGTTTTATCAGTATGTCATTTCATAAAAGACTAAATGATATATAAATGATTGTGTTAAACATTTTAATACTCTCTATGTTCCATTTTCACTACACTGAAGAATGCTGCATGCATATTTGCCCAAAGCTTTCTGCCTGAAGATGCTCATTAGGTCTGCACTGGTGAAAACATGCCCAGGTTTCTGAAAAAAAGTCTGTCCTTAAAGCATTTTCTTCTTTGTCCTTGTTCATTCTTTGACATACCACCTCTATAAACTACCTGCTTTTATGCTGCTCTCTAATCTTGTTCAAGCATTGAACAAGATGATTTTGGGGAAATTTAGGGGTTTCTTTGTTTCTTTCTTGGATCGGTTTGTTGTATTTTTTTAGAAAATTTGTTTAGTGGTTTGGGGATTTTTTTGGTGTGTTTTTCTATTTGATAGGCTCTCTTTTCTCACTTTCCCCCCTTTTTTTCTATCCATGGAACCAGACTGTCTTTATATTTTCCAAATGCCACAATAGAAGCTCTGAAATCATAGGAGACTTTGGTACAACTGTAGTGAATTTTGTTTGCCCTGAAGAATACTTTGTTAAAAATTCTGAAGGTTAGAATGTGCTCAAAGCTGATGTGATGTTTAGGGGTTTTTTTTCTGCTAAGCCAAGCACAAAAACATTGAAATGCTTTTCAGATTATTGAGAAAATTGATAGTCCTCAACAAGCACAACTCACCTTTCAGAACCTCACCGTGAAAAAAAGCTCTACAGGAGTCCTACCCCTTTAATTTTATTTCAAAAGCAGGAAAAACAAGTTTCTACAGCAGAAACACAGAACACGGCTTTTCTGTTCTTCTAAAAATGACACAGGAAAACATGATATGCACACAAATTTGAATACATGTCATCAACCAGACACTGTACACTGAACCAACAGCAGCTTCTCAGCCATGCACAAGGGATAAGGTTAATCCTATGTTCCTCATTTAATCTCATTCCAAACACTATGCTGATGAGTAACTATGGACATCAAAGAAACCCCACAGAAATGACAGCAAAATAGGCAATAAAAAAATCATAATAATAAAACAAGTTTTTATTTAATGACCCCAGCCTTGAGGACTGCCAAGCGGTTTGTCCATTTCCACCTCTGCCCTGTGCCTGAAGGAGCCGTTTAAGGGGGAATGTTGGTGTACCATCCATCCCTGTACACAAGGATGGGAGTGCCAGGGTTTCAGCTGGAGCACTCACTGCTCCCTGTGGCTAATACTGACTGACACTTCTCAGTGCTTGCTGTTGATGATAGTTTTGCAAAAGCTAAACCGGTTGGAGTGTAATAGTCCATGCTCGACAAGTGCCTCAGGCCAGTATTTCAGCTGGAAGTTCCTGCTAGAACAGCCTGTCATTTTCAAGAAACATTATATTTTTCTCTTCACCTTCTTTGCCTTTCTCCCCACCCTGGAAGACTGTTTCATCCATACTGAAATACAGCTATTTTTATTCAGCTATCATGAGATTTCCATACACATGCTCAAGGCACTGGAGTTTGATGGTGCATGCTAAAGGTCACCCAGCTACACATTCAACTAGTTTTTATGTCTATAAGCATTCACCTATATACAGAAAAGCCAAGTGATCTTTTTTTTGTTTGATTAGAAGAAGTCTACTGTCACTGATATCGCAAAGCACTACACTTTTTAAAAAAATTCACATGCACTGAACATACAACATCTTGAGGTTAATCAACATTATTTGCTGTTGATTCTCCCAGGAAATGAGGGAGGGTCTTACAGAAAACAACTTCTACATGATCAACAGAACCAAGCAGAGTTGTCTTTAAGTTGCACAGGTAACTTATTAGTTCCCACCTAGATATGTGTCAGTGTTTCAGTTCAACATTTGTATGACTTGATGAGTCCTGGCAAAATTCAGCTGTGGCTGCAGCCTGTGTAATGCTGCAGAGCAATGTGTGCTCACAGCTCTGTTCCTCTTTCCTCTCATTTCTTTCTTCTCTCTCCCTTTCCCTGCCCTCACACCTCTTCTCATTTCACCCTCCCACACTGTATCCAAGTACAGAACAGCCACACCTTATAAATCTTCACTAGGAAGAATTATATGGTGACTCCCTACAGCCTTGGTGTCTCTCTGCCCTTTTTAGTAAAATGGAGGAACTTCGGGGTCCCTGAAGTTAAAGAAGTTGACATTTAAGTCAGAAATCGAACAGCCAGCAACACTGGTTTTTTGCTGGACTTCTGTTCAGCCTGTGTAGAAGTTCCCTCACTGCACTGGCTTTTTGGTTCTTCCACACCTCCTGTCTGAAGTAGACACTGGCTTTGTGAAAGAAGGCTTTTCTGCAGTCCACACATGCATTAATTATGAAAAAGATTTCTGATTTTCTTTCTGATTGTGCTTTCTCAGAGCAACTGAATGAACAGTACCTGAAGAACTTCATTAAAACATTGACACAAGGGAAAAAAAAAAACAAACAACTGACATTTCTGATATTCAACCAAAAAAATGTGCTAGATTTCCCTTTTGTGGCATACAAAGAGA
Source organism: Erpornis zantholeuca (assembly GCA_013400515.1). Classification (NCBI taxonomy): domain Eukaryota; kingdom Metazoa; phylum Chordata; class Aves; order Passeriformes; family Timaliidae; genus Erpornis; species Erpornis zantholeuca. The sequence continues at coordinate 134,066 of VZTN01032259.1, forward strand.
AATTACAAAACTGTTTGGATTGGAAGGGACCTTAAAGACAATCCAGTCTACCCCTCTGCCATGGGCAGGGACACCTTCCACTAGACCAGATTGCTTCAAGCTCCATCCAGCTTGGCCTCAAACACTTCCAGGGATGGGGGCAGCCACAGCTTCTCAGAGAAAACTGGGAAACACTGATGGAACTGCAAAGTAGCCCACAGACATATGCAAAAAAGTCTCAAAGAAACCTCTCCCCCTTTAAACTCTCCATTAAGCGCTACACCTAGTTTAATTTAAAGTGAGTCTTCCACACTATAATGGACATTAAATTTTCAGCTACTGTAGCTTCTAGACTCCTTGTCAGAGGAGAGGAATCTCATGACAGACATTCTGTGTGACATTGCATGCATTTAGTTTCTTACATCCAGCCATTGACAAACACCAGTGCAGGAGTTTCTGAAGTGGACGTCCCTGCACAACAGAAACCATTGTCATTTTGGCAATTAAGAAAAGACTTTAGCTTCAGCCTTGTTTAAGATGTGAAATACTCAAAATTACATGACATGCCTTTCTCTGTTATGGGTATTGTTTAGGGAATGTGGTCAAAGAGCTGTCAGTTCCCATCAGTGGAGTATTTGTGCTGCAGACTGCTTGGACCATCTCCTTTCACCAGGAGAGAGAAAGGAAAGGTTCAGAAGCAGACAGAAGTTTCTTCCAGCAGCTTTCCCAGGCAGGGATTTGGAGCATATTATCACCTCCCATGATTAGTTGGGTTCAGTCAATGCTTTGTACTCTGGCTCTCAAAAATGTATCCAAAAGGGAGAAATGTGCTTTCTTTAGATAAAGACTCATTTTGCTGTGTCAAACCCAACGTCTTGTCCCCACTGTGCACAGATCTGACACTGAGCACAAAGTGGGGTTTGCAACATGATCTGACCACAGGGAAGCCAAGCTGCTTTCAGAGAGACCCTCAGATTTGGGAGGCTGTGAGCCCAAGCAGCCAAAAACTTAAAGGGTCCTCCCCAACATCTTTTGAACTGATGTACAAGTCGGACTTGAAAAGTCCCTGACATGTGTTTACAAAGCCAGTAATAAGCCTTTATACGATGCAAAATGGCATTAGAAAACCCAGGGCCCAGACATTTCAAGGCCCCAAGATAGAGGCTGGTTGGCATAAAAGAAAATTTCTCTTACGAAAAGCTTTAAAAGCTTTCAAAGCTTGCTGTAAATTTTTGCATTCCTTCCTTTCCCCCACCTGACACACTCCAGTGACTCGGGGCCCTGCAGTTACCTTGTACTTTAACTACTGTATCAACAACTTGTTTCAGAAAGAAAAACAGTTTCACAGCCATCACACAAAATACCATGTCTTCCTGCTACCAACACCAAAGTTTTGTCTGTGCTTATCCCTTACATTTCCTTTTCTCCTCATTTTTTGCAGTGAAAACATCGGACCTAATCCTTATCCCTTTTACTTGAGGCAACACCAAAATTAAGGTATTTCTAAGCAGATGTTTGCCAGTTTACAGAAGACACAGAACCTCCCAAAGAACTTAGAAGTATTTGCCTCAATTAGAGAGAGTTCTGTACCTCCGTGTAAGAACTAGGCAACAATGTAACTCAGTTAAGATAGATACAATTTGGTAGCTTTATGCCGAAAAAACAAACGTGGGTTTTATACAGAGTAACCTTAACATCAGCTGAAAAAGTAACTAATCCCAAAAACTGCTACAGAATTATCTAAAAGAGTGCTAAACGCTTAAAAGTGAAATGGTTAAAATGGCAATATTTATTTTACATTGTAAGACGCTCTCAAGAACATTTTGGTTTTTGGCTTAGGAACTAAAGGCTCTCCAACGTGTCAGTACAACTGTGGAAGTTTACCTGATAAGAACCGAGACAACAGTGATAAAGAAACCAGGATAAGGGAATTCTTAATTAGCCCTGTGCCCTGCCAGCTGGAAAGGGCAGCCGGAGTGAATACATGGGCCCACTTTTATTTTAGGTTCACCTGAAACACCTGATTGGCACTCGAAGGCATTTCATTTCTTGCCTTCATGGCAGCCCAAGCATTTCATTATTGAAGCCAAAGATAGCCAAACCTGGACATATATACCAGAATTTAGATAGTACTGTGGACTACAAAGAAATCAAGACATAAATACTGCTTTCTGTCACTGTTTTCAAATATACTTAACACATATAGTGACACACAACACATATACTTCAGGTATTTTGGAAGAGAGATGTCAGGCTGCCCAGTGACTGGAAGAGGCCTGTGTTAACTGGGCAGTGGGAGGAGAACCAATCAGGCTGTTCAAACCTGAATGAATGGCATCCTCTCAATAGATTTTACACCTCATACACACATAGCCACATTTCTGACATGGCTATTCTGCTGTTAAGACACGTTCAGGTGGGAAAGGGGGGACCAAAGTTTCAGCATGAAGCCAAAAAAACCACTTTAGCCCCCAGGGAAGAAGACAGCACCACACCAGCCCCAAGAGACCCTGAGGTCCTGTCCCGACCCCCCTGGCAGCCCTGAGAGCCCCTGCACTGTGGTACCACAAGGCTGTACCCACTAGAGCCCACCGCAGAGGCTCCAGAGTCGTCAGCACTGAGCCATCACGGCAATCCTCCTTCCCCGAACACTGACAAAACTCACTTACCAGACTAATCAAGCACACATACCTTCAGCACTGGAAAAAATCCCATCCATCCTTGTCTCTCCTCTGATCAGTTCCCCTTCCCCGGTCCGGGAGACCCCCGTCCCTCGACGGTGGCGGCACGAACGAGCTTCTCCCGAGGGCTCGGTCCCGCCGCCTTCGCACCTCGCTCCGCCCTCAGCCTCGCTCAAGCCGCCTGATTGAAAGGCCCGCGTTCGCTGAGATCTGGCGAAGGTAATTGGGGGGTTTTAATACTTGTCTGCCCCAAGCCGCCTTGTGTCCATCTCTTACCTTGGAGGGTCTTATAAATCAATAACGCGAATTTACACAGCTCTCCCCTCTCGCCCCCCGCCTCAGCCCCCAGGCGCCATTTCCCGCCCTCAGGCGCCCGCGCGCGGGAACCGCCGCCCCCCCTCAGGTGCCCTCAGGCCAGGGGCTCCCCCTCAGCCGCTCCCGGCCCGCTCCCGGCCCGGCGGTCCCGGCTCTCCTCCCCCCACGTGTACTGGTAGGCAATTCAGTAAGAGAGGTTGTGGAAAGGAGAGCGATTAAAGACCAGGCAACAACTGTGTTGTTGTGAGGCAACAACTGTGACCGGAGATGGAGCTGCGTCCCTGACCCGTCGCTTTCGGCTGTAGGGACACTGTACCTGCACAGCCTGTACCCGGTGTGGAGCTGCACAACCCTGGCCAGCTGCTTGTTCAGGTTTTTTTTTTCCAAGAGTGCTGTCTCTGTGACTTACCTGGTTTGGTAGGCAGGCTGCCACTAGGTCTTTGAGATCTTAGTTGTAGATCACAGGCGGTATCACCAAACTGTTCCATTAAATGCAAGCTATATATTTAAAATCATATTTCCTAGACTGTTATACCATGGCGTCATTAGTAATGACAATATTCTCCATCTTAATACCTGTAACCTCACCCCTATAACCTGGAAATATGAGTAATCTCTAATTAAAGTCTGGTAAGTGGCAGCTGATGGCAAAAGAATTGATAACCCACTCAAAAATCCAGAAAGTCTCCATGCAGCAAAAGGAATCATAGCTTTAGAAGAGAAAGTTTGGAGAATTTAGAAAGGTTTTGCAACCAGTGCTAAACTTGGTATGTTTTGTACTCGGTATTTCGCAGCGCTTTGCACACTGAGGAAGAGCAAAGTTATTACCAATTTCCAAAAGTTTCATCTTGGAAATCGGTAGTGGAAAGGCTAAACAGGATTAAATAAGCCAAAATAAACCTCAGAGAAACATGTTATGTGAAGATTAGAAAAATTACGCCTGGTTTTGAAGGAAAGCTTTACCAAACCTTCAATCGATGCTTTTCATGGCAATTACCAGCATCGTTTTTGTGAACATCTTGAAGATTAGCTTCCCTCAAAAGGCCCATCCCATTTCTTTGGCGATAAAGCTGATGGGATTAAGAATAAATCCATTACTGTGAATAATGCATCATATGATGAGTTATATTGGTTGAGTCTGAGTAACCTTTCTGTCAGAGGTAAATTTAGCGCAGGAAATACTGCCTACCCACTTTGCAGAATCCAGTTCAGTCACATTAAGCTTAATGTGTTACAGCAGAAGACATCAAGCATGGCTTTTCCAGCAAAACACCGTACAGGAGATTGCAGTTTATGAATGTTTCACAGAAGTCAAGTTAATTGTAGCATTAAGAATCAGCTTTTTGTTGGTACTATGTACCGCAGTCAGACTTCAGCCTGCGCTGCCCTGGGTGTTCAGACGTGCAAGGAAACACTCCATTAGTCAGCTCCCAGTAGGCTTCTGCCTTATCCCCGTGTTACAGAATTTTTAACAGCCTGTTTCAAAGCACAGCTTTCTCCCAGCCTTCAGAGCATCACAATTTGCAAGCAAAGCAGGAGTTTAGGAGTTAACAATAATTGGAGGAAAAAGTTCACCCACTGTAGTTGTTAAATGTGGATTTGTTTCACTTTAATTACCCATTAGTGTTGAAACCTTATTTGTATCCCTCTATATAATTTATAATGTATAGCTCTATACTTAATGCCTATATTTAAAAGTGTAGAAAGTATATGCATTTATAATTCATAATATATAATGATATAATCAAGTTTTAGCTTCTGAAATGAACAGTTCATTTACATTTTTACCAGGTACCTAAAAGACATTTGGAGATGCTATAGATTAGCCTGATCCACTTTGACTCAGATTATTTATGGAATGAGTAGATGGCAGCATGTATCCCCTGTGATGTGAAGCACAAGGAAGGATCTAGCACACCTCAAAGTGATTTTGTTTAATTCATGCAAGTCCACAGGTCTCAGGAATTGGTTTAAGGCTTTCTTCATCTAATTTTATGTAGCTTCTTCCCGTTTTATTGTGTTACTGTGCTCAAGGGGCCACAGCCCAGGGAAAAGTGGTTCTGTTCTGTTCGTGGCATTTCAGGCTTAAGGCCAAATGGAGCTACACAGGTGTAAATAAAGAGCAGATTTGGTTCCCAACGCCCCTTGTGCATGACTTGAAGCTTAACTCATAAGAGAAAAAAAAAAGTGGACTGAGTTCCTACCTTATTTAATTCCCCTAATGACTACTCTGTTGTTTAATTACATTTATGTAATTGCACCACCCAGGAAAAGACTTAAATTTAGTCCATGTGACTGGAGTTTGCGCTTTTAAATTTAGATCACTGGCTCATTAAATACGTCCTGCAGTTGTATGGCCAGGAACTGACTTACTGTTAATCTGTTTGACATTATAATTATTCCTGTCATTGAGTTTACAGCTTCTCCTTTGAACAGGGCACTTCAGAACGATCCCTGCTCTGAGACCTTTCTGCTAAACAGGGCTATAGTTTAGAAGGTCTGCAGTATTGCTGATATATGAACTAGCAATTAAGGTTTGACAGTGTATGTATTGGAAGCCACTGACTCATCTCCAGCAGCACAAGTATGCCAAGGTGTGTGGCTAAACACACACGATGATCCTTTCTTGTGGATGGGCAGAGTAGCAAATGTCCATCTATTTTTCCCACACAGAAAAAAGAGTATCAGAAGAAACAGGCTTTTTTTAGGCTTTGCCTCACAACTATGTTCGACTTTTCAGTTTCAGAGAACTGATCCTGTTTTTACTGAGATGGGGAAGTTTAAGAGCAATCATTCTACGCCTCCATGCAACTTATCCTTGTGCCAGGTTCTGGTTCCACTAAAGAAGGAAAATATTCTTGTATTTTAGAATTTGCTCATTAGCCAGAATTACGAGATAGCAGACTCTGAGCTTGAGCTGTAGAGGAAGCAGAAATGGCTTTGACAACACCCACTGCAGCAGTTTTGCTCTGTGGGTATTAACTTAGGCAACATGAAAAAAAAATGCTTAAAAGTTCAGAGCTAAACTTTTCTTGCCAAAAGAAGTAACTTAACTGTGAGAGCAATTCATCACATTTTCAAAACTGGCTCCTGGTCGGCACAGTGGAAAAACACCATCAATGTGTTCTTTAGCCAAAAGGATGTAGTCTGATTTTCTGAATGTAAACTCCTCCAGTCTCTATTGAGCAGGTACCTGGACTGCCTGGCATGAAAGCACATGAACTGGTTGTAATGCAAGACATCTTCATCCTCATGCAAACTGTTAATATTTAATTTAGGCATGCCCGGTGAGCAAATACATAAGTGTATTAATTCTTTTGCAGTCTCCTGATGTATACAGCAGCTCTGTGATTTGATTTGAATTGATTTTGCTGCTAACTCTGGTGACCTCCAATAAAAAATAGTTGCATTCGCCACAAAGTGATTTATGATGGCAGAACTCCCTATTATATAAATACTTTCCAATGCATTAGTCAGAAATCCACTATCTTACTTCATTAAACCAACAAATACAATCAATTCTTATCTGATTTACAGTTTTTATGCATGGAAAAATGATTTTACCTTTATGCCAAATGGAGTTGAAATGTAGATCATGTAATACGAAATGCCTCTGCCTCAGTGTGTAAGTGCCACTAATCAAAATCAGAGCCTGCGTTCAGGATTTAAGCTCTGATCACTCTCTGGCTCACACATTACAGGAATGAAATGCATATGCATGTTTTGATAAACAGTGCTCAGCATTAGCCCTGTGCCTTTTTGTAGCTAAACACCCGCCTATTTTTAATCACAATGGGAAATGAAAGGCATGGCTTGAATATGAGCACGGAACAAATGACATTAGGAGACAAAGTGTTTACTAGCAATACATTAGTTACGTGCCTCTCCTCTCAAAACATCCCCAAGTACTTTAATATCTGTCTTGTGCACGCTGAGATGTGTATCTTAAAAATAGTATACACAGGAATCACTTCAGTCAGACTTGAAATGCAGATCCAGGACTTGCTTCCTATAGTATGGAAGCAGAATAACACATTTTCAGAAGTAATGTGTCTTTTAATTTAAAAGGATGGATGTACTACTGAATCTATGGCTCCTTATTACAACACAGAGTCAATAAAAAGAGCTCTCGTCCAACTGCTTTGCAGTCCATCGATAATTCTGCCAGAACCACTAAACACTACATTGCCCATAGAGTCTCTCTGTCCCAGTTATTTGTATCATAATTTTGAAAAAAAACTAGTTGGGGTGAGGTATTTGGTCATTTTTCCCACACTGACCCTAGCCCCTTGTATTTAGAGTATGGGGAACAAGGAAGGTTTTAAAAACCTCAAGCAGAGAATGAAAATAATTCAATGTTTTCTGTGCCTGAGTGCATCTTCATTACTGAGATGCTGCAAAGAGATGAGTAGGAGAGAGAGAGAGTTCTGTGATGTGTCCTCTTCCTTTGGCAGATGTGCTTTACAAAGAACTGGGTGAAACCATCTCAGCCCTCTGGAGACAATCTCCAGGCTCACCAAGGGAAGGGGGCACTTTATTCAGGAGTAACTTCAACACAAGGAAACTCACTATCTCCTACACTTCTGGCAGCTCCCAGTGAGTGTGCACTGGCCAGTCTGATTTCAGGGGGCTTCTCTCGTGTGTTGGCTGTGTGAATTCCTCCAGCAGTCAGCCAAATGCAGCGCTTGACTCCTGCTCACATCGCTGTGAGACACAGCACGGGCACAGCTTTGCTGTAACCTTGCACTGTCTAGAAACCCGAGACAACCTGCATGGGCTCTGAATGCTAATGCCAGGGCCTGCTACCCAAACGCAAGGCACGCTGGAGCCTAAGCCCTTTTTAAGATTCTATGCAAAGATGAATGATTAATAGCAAATCCAAGTCATGCTCAAGATTCTGCTGATGCACACCCCTCCCACTCTCCCATACTGATGGAGGAAAGGGTCCTGCCTGTGGCTGCTGCTGCGAGGGCTCTGCATTCCTGTAACATTAGCTGCACCTCTGCAAAGACACATTTCAGCTGCATGTGGAAACAAACATGTGTAAGTCCAGGAGAGTGAGCAGCTGCTGCCTGCATGCACACCTGCTCCAGGCTCAGCAGGAATCACCTGTGTGACTTTCAGCAGCAGAAAACCATTCAGCCCCCAACATCTGCGCTAAAGGAACAGCTCACACACTGATCCATTGCTAGCATTCCCACTTCCACAGTAGCTTTTTTCTGTAAGAAATGGCAGGACCCTGGATAGATACCTAGAATATCATGGGACATGCACAGAAGAGTGAATCTATCACTCTTTGAGCCCCTCAAGCTACAGCAGTAACTCTGCTAGCTGTCAGGAAGTAACAGCCACTCCTCTCTGAAGAAAAACATCTGATCTTGATCATAAAGTCTGTGCCCTACACCATTAATAGAAAAAAAAAATAGAAAATCCAGGAAACACTTGATAGCTGGAAAGGAACAGAACCACAAGTCCTTGTGGCATTTAAGAAGAATGGCTTCAGTTTCTGTTTTCTCTATGATGCAAGAACAAGAAGGGAAGGATAGAAACGACTGGTATCAAAGGATTTTTCCTGTCAGAAAAGGGTGTATTATTGCCCTTACTAAAGGAATTCAAAGTGGGTTTGATTCATCTAGACAGTTCAATGATATCTATGTCTGTCATATCTATGGACTTTTTCCAGCTGCAACATTTTTTATCATTTTAGCAGGTAAAATGTTGGTATATCATCCAGGAGTTCCTAAACACAAAACTGCTCTTTCTGGAATTAGACATTCTTTTATGCACGTTAGAAGAGGCTGGGTTTCCACTAGTTCCAAGGTACCTACACAATTCCACTGCAATATACTATGAAACCATCTTCACAAAGATAGAATTAAGAAAGACGTCAGATGAGTACATAGATAAAGCCTGACTTCCCAAACCAAAGTCCATTTAAGGAGATATTTCTCCTAGACAAAGAGATTACTCAGCCTGATGCAGTGTCAGAGCATTTTCCTGTAAGACTGCATTATTTTTATGCTAACTTCATGCACAACTGAGTGCAAAATTCATAGGTCAAAACTATTTGTTTCATATTTTCTTACGTGTTCCTTTGTCCTTTTGCCCCCTGTTACTCCATGGCGCTAACAGATTCTGCCTTCTGAAATGTCACACGGTATGTGCTGGGGTGGGGCAGAGATCAATGACACACTCTTTACAAGGTACCTGAGGAGAGGATCGGGTGTAAGTGCAGCTTTTTAAGGGCTGACATTTGGCAAAAGGTCAAAACAGGAACTTACTTCTAATTTGGCATCCCCAATTTTGCAATTGAGTCGTCTTGCTGAATGGTAAAAATGAAAAGCAATGACATAAATAGCCCCCGAGGCTCTTTAAGCTGAGGCTGACCAGCTGTTTCAAACATAGCTGCTCACAGGCAGAGGGCAATTTAAAAAAGGAGAGTTTTATAAGTGCCACAAAAAAGCCTTGAATTTGTTCATGTGGCTTTATTTTTCACTGGTGGAAATCTGTACTTGGGAGTAACAAACAGTGCCTGAGCCAAGTGCATGACACTTGGCTGCCTGTGTAATGGCACTGATGGAGGGGAATTACCCAGACTGGGGTTACATAACCCACCTTTGGATAGAGTGCTTTTCTGCCTGTGCATGTGCTCCAAAATGGAAGTTGGAATAAATAAATGTTCAGAACATCTTTTTGGTTATGGAAAAAGAAAAGAGTTTGCATGTGTTTTCAATAAGATAAAGACTTATTTCTTGCCCATCTCCCCACTGAGAGCCCACTTGTAGGGATGTCTTTCCCTTTTCCAAGATGGGAAAGCCACTTAGCATGTACTTTAAAAAAAAAAAAAAAAAGGTATAAAATAAGTTTGATGTCAGTTGCAAAACCCTAAATATTTGTTGTGTGACTAGGAAAGAAGCTTACATTAGCAGGTAGAATACTCTTACAGAGAATGAAATGGCATTTGGAAATTGCAACCCACGTGCTTTCTTCAAAGCAAATAGCCAAGGGCACAAAGAAAAGACCTCAATGAGTAATGAACCTCCTGTTAGTGCAGTGTGCCTCGTGTTTAGATGTTTGGTTAAAAGGATGAAAAAATCACCTCCTTTGCTGGAGCTTTTTTAGCACAGTGCCAAAAAAGTCAGACAGCAGAAACTTCTTGTTGGCCTAATAGTAGGCAAGCCTTGCTTAAATGGTATTTTGCTATGCAAAATGTATATTTTTAGGTATTATCTGTAGATATTTCTTTCAAATGTGTCTTCTCTACAAATGATTTTGTCCTCAGAACGATGCAAGACTATTTATCTATGAGTTTCAGGCTTATCACAAGATATTAAGCACCAGAATGCTCAGTAATTAGAGACCTCACCCTGCAAAATGGGTAATGACAGAGTCCTTGAAATCAATGAAGGTTAAAGCTGCCTGTTTATAACAACACTTCTATAAACCCAAGATAAGATGTTGATTAGGATATTATATCAGCCACATAACAATTATATTTCATGCTGTAGGGAGAGTTTATTTTGAGCATTGTGTGACCTCACAGATGTATGCAGCAAATAACCTCCCTACTTTCAAGCCAAACACAACAAATATTGTGCTTTGTTCAAACTTGTCCCATGTCCATGCGCTCCTCACAGATAATCACTGAGGGTCATAAAGAACATATGAGGTGTTCCTGAAAAGAAATGTCTGCAGAAAATCAACAAGTCCAATGTTTTGTTCCCAGCAGGAATGTGTAAATGAGCCATATGCCAGCCAAACCTCAGACAAATTTCCATTAAAATAGCTACAAATTGTATTTAGGTCAGTTTTGGACCTACTAATTGTTACAACAAATAGATGTGTTCTCCTCTTGTCCTGTTTGCCTGAGAGGCTGCCTAGCAGGTGGCAGATGTCCCAGCCCTGGAAACATTCAAGGTTGGACAGAGTTCTGAGCACCCTGATCTCGCTGAAGATGTCCCTGTTCACTGCGGGGGAGCTGCACTGGGCAGCCTCAGATGGTCCCAACCCAAACCATTCTGTCATTCTGTGACCTTCCCAAGGGACTTATGTGGATAAACAGAAACTGTTCTTGATCTTTTTCTCATGAATTCTCATTATTAAGAAATTACAGCTTTTGGAAATCTGTTGGTTTAAGTTCTGCTTTTAACTGAAGTTTTATAAATATTTTATGATTTTGCTTTCATATAAGAATGTTAATCTTACAGGCAACAAGGTTCTCCAAAATGATCTATACAACCTCATATTTACCCCTGAGCAAGAGTGTTCACACAGGCAGTACCTAATGGCAGGTAAGCCCACACTCTAATTTCTCTGTTTCTGTTCCTGCAGTTAAACCTTTAAATATGCCTTTAAAATGTTAGGAAATATCAGACTTCCTTAAAATTTGAGGCATGTTATTTATAGTAAGTTAAAGATTTCAGGGGAGGCGGAGTTGCTTTAGTCCTCTTCAGGACTTGCAAGCATTTGGGTATTTGCAAGAAGATGCCCTGTGTTTTCCTGGTCAAGAACAGAAAAATAAAATTATGAGAGGGGAGAAAAAAAGTATCTGACCTTCTCTAAACACTGCAATTTTTGTCACCTGAAATCAGATCTACCTTCCATTACATCCACACAGCACTGTCAGCATGTACATGACTAGAAAGATGAGCTCTAAATCCTTCTGAAAAGTTAAAGTCCACAGGTTTGCAGTCGATCTTCCTCTGTGCTCTTTTGTCTTTAAATTTGCTCTCATAAAGAGTCCATGAACTATAGAATTTGATGTATTATTTCTCACTGCTGGCTGCATTCAACTTTTAAAGTTGAGGCCCTGATCTAATTTTAGTGGTTGTGAATCGTTTCTTTGACTGAAAAGAAAATCACCAGAGAATTGTATTGTATTGCCCTATGTCTTAATGAACAAAGATAGTGCTGCTCTAAAAAGTTCCAGATCTAAAAAGAACAAGGTTTTGAGTTCAAATAGTCCATATTGGCCAGTCAAAGACTTCTTTCTGGTAATGTTAATAACCTTAAATGCTGCAGGAATGTTTAAGTTATGGAACCTGTTAGATGAGAACTTACTATAGACTAATTGTTATGAAAAGTATGACATGATAATACTTTCCAGCTCAGTATAGCTCTGCTATTATGCCTTGTTTATGATTTTTAAGCCAAGGCTCATCTGGGATTCTAAAGCGAAACTCAACACTTGCAGCTAGACAAGAGGGGAAACGCTCTACACTGTACCTTGTTTCTATGCCAGAGACTAAATAACTAAGGATTTCTTTCTCAAACATCTCATGTGGAAGGTTATATTGTTTAAATAACAGTTTTAGACCCCGACAGACAAAATAAGACACATCTGTTATTTTTTTCCTTTTGGCCTTATTATCTGGGTAATAATAAGATTCATTCCTTGACTGAGTCAAAGCAGCAGGCTTGTTCCTTGTGATTTTTCTGCTTTTGTTGGAAGGTAAGTTAGCAGCATCAATTGTATTAGTGTTTCTGTCAACACCCACACTAAATATGTTTCTTTATGGGAGACATCACATTCCAGCCTACTCTGGACATCTAAATTTATATCTTTCATCATATCCATATTGAAATCCAGCTACCACCTGGATTCCTGTTGGGTTTACTTACTGAAATGTTCAGAATATTTCTGTTCCAAATATCAAATTAAAAATTAACTGAAGTTTATATTTAGTGAGAACAGCCAGTGAGCTATGGACACTTTCTCTTTTGCCTCTATCTTTCTGCTTTTTTGTAGTGTCAGACCAAATTCCCATAATCCAAACCAGAATTTGGTACATGCTGTGCTTTTTTGCTATTACTTCAAGCTGCATTTATTTTCCCTTATTTTACAAGTTTAGGACGCCTTAGTGGCACTGCAGCCTTTTGCACTCTTTTCCATGTCCTGTGAAATTTAGGAATGGATATGTGAATTCCAACAGGGTTTTCTCTGGGATTTTCCTGTTGTATTGACTAAAGAGCTTAGGACAACTATTTCAGCTGAGGGCTAAATTCCCTGATGTCCATGCAGTCTCTGGTCTGCCTTACAGCCTTATTGTATGGGAAAATACAGGGGTTTTATGAGCTTCTAGATAAGACTGAACTCCGTAACCACGCTTCCAGAAACGCAGATTTTTTTTTCTCTCCAGGTTATTCACATATTTCAGAATGATTCCTGTTTCTAATTTTACTCAGAAGGTCTCACAGGTTGCATTTTTCTAATCTTCCATTATTTCAACTAGAACATAACATCACAATGCTTAGTTCAAGGGGCATTTTCATGTGGGTAGGGCACTTTGTTCTGGCAAATAGTCACGGTTTCTACTGAAACAACCTTATCTAATCCCTGAAAAATCCTCTCTGCCATCCTTAGAGTACAGCCATGTTTATGATCTACAAGCAACAGGAACCATTATTAACAAAACTGCATTAACCCCTGCATAACATCTTAATTTATGTTAATTTGGCACTGAGATCAATAGCTTCTGCAAAGTGCACCTTGACAAAAATAATCAGAGACATGAAGCAATGAGGGAGTTTCTTTATCATTCTCCAAGTGAGGAAAAAAAAATTAATGACTTGGAGTCTTAAAAGTATTATTTGCATTTAAGTTTTGTGAGCTCCAGATTTTAACCTTAGTTCTTGCTTTGGCTTTGTGTCCTTTTTTTAAAGGACGCTGTGGGATCCAATTTCATCTTTTTCAGTTATGTTCGGAGCCTGCTCTTTGGACTTTAGGAAGCAAATAAGTCCCATACTTCCCCTACAGCCATCTGGGATCTATTCTTTGTATTTCCCAGTAGGCCATTACTACTTCTGTTCTATTTCAACGCAGCTGCCATTTATTCTTCAATTCAAACCAAGTTATCTCATTCATCTGATTGAGCCACAATTGTTAACCACGATTGTACAAAGACTCCAAAACCAGCTCCAAAAGGAATGTATTGCTGCAGATAGTTTTGTTTGCTGATTCCTTCTATTTTTTTGTAAGACAAGACAATCTTTGATTCAGGCCAGAGAAAGCCATGCCAGGATTGAAACTAAGGTATAAATTCTATAAGCCTGTCAAAATCCTAGCTGAATGCAAAATTTACCTCATGCTTAGCTTTAAACATTTAAGTAGACTTGTTTTGCTGCACTGAGGTCTAAAGCTCCCTACTTATAATGGACAACATAATTTAACTTTAAACTCAGGATCACTGTGAATGAGCTAATGCAGAAATCAATGGTAAAACCTAATGGAAAGTGAGAAGATTTGAAGTTTCACTTTTTCTTTTGTTTCCTCTGAATAGAATTATGCCTTTTTAGTGGTGTTTTTTCCTCAGTCCTCCCCACCTACGATGGCATACTTGTAAATGCACATTTGAGAACGCTAATTAAGAACATATTCACAGCAAGAACAGTAGAAGGGTGGACACAGAAAAAGGGTTCAAGCACCAGAGAGCAAATTAATACCCATAAAAAAGAAACAAAAACAGGAGAGAGGGAATGAAAAGGAGAGAAAAGAAGATAGTTTGCTATGTACCAGTAAATAAGCTGAAAATTACATTCCCAGATGGATACCAATAGCCTTTTCTGTCAGCACTGCACCAGTATTACTGTCACATGATTGAACATTATATATATTTCTTGAAGTTTAGAAGACTTTATGTAAGCATCTAGCAAAATAATTAAGCAGCTGCTCCGAGCTTCACCCATAAAAGTGCTGTTGTATCTGGTTTTGCAGAATAATAGGGTATTAAAGCATCCATGGAAATGCCCATTTACCTGCTAAATGGATGTGTGCAGCCCTAAGTGTGGATACAAATTCTCCAGGAGCAGCTTTTCAGCTGTCATTTCAGGTGATGTTTGATAACAGCACAGTGTGGCTGGGCAGAAGCACAAATTGCCTTGAGAAGGCTGAACAGATGTGGGACACTGACTACAATTTTCCTTTTGTTAAGGTCAAGGACCAAAATTTCTACTGTAAAAATAATTATTGTAGGTAGCCAAAATATTTTAATAATTGTAAACAACACAGCTACTGCTCAGAAATTCTGCTGAAAAAAAAGTCGTCTTTCAATTGTCTTGAAGAACACTCACTGTGAAATTTTACTCATGTACAAAATATTTGTCTTCAGGTACCATATTGATTTGCTACCATGGGATGAGACTGCTGGATCATGTGGTTATTAACATTTGCTTACTGGAAATATAAAAATGTGAAGAACGCACAGCCCCATTTGATCCCAAGTATTTTTTTAACAAGCCTGCCCAAAAGTATGACATGCCATATCTCAGACACCTATGTAATCCAGGAGATTTCATCTCACTCTTTGTTTCACATGAGATTTGGAGGTGAAAAGTGGCATTTTGGTAGGAGTGCCTGGCAAAATACCTACAAGCAAAGAATAGTATATAATATAGAAAGAGTGGCTCCTTGTCACTCAAAAAAGTCAGTAACAGGCACTGTAAAGACATTATTGTTACTTGAAATGCTTTTGTAGTCTCCAAAACAATTTTACAGTAACCATCAAAAATTTATTAGCTATAACAAGACGAAATGGAAGGTCAGAACTTAGTGGATTACCTATAATAGATTATGAGTATGACCAAGGTAATTTTTATCCGCTTTTAGGGACCTATTCAGAAGAGACTAATTATGAGAGGCACTGCCACCAGAAAACACATGAGTGAAAGAATAGCATGCTGTAAAAAGGTGTTAGAATGTGTCCAAGGAAACACTGAGGGCTTGCATTAGCATTTTCCTAATTGCTAGAGCTGTGAACGGTCAAGAACCCCTTCCACCTGGCTCTCTGTGTCTAAAGTTGCTTTAAAATACTTGGTAAAATAACAGTGCTGGCTGAGTTGGAGCTGTGTCCTCAGTTGGAATTAAAGCTGGAGGTCCTCCTACACTGAAGGAGTTTTACTTTTGCCCCTGTTTCTCCAGGAAAAATGGATGAGTAAATTGCCTTTAGGGCAAGGACGCCCATAGGCTGAGCAGAGTAACAGACCTTACTGCATCGTATTGAAGAAGCTAAATGACCCAGGAATAAGCTTCCTAAAGAATGCCAAGCCAAATGAAAGAGACCCTGACTATGAAAATACAACCCCCTCTTTACTGACACTCGGCATCTCCCCCACTGCTGTGATGCATTCTAGCTCATGTTACAGGAACTGAGAATGTCTGCAGCAAGTGATGGCTTTGAGTCCCAGAAGTTCTGATGTTGTGGAGGCCTTTCCAAAGTGCTGAGTGTTCATTTCTTGAAAACCAGCTACTTTGAAAATGCTCCAAGTTGAGGAGCCAAAACCACAACTGTCTTAAAACTTCAGGTTTATTATGGGGAATGCCAAACACACGGCTTTTCCAATCTTTACAAGGTTGGGGTTCTTTCTAGTCATATTGTATGCTAAGACTGGCTTTGGAGAGCCTGTAGAACATAGAAAGTAGCTGAAAACCAAATCCTGATTTACTCCATGTGTAAGATGTGCTAAGTCACACAGTGAGAAAACACAGCATGGCTCTCTAATATTTTCAGGCTCTTTGCAGGGGATACCAAGGATCTCAATTTAAAGTTAGATATTTAATATTCTGTCTTACTTGTTGGATAAAATGTTTAATTTCTTGGCTTCAGATTATTCATGAACAACCAACATTCGACACGAATAACATTTTGATGGAACATTTGGTGCTCTCAATATAGGGTGCTTCTTGATTGTATGCAAGTTCTTAGAAAATCAGAGCCCTGATGCTTGCATTCACAATTCCAAATTTAATTGCTGTAACTGTTCTGCAATTGTTGCTTCAAAGGTTCTGGTTTGACTAATGCTCATAATCTCACAAGATGAACTAACACAGTTGATTCAAATACAAAAAAACTTGGTGATGGAGGATGAGAGACATAAAACTCTCTCCATCAATTTCCATGACAGGTTTCTGCAACAGAAGTCCAAGGATCATATTCACCAGGGCTGGCACAGGAAATCACATCCCACAGCTCCAAGGACAGACTCATCTCACTTGCCGTGTACTCCCTGCACCTTCCTGGTTACTCTGTTTCCCCTCTGTGAGCACAATTTGCTCAGACAGGGAAGGCACCCAGCTCATGTGTCCCTTTTCACTGCAAACTGCTCTGTCTCATGTCTGGGACAGCAGCAGCTTCTCTCCTTAGCAGTTTTTCAACACTCTGTCCACCTTTTTTCCATCTACCTTTCCCCCAGTTTTGACACTTCTGATATGAACAGGACACCTGTTAGCTAACTGGAAAAGTGAAATATCATTAAATAATTTTGCTGGATGGCAGTCAATCACATTTCTCTCACCTGTCACTCTTGAACCATGCAAGTAAAGTAGAATAGTTTGGAATCAAGAACCTTTATTTTATATTCTTTTTTTCCCCTCTCTCCATTGTACTTTATTGATAGGTGAAAGGCTAATTTAGTCTCAAGAGCGTTCTGTGTCCACCCCAACTATTTCATTTCAATAAATAACCTTGCTGAGAATACATTTTAATTACTGATTTCATACTTGGAATTGTGCAATTGTAATACAGTAGGTGTGAGGACCTATTGAAATGGTATAAAAAAGGCATAATTATTTTCAAAAGCTCCGTTGGAATAATGTGGGTAAAAAATTATCCTGCTGACATCTGTTTTCTGTGTCCAATGTATCATTAGCACTTCACATTCTCTCTGTATTTTTGAAAGGGTAGACTACAGGTTGTGCAGGATGCTCCCACAGTGCTGGAGATTTTTCATTCTTTGTTTGCTGTTCCTTGCTGAGATCATTATAATGAAGACAAGATTTTTATTTCATTTGACAATTTTGGTCTAATTGACTGAAAGATATTACAAAGAAAAATGGGAACAAAACACAGAGATTCAGAAGGATTTTCCTGACTCCATGGGCCTGGCCTAGGACTCTTTTATACAATGTGAAATAAGTAAAGTAGGGCCTAAGAACAAAAAATCAAAACCTTGTCATACGTGTTACTGCTGAAGGCAGGCTGACAAGGCAGGCGAGAGCAGAAGAAAAATCTTAAAAGAAGCATAAGCTCATTTCAGATCTGAATTTGAACTTGCATACAAGATGCTAGGCTAGAGGAACTTGGTATAAAATTAAGGGACACGACAATGTATAGGGTGGATTAAATCAGTCAATGGTTACCTTTACTAGGATGCAGCCCAGTTAATATGCCACTGGCCACAGCCATATCTGGGCACTGCTCTCAGGACACACACTGTGGCATAGAATAAAAAGAGGGATAAAGGCCAACTGGATTTGTAAAGTAGGCTGCATTTGACATACAAGCTCCCTTGAAGGCCCTTTTTGTCTTTTCTGCAAAATTACCATGTTTAAGAAAACTGCCAGAACTTCACTGGCACGTCAGTGAAAACAAGAAAGTTGTTCTTAAAATGTAGGCAATTTACACCTACTTAGAGTGACTATAGTTAAGGAACACATACATATAAGCTGTCATATCTGCTCCCTTCAACTCCCTCGTCATGTTGCTGTGGACATTTTGGCAAGATTCCTGACCTGCACACAGTCTGGGGGAGTGGGCTGCCTTCAGCTGCCGTGTGTGCTGGCATCCGAGGCAGCTTTGCCAGCCCCGGGAAGAGCAGCCCAGCAGCAGAGCACGCGGGGAGGAGCAGCAGGGGCTCAACAGCACTCGGTCCCCCTGCAAACAAGGGAGCAACCGGGTGTTCGCAGGCTACTCCTCATTTCTGGGAAAACTACAATGCCGGTTATTCCCACCCTAGCTTTGTGTTCCCATCTCCCTTTGGCTTTTGACTTGAAAACTCAGAATTAAGAGAGGAAGTAGCTGCAAAAAAAAACCAAAAAAAACAACTTGGATCCAGTCCGTGTCTAAGGACTCTGACAGACATGGAAAGCTCAGTGGGCTCTGGAGCATAATGGTATTTCCAAGGGGGAAATTTGCTGCCCGTGCAGCCACGTTTGCGGCTGGTGCTCTGCTGAAGGAGCGTGGCAGTGCTTAGCTCTGCTCTCCCATGGGCTTGGAAGTGGCAGCTGCCACTTAATGGAGTTTGGTAGCATCATGTAAAACGCAGCTGACTCTACTCATGTTTTAGTCGGTGGTGTGGCTGCTTTGTCAGAGATTTTGTGTTCACAGCTCTGCTTAAGTACCTCACAATAGTCAATGGAGAGAGAAAAGCTGATGGTCTCAAAACCAAATTCATAGGAAAAGCAATGAAATGGGAGCGTTGATACTCCATTTGCAACTTTATTAGTTCAGAAAACGAGACTTTTAAAACCTTGTAAAATTAACAGATTACAAAAGCAATTCACTTAACCTGCCATGCCTTTGAATATGTATTTCACTGAAAAAGCTGACAGTGCCTCTACTTTCCCTCTTGCAATGCAGACCTGGCCTCTGCGTTACTCATCCCTCATTTGTGTTCAATTGTTTCACAATCCTGACTAGCTCTTAAATTTCTCAAATCTTCAACACCAAATGAGAAAAGCAGGGCTGACATAGAGAAGGAGCTTGCTTTTATGCAGCCTCCTCAGCACAGCACAGCAGCATCCCTCCCTGTGCCAGCAGGCTGCTGCTAATTAATACCTGTACATGGCTCTAGGCAGGAAGGTGCTGTCGTCCAGAGCACCAAACAAATAGTAGTCCTGTTTCCAAAGAAACCTCAGGGTAAATTATAGAGAGGTGTCATGAGATCACCTGCCTGAATTCATTAATATTAAGGTCTTTGGAAGAGGAGGAGGAGGTTGAAAGATAGGGACTGGGAGTTCAGAAAGCAGTCAGGTCACCTGAAATGCAGCAGCCCTCAAACTTGGGGTCAAAACCAGGAGAAAAGGCAAAAGTTAAAAAAGAGTCCTAAGTAGGACTGTTTAGTCAGTGATGCAAGAAATTAAGACTAAGGTGTATTTGCTTGTGCTTTTCTATAAAATGCTTGGAAAGAAGTCTGAGAAACCTCCATAAACTTGAAAGGAACCTGGAGTAAAGTAACAGTAGAAAGTTTAAGAACTAGAGAGGAGTGGATGAAGAAATAAGATATAAAGGTCACTATGCAAGGACCTTGCAAACTCTATTGTGGGCATTCTTGACTATCTCTGTTTTAAAAGGGAAGAAAAGCACACTGAAGTTGCCAACTGGGATGGAGTCTGGTCTGTTTTGTACAGATAAAGCTTCCAAAATGTTGTTTATCACTGAGGAAATCGAAGCACAAAAGCAAGTTCTTCTGGGAAAAATAAAGACTGAAATCAAGAAATTAAAAAAAACCCCAAAACATTTATCCCCACCTGCTGCCTTGCAGTTGGTGGAAATTGAACATATTGGCTGCATCTGTCTGCACTGGACAAATAATTACTGTTTACCATCCTAGGGGAAAGCCAGGAAAGCATGGGGAGGTCATAATCCTCAGAGCATACTCCTCTTTTCCATAAAGTGTACTCAACGAAGCTACGATTGCTTAGAACACCTGATGAGATGCCTCCCCTGGTGAGCAAAGCTCAGCTTTTCCCAGATACGGCAGTCTTAGAAAGAGAAGAGCAAGGAAATTGTCCACTCCATTTCTATCGCTGAAATCTGAGTTAGAACAGGTACTTCAAGCTGTTCAAGGAAAGGCAGAGGGATGCACTGCATGTTTGCCACCTCCCACTCTGCTGCACTGGGCTCACTGTGCATATTAGTAGGAAAAGAGAGGCTGAGTTCTGTTCCTGCCTGATGTCCCAGCGTTCCAGAGAGGAGCAAGTACCCAAGATTGCAAACCAGTCTTACAGAGATTGCACTCAGGTCCTGTATAACAGCTACCCCCTTCTCCTTGTACTATGTGAATGAAAGAATTAGATGTTGGCCCTGTGAGGCTGAACAGACGGAAAACAGACTGCTGAGACACTCTATATTAGCACCACACTTTTTGGGTCTTCAAATTAGGATGCAAAAGAAGAATGCAGTCTCTGCCTTAGCCAAATGTAAAAGGAACATTTTTGCATATTTTTGATATGTGATCTTATCAGGAGACAGCTTTTTCTTTTCAGTAAAATAAATCCTTGTAATTCCACAGTACAGAAATCTGACAGTACAGAAAGTAATCTTTATGATGGCTAAAAGTCTTTGCACAGCACATATTGCAGCTTATGATAATTATTTATTACTGGTGTTACCATTACTGAGCCTTTAATGCACTTGTGGCCAGTGGGCTGAAAATGAGCAATCCTTAGTGACAACAGCAAGAATGCACTTCTTCACATGGCAAGTAACTTCTTAAAGTTCTTGTCAGGCTGTAATATTTTTCCCCTCCATGCAAGGGTATTAAAATAAAAACTTTGGATATATAAATCAGAGTAGGGTGAATTCACTCCTGTGCCAAGAAGGAGCCAAATGAATCCTGTGGAGCTGAGAGGGGCCTCCTAGATCATCTTGTTGTGCCTTCCTTCCCCTGGCGATTAACAGCTGCTGCTGTCACAGGAGCAGAATCTTAAACAGCACAAGGATGGGGAAGGAATGCCAGGTTCTTGCCTCTGGCTGCTCATTAGTGCATTAACATTTTCTACAAACTATTTACTACAGCTTTATTTTTCTATACCTTTCTCTCTTCTCATCTACCTTATCAAATACTCACATCATTGCCTCTACAGTCATGGTGAACTTTCTCTACCTAAGTTACTGTAAGACTGACCTTCCCTCTAAAATGCCTTTTTGTCCTAAAGCATAAAAAGAATTTTCTTTTTTCTGGTTTCAGTCCATTACATCTTTTAAATACTCAGATAATTCCTTCTCATCTTTATTGTCACTACAGATAAGATATTTATAGACAAGTACATCTCTCCCTTACTGCTTCAGTATGGAGGCACAGAAGTGACAGCCTTATGATAAACAGCCAAGCTGAGGAACCACACGGGAGCCTTTCACAGCCATAAAGAGGAATTGTCAATCCCAAGTGCAAGCATGTGTGTACACACACAGGTGTGCAATGGCAGAAAGAAAGAGGGAATGGATTTGCTGCATGACTAATATTCCTCCTCGAGGAATGACTCTTCTAAGGTGCTTTCAGAGCAGTGAGATGGATCTCTTGGTATGCAATTTTATGTATTTCCACTTCATAGAAACACTCCTTCTGGAGGTGAAGTAAGTCATATGAGGTGATCCCGTCCACCTCTTTGCCATTAGGCACTGCATAATAATGCCTTGTGTTTTCTGCATTTGGCTGCCCAAGCTAAAACAATAGGCTCTCCTTGCTCGCCTGAATTAGGACCTGAGGTTTAGCTATGCCATGCTTCCTTACCTGGCTGAACCAGGACCAGAGACCTAGTGGTCAGCAGGAGCTTCAACCCCTTTCCCTCTATGCCTCCTCCAGCTGCAGCACCCTAGTTATCTACTGCCATTTCCCTTACATGGAATTCACCATCCACACCCCTTCCTTCTGGTTTAATGGCACCTGTATTTTCCCTAAAGGGGCTATTGCAAACGTGATCTTGAAAGAAATTTATCATGACAATTTCATGCTCACAGCTGACAGCATTTTCTGGTTTTCCAAAGGGTGCTCTCTCTTTGCCATATTTCTTCTCTCACCAATATACTTATTACAGCTTTTGAATATCTTTAGACCATTTGCCTGGTATTACCTTTCTGCCTCCTGAACACCAGAGTACTCACCTCGCACTCTTGTGATGGATCATCTGAATGCAAGCTAGTTTTTCCCATTATCCAAATACTTATTTTTACTGAGAGTTTGATCAATTTCCAGGTATATTAAAGAGTATAACATTGCTGTTATCCGTAGCTGCAACTTGAATATATCCCAAAACAAATACTGTTAATGCCAGTGGTATAAGCTTAGTAAAAGATAAAACTTAGTAAAAAGTGTTGGAAAAACAAAAAAAGTCTAGTAGGTTGGGAAGAAAAGGCTAGCTGAATCCTCAGAGTAACCAATTTAAGTATTGCTAAATATAAAGTTTTATCCACTATAAAAACTTTACAGGATGGTCTCACACTGGATTTCAATTTAGTTCAGGCCTGTCATTTTCAAAAAGACCTCTTTTGCTATAGTTCAAAGCTCCATGAAGTAGGTGCAGAGATGGTAGCATAGCAACCACAAGAAAGTAAGTTTAAACACTGAGAAAATGAGCTTTTAGCTTTCTAATAGCAGAGCTTTCATATTCATATCTTCTTGCTGGGTTTGAAACACCTGTTTCTATTTCAGCTGACTTCATTCTATCCGTACAGAAAGCTGCATGGCATTGCTGAACTACAATTAAATGAACCTGTTTTATGTGAATATTCTTTGGTCGTGGACAAACAGAAAACTGAATTCTGAATGGTGAGGGATTAATTTAGTTTTAAAATTAAATTAGCATTTCCTTGAAACAGAACAAGGGTGGTTTTTTTGTTTGAAGCAGAATTGGTTCCCACAATGGGCACAAGACTAAACCTACTTTCTCCTCCTGAATCAGGAAAATCAAGTAAATCCAAACAATCACCACTGTGATTTTTTAAAATCAGTTTTGAGGTTATATATGCCCTGTCTGCACAGTAATTTGAGCTCTGTCAAAACAGCTGAAGGACCAAGGGTTCAGTGTTTTGGCATTTTGGTGACTTTTCCTGTTCACCCGAACTGAGTTTGAGGCTGTTTGTCTTGGATTAGCATCTTTGTTTTAAATGATCTTGGTGCCTGAAGAAGTCAATGTGAAATGCTGATTTAAATTGCATCTCCAGCTGGTAACATCTGCATGCCCGTGTAGCCACACAGCAGGAAAAGCAGTGGATAATAATCAATGAACACTTCTAAACTCTTCTTTTGAATCTCTGTTAGTCTTGAAGCCTTTTGCCGTCTCCATTGTATTTCTAACAAGGGTAATTTTTCCTGCTGATACATTAACTTGAACAGACACAGAAGGTCTCACAGGAGGTATATAACACCAGGCACACCCTCCAACTTTGATTTATCCTGAAATGAACTGGGTTTCTATCCCACTGGAATCTCACTATCCCCACACTGCAGTTAATGACAAGGGATCTTTGGTCAGTGTGTTTTCACCTGTCCTCCCTCCTGAGCAGTCAGCCTCACAGACACACTAGAAGACCTCTAAACCTCTAACAGACAAAATTAGTTCCAGATACACCACTGCAGATTTTGCAGTTGTGTGTGATCCTTGTTAGTGGGGGAAAGCAAGAGGCGGAAGAGATGTGTCCAGGGGATCTAGATCCCTGTTAGTCTTGCTTTGGAGCCTATGAAAGGTAAAGGCTGGGATGAAAAGGCAGGAAATGACTGAGCAGACCTGGTTGTTAATGTGATGGCTTTGCTTGTGATTGACCTGGAGGGCTTCCAGCCCGGGTGCCGTGTGAGAGGCTGAAGAGCTGACAGCTTGCTGCACTCACCCCTGCAATTTCCCCACCACCTGCAGGGCCCCAGCTGGGGCCAAGGGTGCTCAGGGCCCCCCGGGGCGCTCACACACCCACATCCCCTGTGCCAGCAGAGCACCAGGACATGTGGCTTTCTTGTGGCAGGGCCGCGAGGCAGGATGGAGAGCTTCTGGAGTGCCCTCAAATGAGGTTACACCACCAGGCTTGTGCAGAGCAAAAATAATTCCCTTCTCTTACACTGTACATGGAAAGATGAACATCCTCTCCCCTTGTACCATACCCCATATTCCACGAAAAGTCAAAATGAGAAGTTCTTGAAGAGATTTTTACCCTACCACTGAGAAGCGGCAAGCTGCTATCACTTAGAAAGAAAACCTCAGAACTTATAACTTGAGTCAACCTTTTGCATGACTAAACTTCTTGGACACACTTTACTATGTAGCTTTCCATTTCTAACCCAAACTTTTAAGTTCTCCTCTTCCAACAATAATTCTGTTGGCAGCATTTCAATAGTTCTAGAAGTAGTGTTATAATTCTTCTCACCAACCTGTGCAAAGCCTCTCAAATTACGGAGCTTTACAATGAACCTAAAATTCTTACGTCCAGGTTAGAGAGGGATTATCCAAACCCCAGAGGTTATGCAAATTGGCTGTAGTTATGCAGAGCAGAGCTCTGAAGAACATACTCATGTCCTTACTCCACACCTCATTCCTGCTTGATGGAAGATAGATCCACTGTCATAATCAGTACTCTTATTTATGTCACTCCATGCTACTGACACATCTTCATTTTCCATAAACATTTTGCATTGGAATGTCATTGCCAGTGACTTATTAGCAGCAAAACGGCAGAATACAAAGAACAGCTGTGTTGGATAATTATTGATTATTGGAAAATGTGTTATTAAAAATGTCAAGTGTTCATGTCATTCTAGAAAGCCTCAAACAAAATTATCAGAGTTCCTTTCTAACTGTTCTTTTGGATCTAATGTATCTATTCTTTTATTTACCAATGTAGAGGGGTGTTGGGAAGCATTTGTTTTCCCTACTCTCTTTATCGAAGCTGGAAATGTTTAATTATTTAACCGGTGTTAAACAATGTGTCTGTTGAGAACATGCAAAAATTCAAATGCAAGAAATGGTTGTGGAGAAACACTCCACTGTGTGCTCCACTTTAAATAAGGATCATATAGATTGATGGATACAAATGCAATGAAGTGTCATTAACTCACTTTTAAATAACCACTCAATGTGCAAATTAATGAGACGCGAACTGCACAGAAGTGCAGAAAAACCCACTCTGCCAAACATCACATTAGTTAAGAGCTGAAAATTGTCATTTACAGAGCACAGACCCTAACATTAACTGCGAGTTTCCTGTAATTCTTCCCTTTCATTGAAGCTACCTATTTTGGGACCCTGCCTAGTACAGCCAGCCACAACCTGCTCTTTGCCACTCTTTCCAGATTCCTGAAGTAGTGGAGAGCAGAAAATGTGACATATGGCTCCAGAGAAGAGGGACTGGCTGCCAGCACAGACTCCCACATCAGCAACAGGAGAGCCCCTAGGGATGCATCTGGACTCTCAGGAGGGGACCTGGCTTCAGGTATGAGACCTGGCTGGAAAATTTAATTCAGAGTAAAAAAAACCCAAAAACTAAATCTATTCATATACCAAAATATTTAATAGCCCATACTGAAGTCCTGGAAAAAGGGGTTTTTTTCCCCTACTCCTTACTGTATCTCTGGTTTCTGTTCCTTTTGGTTACTTTTCTTTCCTATTCCATGAAGAATTCCAAGATGCTAGCAACAAGAAACTGCTGTAAGCCTGCCTGGATCACTTGTGTTAGGAAACAGTCAGTGAAACAAGTAGTGCCACAGATTTAAGCCTCACTGACTGAGCCCCAAGGTTGAATACAACACTTACAGTGGGGCTCGTCATTAGTGTCACTACTGAAATAGAGCTTTTGTGAGAAAGAATTTAACCATCTCTGTACTTCCATAATTTAGGGAAGATAATACAGGAGAGATTACAAGCAGTAAATAAGTATGTTGCCTTTTGCATGAAAGGCTATGGCGACTTGGTTCAGAGACAGAGCACAGCCCTTCGGCTTCACTTGAGGAGCTCGGACTACTGATGACACGACACTAATGTGGTGGACAATCAAATGGCATTTATTATTTTGTCTCTTGGGTTTAAATAGTTGTGGGGAGGCTAGTCTACGTCATAAGGGGCAGTGGGGCTCGCTAGGGTTAGTATAGGGTGGAAAACTACTGGGATTAGGAGGGGTCACATTCTTGGGGTGATCATTATCTCAGGGGACAGAGGGGAGAAGAGGCCCTGGTTCTTTCCGTGACATCGCGAGATCTTCCGTCCGCCTGTCCCTATCTTGCCACATAAGTATATAAGAGAAATTTAGGATATGCACTTATTTTAAAGGGGCATCAATCTTTCAGTGTTCCAACTACCCAGGGGGTTGAGAGAGGTGGAAGTCAGAGCCTTGTGCTGACAACACAACAAAACCAGCAAAGCACAAAAGTAAAGCATTATGATAACTTTGCCCATATGTCCCACAGGAAAGAAACATAGGATACAATCAGAAATGTGGAGGATTTCATGTGCCCCAGACATATCTCTCTACAAACCCTGTTTCCAGGACAGACAACACAAACTTGGGTTCTTTTCCTTATGGGTTTGTTCAAGCAGCTGTACTAAAGGAGGGCACTTGCTGGGACTTAGTTACTGAACAGAACAATGTAAGCTAAAACGTGACTTTTTTCCCCTACAACCTACAATTAGATAATCTACAAAATTCATTTCCTTCACGTTTAACGAGGCTCTGTTATGTGGTTTGGCGTGCATTATTATGTGTATTAGTCACAGCCTGACTGAAGGGAAATGCACCATCAAATTTACTGTAACAGCAATTTTCCTTAAGGTATATACACACAGATGAATTGGCAGACCCCTAATACATGGCTTTAAACTATCTTTTGTACAATATTGCCCTCTATGGGAGCCCAAGATGTAACAGACTTGAAATATGCATGCTGCTGCTCTTTTGGTCTTATTAATTTTTTTTAGTATAGTATCTACTTTCCTAAAACACTTCTCTTTAACACAGAAGCTTTATGCCACAAGGAAAAATCCACCTCCTTTCCTCTCATCATTTCATCTACTTCTTTCAAGCCTACACTTCAAATTGTAATAAATATTTCTATTACTGGTGTTTAGCTTTTATGTGATAATTTCAGTTCATAGAACCCCTGCTCCAAGTGTGTCAGCATTTCTGTCATGCTTAAAAACAACAAATAAACAAAACTCAAACCAAAGTGTACACAACACAGTAGCCACATCACTAGTATAAACAGGCAAACAACATTTGGAATATTACTTCTAAAGTGCCCCAAAGTCTTCCGAGGGAAAAGATGCAATTCTAAAATATCATTGCAGAGATTTTTAAATGTAACATGCTGAACATTAGTGCCATAAGCAAAGTAGGAATGAGCATGCTAAACGAGTACAATGGATAAGTATCAAAATCTTATTCACTTGGAGTGCTGTCTTGATTACTCTAGCCATGTTTTTCTTTGATCATTTTAATTAAGTCACCTTTGTTTTCTTCCCATGAGAAAAATGTATTTTAAAAAGAAACCCGAGTCCAAAGATGATTGGAATGCAACGACCACTGGGCATTGTTCACATTGAACTCTATTGCATATTCATAACAAAAAACCCAACCATTCCTTCTGCTGCCGTCCTGATATTTTAAGGTTAGTGCTGAAAGTCTGTAAGCAATTCCTACCTCAAGGAAAGGGAATCAACAGCAGTTAGACATTAAAAGCATTTCTTCAGTTTATTAACTCTGTTCTAGCAGATGTTGCATAGAGATTTCACATCTCCAAAGAAGGCCAGTTCAAAGTAAATACAACATCATGATCTTGATTTCCTCTGTCAGACTACAGCATTTTCAACTCTTTAGCCTCCCTTTTGCTGAACTCAGGTCTGTGTGGGTTTTTTTTTAATTTTACTTTGAAGCACAGCCTAGTCACATCAGTCTAAAAATAGACCTTAGGGCATACTTCCATTTCCCATTTCAGGATTCCCCACCTTACTGGAGCATTAGCATGAGGCCTCCTCCTATAGCACCAGATAAAGCAGAAAATAAATGATAATAGGAACACCTAAATTTTTTAAAAATTTGCTAGGAGGTGAAACAAAACACTGTCCAACAGGATCCATTTATTCCAGTAATTCTAGGATACCAGTTTGGGAGTGCTTCGGTAATGGATTTTTCAGTTTGAGGGTTTTTTAAGTTTTAAATTATGGTATATAAAAAGCTCTGCTTGTGAGAGCTAACCTAGAAAAAAGTCATCCTTAGAATGCAATGGAAGCTTGATACCCAGATCGCAAGGACAGAAGAATAAAAAGAGAAAGATAAATGTTCTTTGTAGTTCCTTCTTTGAAACTACCATTCCTGGTTTCACCTTTTATTCAGAAGTGGATTAGAGTATTAAAAGAGCCTCTGTAGACATGTTAAAGGGGACTCCCACTGGAGCTCTGGTCTAATTAAGCTACTTTATGAATCATTCCAGTTTGACTAACTCAAAATTTCTTTTTAAAAAAAAAGTCACTTAATACATTAAACCAAGAGTTCAAGCTTCTTTGTTTTTAATAATCAAAGAAGAAATGCTTGGGTTTGAGATTTGTAAGCTATCACTTCTTTTTACGGATGATACCCTTTGTGATAATTGCTTTGCCTGCAGCTGGTCTGCACTGCACTTTATTAGAAGCCCCCTTTCCTCTGCATGCCTTAGCAGCCCTGCTGCAGCTCACAAGACAGCAGAATGCTGGTGTTACACACAGATAATCGTTCCAGTTTATGGAAATCATCAGTCAGCAGTTTGGTGGTGGGCTGGCTGGAGACCATCAGGAGCTCTAAAGTTCATGCAGGGAACAGCAGAGCACTAGCCAGTCCTGGAAGGAGTCTCTGCAGGTGCTGTACAGCAGTGCTGTACAAATGTGTTACCATTTCAATCAGTCCCTTGCCCAGCCTGAGCTCGGGCTGGGAGTAGATGCACAACAGGGTGACAACACTTCTGTCTGCAGTACGGGGAACAGAGAAACCCTGGGATGGTCTCTGATGGAGCACAACCTCTGGGAGTCACACAGGAGAAAGAACTACAGCAAATGATTCTCTGCGTTCACAGAAAGGGGAAATGGGGGCACAGCCAAAGTTCCTAGATGTGGATTTATGACGATGTGCAATTCAGTGGGAACAGCAGCCAGCCTTTCTGGGTGAGGCAGTCAAATAATGAGACTTGCACCTGCTTTTAGTCTTGTTTCCGCAAGGATTTACAAAACTAGAGTGACTTGCTCATCAGCAGGGAGGTCACAAGAAGAGTCATCATGAAAAAAGACCAAAGGGGTCACAGCTCTTATACATTTTAGTGCATTACAGGTATAAACAATAAATCATAAGGGGACTGAGACCAGATTAAATCAGCTCTGCTGCTACAGTGTCTCCTGCTACACAGAAGTATGGACTGGGATAATGCTCTTCTCTCTCTAAGCTCCAGTCCTATCCCTTTTTACTTCTCAGGAGCTGTCTGCTACTTCAGGCCAAAGCAGAACCTGGGAAGTTTTCTGTAAGGAAAATTGTGGGCCAGAGCTCAAAAGGCTTTATGGGTACACAAAGACATCCTTCTCTCTCTCACACACATCCTGAACCCTTGTCTCAGTGTCACATGGGAAGTGGTGACAAAGATCAGCTGTGGATTAAGCATAAACTCATTTTTTGCTTTGATGGTATCTCAGTAAGAGTACTTAAAAGCCTACAGTTTATATTTTTACAGTTGAGTAAGCACTTAAGACATAAAACAGTAATGTAATTAGAGATACATGGAGCAGCTCTAATGCTAGATGCAAATGAATGTACGTTGGTTTAACAGATATTTCCACATTAGTTTGTATCTGTACACTCTCTGAAACTAACACATCCAAAGCCTTACAGGAACAAAGCCACACTAGGATATCAAAGTGATCTTACAAAGGAATAAAAGTATAAGATAAAGGTCATTACAGAACTGGTATGCACCGATTTGCCTTCATCATCCGTACAAGTGTGTCCAGACATAAGGAAGGGATAAGAGAAGCTGAAAAAGAAACTGTATAGCTGGAGAAAGCAGTCAGGGAATCTAGCTAATTTTCACATTTTTAAATTTAATTTTACTTCAGGACTGAGCAGCATTTTTGCTGTTGATGTTGTTGCAGATCAGCACTTCATGCTTAAGTGGACCACTAGCAGCGTGTTCTCCCCTGACACCTGAGAAATAAGAATAACCCATGACAAGGCAGGCACTGCCAGTGGAAGACATGAATGCCTTAACTGAGTTCTGATGCATGAAACTCACCTCCAAGTGTATTTATATTTCATCCCACATTTCTGATTCCGTAAAACCTCTAAAACATTTTGAGCCAGAGCCAAAATATTCAGATAAAAAACCCTAACAACTTATTGAGACATCAAGGAAACAAAATAGACTTTTCTTAATGAAATATATGAATACTCAAAGAAACCCAAACCACATTCTGGATGCTTTTATGTTTCTTGCACTTTTGATGTAAATATAATTAAGGTCTCCTATATCTCAAATTGCTGCTGGAGAATTAAGCCTAATCTACACCTTTTATAAATTGTCATAGTTCCTCTGAAATCAATGGATGTTTTGACAATTTACACCATCTAGAGGAACAGCTCTGTGTGTCTAATAAGACACTGCTCCCCTGTTTAATTACAGGGAGCTTCATAAGGAGTCTCCACAGCTCAAGAAAAAGCTGTTTTTTTCCAGGAATAGTAATTTTTTGTTCTTATAAACTCATTATGAACTTCAGTGTCAAAAGCCACTTTTCTTTCAGTAAAGAGCATAAATGTGTCTTTAGCTGAAAGAAATGGTTCTATATATTGCAGTCAATTTTGAAGCATGGCCTTGGTGCTCCAAGGGGGTTTTTTGAGAGGGGAAGTAGGGAGTGACTATTCCAGTGTCACCAGAGCACTGGAACAACAGGTGGGGAGACTGGGGGCAGCCAGACACGACAGAAGCTCAACACAAGAGCAACAGTACATCAATCCAGATATTCCAGTGCAAATTTTCAGGCAGCCTATTGAGTGAACCAGGGAGATACCATGTTTTTACACACTAATTTCTGAAGGGATTTGCTTGCTCTGCATCGTATTTGGGAACACGGTTTAGTGGTAGGCTTGGCAGGGCTGGGTTAATAGTCGGACTCCGTAGTCTTAAAAGTCTTTTCCAACCTAAATGGTTCTAGGATTCTATGTTTCTAACCACAGAATTTCAGGGATTGGGTTTTCCACATCTGATTTAAAGACGAGCCCTTCAAAAACGCATACAGACATTGCAGTGATAGGTATATAAGCCACAAACACATTCAGATGGAACACAGCAACATTTACTTTCACAAAACCAACAAGGCAACAACAAACAATTACCTAAACAAACCCCACCAAAACCCAAAAAACCCAACCACCATCAAAGCCACAGATCTAAAACCAGAAAGTCATGTTTCAGAAAGGTAATACTAGTTTTGGGCAAAGTAATGGTAGGTTTCATCTATGGGTTTTGAGCTACCGAAGTAAGTAGAATAAGCTGTTGTGATTGCCTACCTATACAGGGAAGAAATAAACCACGTAAGAATGAACAGGTACAGGATTTCCACCAGCTAATGCAAAATCTGTGCTGCAGGTTAAGAGCCAGAAAAATCCTGTGGCAAGGATTTCAGCATAAGTGTGCTGCCTCATTAATACAGTACTTTATTACTAGAGTTTATCTTCTTTTCTTGTTTCTCTCCATCCATACTTAATTTCTGTTTTCTTGCTGTCTTGTTTTCTTTCTTGTCTATTTTTCCCTGAAGCAGAGCTTCAGAATTATATCATGATCAGAAGGACCTTCTAGGTAACTTGACTGCATTTGTGACCGAGCTGGAAGAGTTCAGTTCTCTCTACTACCCGAAGGAAGGGGAAGTGAAAATTTAAACTGTACTCCTTTTCCCCAAGGGTTGGTGTGCTCCTTCTGTTACACAGAGCTGGAGCAGTTCTGCCAACTGATTCCCATACATTTCTCATGAGGGCAGACCCTGGCACAGTCACTCTCCTGATCCTGCACTTAAAACGAATCACCAGCAGAGCAAACAGCTACGGAGGCAGCATGAATCCACAGCCCTGCTCCTTCATGTTGAATTCATCCAGCGTGGTACAGCTTAAGCCAAGGGTTTCAGTTCAAAGAGTGACTTTAGCATCTGAATTAAAACACACGCTCAACAGTTTGTGCAACCACTTGGCCACTGGCCCACCCGGGAACATCTGTGCCGGTGGCTTCCAAGGGGCAGAGCACTGCTCCCGCCACATCTGGAGCAGCACAGCTGTCCTGCAGCCAAACCCTCCCGCTCACAGGCACCTCTCCAGTGCTCCAAGTGCAGCCAGGAGCCAAGGATAGGAGTACAAAGAGCAACAAACAACTGGACTTTTTCTTTTCACACCATCAGATTAGCAATAGGAAGCTCTGGCAGTTTTTGGACAAGCTAGATCAGAAGTTTTCCTTGCATTGGGAAGAGACTCTCTAACTCAATTTGGCTATTTTAGTTTATAGCCTGACTGAAGCACTAATGTTCCCACAGGATGCAAGGAGGCACCTGCTCACCGTCCAGTGATCCCCACACCCAACATTCAAGAGAATCTTTGGAAAATAAATCCCAGAGCCAGCCTTAGGTGCAAGGCATCTTCAAAAGATCTCCAAGCAAGTGCTTTGTAATTAGAAATAGCAGGAAATTACTCAGACATACTTTGAATTTTAATTTTCCCTCTGTTTCTAATTTAGCCAGAAGGAGTCGATTAGTCCCCAGTTAGGAATCTCTACCATCTTTGAAACTTGGATAGTCACAGAGAGCAAATAGCTCTTCATGTAGAAGGTCCCAGTTGAAGGATGTAAATGGTGAACTGCATGGAACACCATTTATTTACACTGTTTTGGAAACACGAAAGGTTGAGCTGACCCTCCTATGATTCAAATCTGAGTTTACAGCGTCATTCATCATCTCAGAATGGGTTTGTTCCAGTCTCCTTGAACAAAACTATTTTCTCCTCACATTTGCTGCACAGAATTGGCTGAATTTCAATTCCAAGGTGTATTGTACGAAGAACAGTTTTGGAGTGAAAGATGTCAAGCTGGCAAAAATTGAAAATTAGATTGGAATAAAATCTAATTCTTTTAATATAGAAAGTGTTTAGTTTTGCCTCTGTAATATAATTTAAAGTCACATAGCAATCATGTTTCTTGGCTATGGAGGTAGGTTTTGTCTCTTGCTGGATGAAATAAAGGATTTTAATAAGAAATTATGCAACAAATAAGTGGGACTCATGTCACATACAGCTAGGAAATACTTTTCACCTCTGAGCACCGAATATTTGCTGGTGCCAGGGAGATCATTGGTAACAAACTTGCTGGTGACCCCTGCTTGATTTTGGTCATGCACTAAAACCCACCTTTTATTGTACTAGGTGATCTTATCAGGACCTAACAAGAGTAGGAACCAAAAAGTCTTCCAGTGCTGTGATTTTGAGCCTCCTTTAGCATCTGGAAATGATGAGGGGTGGGTGATGGGGGGGACTGGGGACAACAAGCATCCTCCTGTCAGAATAAATGATCCTTTCAACTTTTCCTTTCTGCTAGGCTTTCCGCTGCAGACTCCAGGTGTAAAATCAGGAGCTGGAAGTGGCACTTCCCTCCCGCATTTTGGGCGGGCAGGAGGGGAGGTGGTCCAGCCGCACAATGACAGATTATGCAAATCCTCGCGGAACATCGAATCAATCAGGGTGGTGGGAGAGGAATGCAGCTCATCTCCGAATTAGCCTCCACCGTGGCGTCCTCGCCAAGCGTGCCCCCCCTCGGCCGGAATGACATCAGAGCAGCTCCGAGTCCTTGAAAGTCTGCGGGTTGATTAGCGGGAGGAATCGGCCGCTTCTGCCAATCACAGCCCCGCGAAGCCGCCTCGCTACTCCTGGAGATCCGCGGGAGAGGGAGGCTGACTCCGGCACACGGGAGCGCGGCGCGGCGCCGGCGGCAGGACCGCGAGCAGCTGCTCTTTGGGTGATTCAATAGTTCTCGCAGCCCTTCTGCTGGAGCCTGGCGGCTCCCCGGCGTAATCCCCGTGTCCAAGAAGGACGCTTCATTTTGAACGGTGTGCTGAGCAGAGGTTTGAATCATTCCAGCTGGCTGCTCGCTCTGAAAAGGACAGGCTGGCTATAAATGAGATGCGACTGTGCCGGTAGAGTTCAGTGACTGGGGCTGGAGCAAGAGGAGCCTTCCTGGGATGCCGCTCAGACAGCTGCTGGCCATTGAAAACTCTCCCTAGTTTACCTGGAGCCCTTTGAAGAGCTTTGAATAGCAGATGTCTCTTTGCTGCACACTAGGAAGAGAAATCCTTCTCTAGGTAAGCTATTGTTCAGCTTCTGAACCTCTACTTCTGGGTATACATTCATACAACCACATAGACAGCGCCTATACTCAGGGCAGGTATAAATATCCACAAAGTGTGGATATTTTTGAGTGTGTCAAATGATCTGCCTGGAACCTATGCATAGTAAGTACTTCCGAAAGCTGCCTAGAGGCTGGCATTCCAAGGATTATTCGGAAGTTTAAGATAGTCTTTGCCACGTTTGCATGCATGTGCCCCTGATGTAAAGGGATGCACACCCTCCCAGGGAAACAGCTGTCTGCTTAAATATATGAAAGACCACAGAAGGGAGAGCATGGGAAGTTATGTGAGGGGGGGAAAGAGGATACAGTTGCTTCTTTAGTCTACTCCTCATCCTTTGCTTTTATTTGCTACCATCTAGCAAAGTTCAGCAGAACTACTGTACTAAAATGACATGGTGGAAGCTTTCCATGGAGATATATTAAATATGTACTATTTAAAGTAAGAGTAATCTTACTGTGAGGAAGCCAAAACCTGCAGATCTGCTCTCTTCCAGCAGTTTGATAGCAAACAACATCTGTCAGCAACATATTTTTTTAAAACAGCATCATGATTTTTAGAGTGGAAGCAAGGATTGTTAGAGGTAGTAAGAGGTAAACTGAAGAAATCAGTGCGTGCTCTTCAGATCCTACAGAGCCAGAGTCCAGCAGCAGCCCTGCTTTTTTACCCTACTGCTGGCACACGGGCTCCAAGTCACTGCTGCTGGGAATGAACACTCACAGGAAAATGCTTAGAGGTGAAGAAGTCTTTTCCTACAAGCACTGCACTGTTGTAACTACACATACCTTCCAAACCCCACACTCAGAAAGTTCTCTTTTCCCCTGGGAATTTATCAGGTCATTTTTTACTAACTTCCACAGATCTCATTCACATTGCTTGAAGCCTCCCTCCTTCCCTCAGCGTGAATAAACGCTGCAGAATCTGGCCTACCCCCTGTTGCAGGTTACTCTA
Source organism: Erpornis zantholeuca (assembly GCA_013400515.1). Taxonomy (NCBI): domain Eukaryota; kingdom Metazoa; phylum Chordata; class Aves; order Passeriformes; family Timaliidae; genus Erpornis; species Erpornis zantholeuca. Next base: position 169,847 of record VZTN01032259.1, read on the forward strand.
CTTTTCCTAGCTTTGAATGTTACCAGAGAACAAGACAAAAAGAGAAGCAACTCATTTTCACCCCTCATTCACTCATTTTCAGAAGGTTTAATCATGATCCTCCTGACATAAATGTTCAGCCTGTGGAAGGACAGCAGGATCTCCTTGTTCATAAAGTTTCAATAGTTGGCAACATTTCCAGGTGCTCCCCTGTCTTGCTCTATCCTGTCTGTACACCTTCCCCATGCACATTTTCCCCTCCACCAAGCTCCACTGTCTGACTCACATTTGGAAATGCTGCTCTAAAGAAGGGGCTGGGAGTGGGGTGTGAACTGCCAAGTCGCCTTTAACTAAGAAAATTCTTGGCTTCGAGTTCTCTCCTGAATCTTATCAATTCAGATAATATGATCTGCTCAATTGGGTTAGATATTCCTAATGACATTGCTCTGTGCAGAAGTTTAAGACTGTCTATTAGGTTTTGTGCCATTTCCCCAGAACATGGCCATTTTTTTGATTCATAATAGATGCCTAATGTCTGAAAGCCTCAGAATTGAAAGCAGAAGTATCTTAATGTCTTGTTGACACCACTCTGTTCTGTGAGGCTGGAGAAGTCCTCCTCTAACTTGCATTTTATCAGAGTGAATCAAATTCAAAGGGTTACAGTTAAGCAGAGAGCAGGATGCTTCAGTGACTGACCACTTGCAGACACACATATATATGTACCCCCACACATAAATCCCTTTCAGCCTGAACGCCCTATCAAGTTCTGGAAGTCCTATTAAACTTTATAGGTGTTTAGAGGTTGTGATATCTGTTCTATCACTCTTTGTAATGGCCATGATCAGACTTAGCACCATGCAGGAATCATGAGCTGCTCTAGAGTTCAACTATCATATTCAGTATGAGTGGGATAAAAATATGCTAATAGAAAAGATGGGTTTTTTTAAGGTTTGCAGTACAGGAATTATCCCAGCAGTATAATGAGATACTTCAAGGAAAATGTGGCCATATATTGCAAACCCATGGCAATACTGAGCACAGAAAATGCTGATGAGTTACGATTAGTTGTGACTACAAGCTTTCGGTTAGATAAACAAAAAATTGCATTTAACTATATGTCCCCAGAAAAACATTCCTCATTTTTCTACAAGCAATAAATGCAAGCATACCATGAACTTAAAAAAAAAAAAAAAATACTGCTCCAAATCATTCTAATTTAGCCCACATACAATTTTGCTTTGATTGCCTCTATGACCATAGGGCTGGCTGAGCTGTAAACACTGCCGTTTGCTTCCATCAAGTGTTTGCCTTGCCAAGCTTCCATAATCATAGAATCTAAGAATGGTTTGGGTTGGGAGGGACCTTACAAACTATCTAATTCCAGCCCTCTTTCTGCAGCTTCATAGGTGCATCCAAAATCTGCTCTCCATACCCACAAAATTGGCTTTTGTGAACAAAGCAACCCCTGGCCTAAGAGCAGCAAAGCATTGCAAGCTAGGGCCTGGATGGCTGAAGGAAACTTGGGATTGTGCAGAAAGCTGCACTTTGCCAAGGCCAGGGAGTCATTTCAGGAACAGGGCACTAAGCTTAAGGTGAGCCGAGGGCTCTCCACACTTTTCAAGGTGAGGGGAGCCTGGGTTGAAACCATTTGCAAGTGTTAAGGAGTACACTGTAAGGTGGCAATTTATCAGATCCCCTGTTCTCAGGCCTGGGATGCAGTTGAGGACCATTAGAGCAGATTGAAGGGCTGGACTCTCAGGGAGAAGGAGGAAATTTCTCTGTTGGAAATTGGGTGGAGTGTCAAAGAGTCCTGTCTCCTGTCTGAGATAGGGTGAAGAACATACATCTCACAGCAACAAGTCTCTTTCTCCTACTGAGATGCTAAAGCAATGCCCCTCACGAAGGTAAGCCACCCAGAAGAGTGTTAGATAGAAATTCATAATCAATTCTCCATCTATGTCAACATTTAAATTAGAAAAATTGAGCCATTAAAAGAACCGGGTGCTGGAAGAAAATGAAAATCATGCGCGTCAATCCCAAGCATTTATTACAACTACTGTCAGGAATAATTACAATAGAATTGGAATTCCTTCTGAAATTAACAGTTGCTATAGAAAAATAATAATATTTTACCTAAACAGCAATGCCACCAGAATTACATGGCAACAGCACACCAGTGTAGAAACCGTGTCAGTATTTGATGAGGAAAACACATTGGCACCAGAAGTCACGGATGGACATTTAAACTCAATTCCAAAAGGAACAGAGATGTATTTAAACCTATTTCCTTCCCTCTGGCTACAGAAGGGGTCACAACTGCTCTCCCCAAGTGGAGGCAGAGGGAGCAAATTAATCCTCCCTCCTCTGCTGCAAAGGTGGGTTTACAGAGCCAGAGTAAATACAGAAGTAGAAGCCAAGGCAGGGTGGGCTTCCTTCGTGACAAAGGAAGCAAAAATTAAGGAATTCCCTCTTCTTCCTTGGAAGCTGCTGAAATAAGAACTGTCCTTGGCTTACTTAGCCTGGCCAAGGGAGATCAGGTTGATGCCCCCACAGCTACAGACTTGCACTAATGGCTGAGTTTTCATCTCCCATATGTAAATACCATTACCAGACACAAACAGTGGACGGCTCTTCCCTGAGCAGAGCTCTGCACGAAGCCTCCCCTCCTGAAGGACTATCCACAGCTACTTATTCCAGCCCGCACTCTGCCAGGCTCCATTGAAAGGATTGCATTTAGCTTTTAGTGTATAAATAAGTGTTCTGATAAATAATTAATAGTAGCTGCTGGCCGTAAAAGAGGTGGCTGTTTGGAAAGTTAAAACAGACCGTCATGAAATATGCACCCACCCCTGTGTTCTACTTTCAGGGGATTTCAGACTTTAGCCAACATCTTGTCCCTTTGCATGGGACTGTGTTGTGCGAGGAGGTGGCCAGAGCTCAAGTTCCAGACCCTCAGGGCATCCTTGAATTTATTCTCTCTCACTGGGATATAGATCAGCCCCTAAGCCCCCAGGGGGGAAGGCAGGTGGTCAGTGATTCACAGAGAAATTTTTGGAAAGGAGAGCAAAGTGCAGTGTTCTAGGCTTCTGGGTAAGATACAGAAATTAGACTTATTGATCACATTTTATTTTAAAGCCCTCATAGCTTCTTGGGTTCTTCTAGTTTAAACCAAAGCAGGGCCATCTGCCTTGCAATTTTGCTGGACTACCTGCACTCTACCCACCTAAATAGCTGGAATAACTGCAGGGCATTTTTATTCATTACTACTCTGTAGACTATTTGGGTTGCCATTTTAAATGGCTTCACTATTCTACCCCCATACTGTCTCACTGTTAAAGGTGGAACTGTGCATCAGAATCCTGATGAATGAACGACCTGCAGAAGGGCATGGTGCTATTATTTGTACATCAAAAATCACAATTAAAGAGAATTTGGTGATATGCAATGTCCACACAGCAAGCAAAGTGAGCCACACATGCCTCAAACCACCTGACAGACTCCCATCAGACTAACTCTCCATCAGCCTTGGAGCAAGATCCATGTGCCTGCATCAATCATTCTGCATACTCAGATTTTTAACTGAAGGACCTCCTAAAAGGCTTTCTCCTCCGTGGAAAAAAGTATTTGTGTTCAGGCAGAAAATTAAGTCTCTATGTGTATGTTATCTAAAACTGAGCTTTATGGATTACAACATATTGTGTCAAATGATGAGACATAATTTTGTAAGCCCTTTCCATAACCCAGAAAGCCAGGCTGGATTTTCTCTTCCACAACACACCCTGGAGATTCTTACTGAAAACCAAGTAAAGTTATGCACTCAGCCCCCAGGAGAGGACAGGAATGTAAAGGCAATTCCAGCCTGATTCAGGGCCAGTATGTTCAGAAAGACTGACAACCATTTAGATTTTTTTTTATTCCACACTCTCCCCTCTCAACAATAAGTTAATGCCTCAATAGTTCAATAAACAGAGATTTTTCACGAAAGCAAGAGGTTAATCAAAGCCTCGCTATTCCATCACAGAGCTCTAATGGTATTAGTTCTAGTTCCAGTCTCTGAGCTCAGCGTGACTCGACAAAAAAATCCCTTGAATTCCCAAGTAGGACCCTTATCCTACTAGTGGCATTTCCAAATTGAACTTTATCTAGACAAAACAAAGAATAGATCTTTCGAAAGGAAACATTTGTTTATATTTTGAACCAAGAGCAAAACAGTATCTATAGGTCGCAGATGACACACCAGAAATCTCTACAGAGATCTTTCATTTGGCTGACAAAGTGGCTTCTCTTGGAGAAACCCCATAAAAAAGTGGCAGGAGTAAACACAAAGGATTTGCCCACGGTACAAAGACTAAGAAGAAAAAGGAAGTAAGCACAGCAAACACATTTGCCTGCACATTAAAGTATGAATTTTGCACCGGCTTTCCCAAAAGCACACTTTGCAATATCCATGCTGTACACATCTGAACCAAACATGAATCAGCTTAGAAGATTTTACAACTAATGCCATGTAAAGGTAGAAAAGACAGGAAAAAAGAAATGCTGAAAAAAAAATCAGTGGCCTCCAGAGGGCCAAACACAATGGTGGCAGAGACAGAAATCAAACATTCTACTCCCTGCCTTATCTTCTCACCATGTAGCATTTTTCCTCTTGATAGGTAAAAAGCATCCCTCCAGTCATTTCGAGCTAGGAATTTGAATTTGAGCTAATAATCTTGCATAAAACTTCTTCTGTCTTGTCTGCAATACTTAAATTCATTAAAGTGAAAGTCTCTTGGATATTGTAGTATTTTGATTACACGACTAAATTTCTCTGCCTAGACTAGTTTTACTGACAGCAGCATATGTGCAGCCGTAAGTGGGCCCCACGAAAAGCTCATCCTGCCTGTAAAGAACTGGTACTGAGACTCAAAATTTTCTTGAAGGGCTGCCTAGAACCTAGTCTAGATCTAAGACTATGAAGAGACAGGAGAGATATTATAAACTTAACTTCCTGCTCCCGAACTGCCATGCAACAAAATCAGTGATAAATGCAAGTATTTATGAGCAAGGTGGAAGTGACTGAATTTTCCCCTTTAGAAGCTGTTTGAAAGTGCAAGAAGCACACACACACACAAAAAAGAGGAGGCACACATGGAGGCTCACCCCATTTATTCACTCCTTGCTTCACTTTGTGTGAAATCCACTACTTGCTGAGCCCTGCCAGGCTGTCGCCAGCACTGGTGGCTTGGATGATGCTCCAGCCCACGCATCTGCTCTGACCAGAAACTGGTGGGACCCAAACTCTGCGTATTTTCCCTCTTTTTCTACCAAATCCTCTCTGTGATAACAAAAACATTCAGCCAATGAGGACAAAGATGGGGAAAGGGGAGTCCAGCAGAAATTACTAAAAGAATAAATAAAGGGAAGCCGTTATAATGACAATTAATGTATACAGAGCTTGGAAACTCTGTCTGACTGGCTAGAACCAGGCTTGAGCAAACTCAGAATAAACCTCTGTTTAAATTTCATGTGGCAAACATGCTGTACTAAAGATTTAAGTACAAAGTCTTTGTTATCTGGGTTTAAATAGATTTCCTTTGCAGTAGGAATAGATCATTACTATGTGGCAGCAGTAGTCCCTCTGAAATAAGTTAGTGGCCTCCTTTTAATTCCTAGCACAGATGTGACCACATCTGACTTTCTCACAAATAGTCCCTGTAACAGGATACAGACACCACAGAACATGTTATTCAGTGAAATATATTGGCATTGGTATAAGAGTGGACACATTTTAATTATCTCACATAGTGGCAAACCTTTTTAGCTCCCAGAAATGCAATAGGACAACAAAAAGCATGGGAAACAATTAACTACTAAAACAAAAAGCATGGAGACCAAATAGTTAAGTTTCTAACAGGCTATTCCAGAGCCTGGAACTATATCTCTTTTTTTGTGTAAGAAACCTCCAAAAAGTAAAGTTTTAATAGTCATCTACTAAATCTGTAATCCTTGGTAATTTTTCAAAATCAATACAGAAAATCTGCAGTCATTTGGTTGCTAATAGAACTATAAAAAATGGCTTTTAGCAAACTTTTTTTAATGGCTTAGCTTGTCTATCCAATTAAATGACATGCACAGAGCTTGGCTACTGCATTGATTGACTTTAAGGAGTCCTAGTTAGGCAGCCATTCTATTGCACAAATGTTGTCTCTCAGCTGAGTTCACAACACAAATCACTCTGTTGGAAGTGGATAGCTAATTGACAGCCTTACAAAAGTGGAAAACAGTACCAGAATAGATGGACTGTAATAAAACATCTGATACAGCATCTCACAAAAGTTTTATTTGAAGAGTTAAATGAATTCAAATTGGCTTCCATTGAAGCATTAAACTATGAATTGAAACGTGATGAAGAGCCATTAACCAAGCGAGAGCAGGAGATTTGTTGCATCAAGTCAGAGGGAATGTTTTGTAGGCTGCCTCAGAACACCGTGTAAAGCCTGCTTTTATTCCCCACCCTCATTCACCAGGACTGGGGCACTGACAGCCTGGTAATTTCACCTGCACTCTCCATTAATCCCACCGGGAAAGCAAAGCAAGGACTCAGTCTTGCAGGTCACACACATCTCTGATCGCAGGCCCAATTCCCTGCCATGACACTTTGGCTCTGTCATCGTGGCCTTGGCAGTACACTGCTGACCTTCAGATCATCTCTCAACACCTTCTTTTCAGCCTTTTACTTTCCTACATGCCATAAGGATTATAAACATCTGCTCAAGGGCATTATGCAAAAGTAAGGGGCTTCCAGCTCAGCCATGGGTCCCCAAGTGAACTTGGGAAAGTCAGGCTTGTACCCATTAATGCTGTTTAGCTTTTTGAATTTTTGGTGAGTTACTGGTGAAAAGTGGTAGATCTTAATACCATCCATGCTAGGTGCACACATTTATTAGAAAGTACATTAAGAAGGTACTTTTAAAATTGTATTATTTTAAGTCTGGCCACAGAATTAAGGTGTTTTGCCTGATGACATCAAAATATTTTATGTATTGTGATAATTTTGGTATCACCACACAATATCTGGAGCTGCTCAGAGAGTGAGTGTGGTCACTAACACTTACTGTTTTGATGGCGACTAGAGCCACTCTGTCAAAACCAAGAAATACATACATAGGTTCTCTCTTCATGCATGGCCCTACTCAGACTATACCTAAATTACTGATTTCTAGGAGCTTCCATGCCTGAGACTCCAGAGAAACCACCAGTCAGCAATTTCTGAGGAAATACTACAACTACTCCTTATGTTCAGAAGTACTGACACATTAGAAATCCATAAATTCTGCCATTTGGGGGAAACCTCACTGAAACACCCCAGATGGATATTTATGGGATTTTCTGGGTGGTCCAAATGACCGTGGGACTGCTGGAAGTTAATGGGTCAGAAGAAGGAAGCTTTGAGGCTGAACATCAGGCAACACTCACCAGAAGGGTGGTCTGGTTAAGGCTTAAAGCACATCTCTGCTGGGAGCTGAGCAACATGAAGTGTCACATGTGGGCTGGGGCAGCTAAGGATGTGCATAGGTGTACACATATGTGAGAATATTCTGGTGTGTAAAACTCATCTCTGAATCACCCCCAAGCACCAGGGACCCTTTTCACCAGTCTCTGAAATCATCTGGGAAAGTATAAAGGCAAAGAGAACTAGAAGTCAGGAGGCTCAAAGAGCTCCTTTCCAAGTATTGTTTCACGCTAAAAATCACACCAGCTTTTATCAAATGCACAAGTTGAAGGATTTCAAACTCTTTGCTTTATATTCATTGATTATCGACTTCACCCCCTGGCATCATTTAGCTTTCTGAAATCACATAAGATTACATGTGCACTATAGACTCGATCAAATGGCTGAAAATACCAAAAAATTGGGGGTTTAACTTATGCATGATTATTCATTGAAAAGAAACAAAAGAGGTGAAGTACTGAGCAGCCTCTCCACTCAGAAATTATGAAATAGAAGTCAGAAGGTCTGCAACAGCCTTTATCAGCTGAGAAGCTGGCCTCATCCTAGGTAAAAAGAGTTTTCTAATACCTTGTGATGAGCTATGAGCAGCTGGTACCGACATCCCTGTCGAGCAAAGTCACATTTACAAACCTAAAACACATTGCAGCTTTGTTAAGTTCAAAAAAGAAAATAAACAGTTCCTTTTGTTGCCATTCCATGGTCTTAAAATTAAAACCAAAACACAGTTTATGGGAAAAAGGTGTTTTTACCTCGGGATTTATTTCAGAATCTTTGGGTACAGAACTTTGTCCAGGTGGAATGCCCCAAAATGCACACACTGCCCCCACACACACAACAAAATACACACAATTAGAGGCCTTGCAAATTAGCATATCTATCAAAGATTCCCCAATGAGAGGCTCGAGTGAACCCCTCGCTCTGAGGAACCTTCTCCCTGGATGGGCCTATCTGAGTTTACAAAAATAGGTTTGGGAGAGGACCTTGGTGTCTGGGGCTCCCAGGATGTTTGGTCTCCTGATTTAACGGTACAGTGGTCTGAGCTGAGTTATCAGACTTGGAAAGTTACAAGTATATAGGCTAAAAGCACTAAGAATACATAAAACTATATTAAAGGGTATGTAAGAGGAATATAAAAGAAAAAGCAAAAAATTATCCTGGCATCACTTTCAAAGAGGATGCGAGTTTTGTGAGCTCAGTCAAAAAACCTCCTGGAAACTCTTCTGAGAGAGAGAAAAGAAAAATGCTCTTTTTTCCTTTTATAGTGAATAGAAACGCTGAATTTTTACTAATGGTCACCAGGAGTCATTTATCACTCAAATCAGTTTGCTTGTTTCTGTAATGAATGAGGAGTCACATGCAAGGAGCAGCAAGGCAGGTATCATGATTCATTGGGCTGCTAGTAAATGACAGGAGTCATACAAGCTTAGAAAGGAAAGAAAAAAGGAAAGGGTTTACATTAGGTTTTTAGCCTAAAGGAAAGTTTTATATATAGACAATAAAGACATTCTGACTTCTAATTTATGCTGGAATAAGGAAGAGAAAGCTCTGGCCTGCCTCCAGGTGAATTACTCCCAGCAGTGCACTCTGGCGCAGACAGGAGATTAGGAATGGCCACACTGCTGTGGAACAACGAGGGTCCTGCTCCTCTGCTCGGCACTGTCAGCACTGACACGCTCTGAACCCGCTGCAGATGAAAAGTCCATTAGCTCCATCCTCAGGGTGAATGAACACAGCTGACGGCTTAATATCAATCCTTCCACTTTCCAGCAGCTGAAGGGGCTCAGAGATCCTTTGCCTATCTACGATCAGAGGCAAGAGGAGCTCCCCCAGCCCACACACCAAGGCTGCCTGTTGAGGCACCAAGCCCTGGGGGAAGCTGTGCCCACGGGGAGCGGCCCACGAGGGAGTCGGCTGTAATTCCTGCCGCGCAGTTAACACATGGCGCTAATAAGGGGCTGTTTCTCTTCGCTGTCGTGCTATCGGTTTTAAATAGTCAAGTCCTAATCTCCCAATCAATCATCTTCAAGATCAGCACGCTTTAGTCATCAATCAAATGCATTTTTGCGGGCAAGCAGGAAGTGTTATTTAGCAAGGAGGCAGCAATTTTTAAACCTCCATTTTTCTTCAGCTGCCTGAATTAAAGAAAAATTAGAGTCCCTGCAGATGTCTCTGACATCACAACAGAGTTGTACTGCAGAGTTCTGCTCCTGCTGAGGAAAGGCCCCACGTTGAGGGAATCAGCTGAATGGACAAGATCTACTGAAGGACCAGCTCTGGAAGAAAACAACCTTGATTCCTTGATCAAAGGTGCCCAGCTTTGGGCTTTTCCCCTGAAGAGTCAGTGAATGCTCAGCAGTGACCACAGGAACACAGAACCTCAAACACCAGTTTCCAAAATGAAACTCCATTAGTAACACTAATTATGAAATATGGCCTATTTTGATGTTTTTCAAATTAATATAGCACAGGAACTCTCCAAAGATAGTTGAATTTTGGAGTGAATGTAAAGCTGTTGAACTTTAAGGGGGAGAGTTTCAAAGGCACAAATGGCACTTAACTTCCAATTATGCCTAGGAAAAAGTCCCACTAATGGCTAATACAGCTGATTTATTTTCATAACCTTTAATTACTTCACACCATTCTTTTTTTCACTGAACAGTATAATCCATTCAACAGAGCAGTTCAAGCACAATGTGCAGACCAAAAAAGATCTGCTCCAATGCCAGGTTTCCTTATACAAGTTTAAATTCTTTATCAATTCTATATATTTAGAAATCTCAATAAGTGGGAATACTTACATTTGGTTATAACATCTGCATACAACATGTAGTAGTTAACATTAAATCTGATAATTAGTATTTTATCTGGATGAGATTTTACCAGTGTTACTTGGAGGAAATAATTAGGAATGAAGAGCATAGTTTTGTTTTGGCTAGTATAAAGTTAGGAGGTTCTGCTATTTTAGTAATACAAGCTATAACATTCCTGAAGTTTATTGTTTTGACAGCTTGCAATAGCAGTACCCAGCACACCCAGCAAGGCCAAACACTGAGGGGAAAATGTGCGATTTTAGGTCTCCTCGCGTGCTATTCCCTTGTGCCACAGGCAGAGGCTGAAACATTTACTGAACATCCAGGCGATGTGATCTGGCGGCACATTTCTGAGAGCAGAAGTCCTGGCTTTTACTTAATTTTAAACATAGGCGTCTTAATTAAGGTGTTTTACGTTCCCTGGGGACTTTGGAAGCCTTCTGGCGGGAGCGTGGCCGCAGGCAGGGCTGTGTGCTGAGGAGCGAGGGGACAGCAGGTGCTGCCTCGCAAAAGCAAGAAGCGATTGCCCTCTAGTGCCCAAAGCAAGCCGAGGCCGCACAGTCCGAGCAAGGGAAGTTCAGGAATTTTTCCAAGTTACCTGCCTGTCTCATGCTGACCGAACAGGCTTCTTGCAATCAGCTCTTTGGAGGGGGGACACATCACCCAGAACTGGAGGCTGCCCCTCCCACGGAGAGCAAGAATCCTGATCTGATAAACCCTCGGAGCCGGGCTGAGCGACTCATCAATGTCACCTGAACTCCAACACCGGCTCGCAGAGGATGCTTCACTTGATCCAGTGTTATCTTTTCAGGAAATCTTAATTGGAGGTTTAATAAGAAGTGAAATCCCAGCAATGAGACAATGGCAGAACAAGGGAAGCACCAAAGCAGGGCAAATACTCTCAAGATTATCAGGATGACTTCAATTTCCTAATGACAGCTGTGATTTCTTTTATATTTCTTCTCTCGCACATAAGAAATGAGTAAATGCAGAAGAGGTTTCTTTTTTTTCTTATTATTCTTATTTCTGTCTCCACCTCCCTCCCCTCTTGGCCAGTTGTGTGACACAGCAGAGTCGCAGATGGAATAGCCCACAATCCAGGGGTATCAACCCTAGCAAGCTTCCAGCAGAGGAAGGTAAATCAGATAAGAGCTTGAACCTGGCAGTGCCACAAATGGCCTCAGAAACAACTCCCTCTCTCTAAATGCTTCTTACAAGCATTTTCCAGTTTTAGGTGCAAAGCTTAAGATGAATGAATAGTTTGCAGAACACAAATCAAAAGTGTAATCTGAGTTAATGGAGGAGGACACATCAACTGATAAGTATCTGCCTGGAAAAAGCATTTCTTCCCTGCAGTTCCAAAATCATTCATTGTTTGCTGTCTCACATTGTTCCAATACACAAACAATATAAATAATTCAAAAAGATGTTAATTCCTACTTAAATCCATAGAGTGGCACAGGCTATTTATTTAGGTAGCTTTAACTGCCTCTGAATCATACAGTTTACTGTTACCAAGAGCAATTTTTCACAAATTTAGGCAGAACTGCCAGGAATTGCACACGGGCTTCAGAGCAATGAGGTTGAAGCACCTCATACTTCACCCATACAGGGACAGACCAGAGGCCCAGTGCTTTAGCCAGAGGTGGCATGGACCAGCACAAGCACCTACTTGCCCACCTAGCACTAAAACAGCTCCTTTGAGGTTCTTTTCCTGCTACACAGCACCTCCATTGATCCCTGATGGAGGCAGAGCCATGCACAGCTGCAGCCTGCAGTTGTAGCAGCCTGCTCATTCACTTGGAAAATCCCCACAGAATCTCTACAGTTCCTAAAATCACTCATGAAGTATTGATGGCTCTGAGTGCAGAATGGGAACTGGAGAGAAAGCCCTACAAATCCTCCCTCAAACTCCTGTCCTGTCTTTCACTTTGGTCACATTAGTTTCCCTGTCCAACACAGAATTTATCACTTGTGCAGTTTGAATTTGCCATGGAACTTGGCCCCATATGTTACAAAGATCCACTTTGTCCTAATTTTGCCCCTGCAATCTTCCCTTGTTCCCGTTTGCAATAGCAACAATGCATTTTAGATGAGAAATGCTGATAAGTAGATGCACATCCTCAAAAAGTTATGTTCAGTCTTCATTTCTGTACACTAAGAACACAGGGGAGCTGTTTAATGCAGCTTGTCTTAATGCACCCAGAAAGCAAGTGACACTGAGTGCTCCTTGAACTACTCATAAACTTCCCTCTTTACTCAGATTGCCAGTATCAATCACCAGCCTTATTAATGCGTGTTTTTAATTGCTATATGGATTTTGTTTTACTTACTCTTCTTTTACTTCTTGTTGCAGATAATGTTAAGACTCCTGTTCATTGATTATTGGCAGCTGCTGCATTCTGAGAAAACCTCCTTCAGTTTATCTTTCCGGATCCTTTGACTTCCCGCTCCAACAGCTTTACAACCTCCCCGACAGCTTCGTAAATGCACTGCAATGGTCACATGAACGCTTTGGGAAGGGAACCTCTGCAATTCCTCATTCCTATGGCACTTTAGGAAGAGCACCCGGAAAAGCAGCAAGTCCAGCGGGAACTGGAAGCCCTGCGAAAGATGAATCTCATCGGGAAGCTCCGCAGAAGCTTCCGAACTCTGGTCATTCTCCTGGCCACCTTCTGCCTGGCAAGTATTGTCATCTCTGCCTATTTCCTCTACACTGGCTACAAGCAGGAAATAGCCCTCGTGGAAACCACCGGACAAACAGAGTGCGAGGACCTCAAACTTCTGCCCTACAGGTCTGCAGAGCTGAGGACGCCGAAGCCAATCGATCCCTCTAGAACTGATCCCACTGTGCTCCTGTTTGTGGAAAGCCAGTACTCCCAGCTGGGGCAAGACATCATAGCCATCCTCGAGTCCAGCAAGTTTCAGTACCACATGGTCATTGCACCAGCTAAGGGGGACATTCCCCCCCTCACAGACAATGGGAGAGGGAAGTACACCATTGTTATATATGAGAATATTTTAAAGTACGTGTCCATGGACTCATGGAATAGAGAGCTTCTGGAAAAATACTGTGTGGAATACAGTGTTAGCATAATTGGTTTTCATAAAGCCAACGAGAACAGCCCCCCCAGCATCAGACTGAAAGGGTTGCCATTACAGCTCTACAACAATGTGGCCCTCAGAGACTGTGTGGTGAACCCTCAGTCGCCCCTGCTGCGCATCACCAAAGCGCCCAGGGTGGAGAAGGGTCCCCTGCCTGGCGAGGACTGGACGGTGTTCCAGTTTAACCATTCCACCTACCAGCCTGTGCTTCTGACTGAGCTGCAGCCCACCAGGCCCACCCCTGCCACGCTGCCGAGGGCCACTCTCTATGCAACCGTCATCCAAGACCTGGGCCTGCACGATGGCATCCAGAGAGTCCTCTTTGGAAACAACCTGACCTTCTGGCTCCACAAGCTCATCTTTATCGATGCCATCTCCTTCCTGTCGGGAAAGAAGCTCACGCTCTCCTTGGAGAGGTACATTCTGGTCGACATAGATGACATCTTTGTGGGGAAGGAGGGGACAAGGATGAACGTCAACGATGTGAAGGTAAGGCGAGAACTGGGGGATACCATCCCAGACATGTATGTACAAATGGGTGTTTAAAAAGCCTGAAAAAGTTGAAAAGCTCCTTTTCCTAGTAAGGGCTAAAAGTGCACAAGTGCAACCAGCAGATACATAAACCACAACCTGAGATTAAAAACCACTTTGCCCACATGCATACAGAGATGCACTTTTGGATGTGTCTATGTAGGGGCATACACAAATATGTTGCACATCTATATATAAAATACCTTTTAGAGGCCTTTTCTGTATTATTTCTCTCACTAGTCCTGTACAGTAGACAGAACAATACAAGATGGTTGCCTTTTTAAACCTCATCACCATCACTGAATTTAAAAAGAGCAAAAGGGGAAAAAGAGCCTGAAGAACTTACAGCCCCAATGTGACTTCTAAGAGTTAGCAGGATAATTTTCATTACCAGAGTAGCAGGTAAGCATTTAAAGTTCCCAGTGACAGGGTGGAAGCACAGCATGCACTTGAGCAAGTGACATAACCATCTGATAGAGTGAGAGGCACACAGACTACTCACTGGGGGCTTTTCTGCACTTATTTTCCTGATCTGTAGTGTCCAGGGACACCATTAAATTTGTTCAGAGCAATTTCCAAAGATGTGTGCAACTTGGAAAGAATAGACAGAACTCAACAGCATGACAGTTATTTCTTGTCATTTTCCACATGTGGGAATCCTAGTCAGAGATTAATTGAATCCCTAAGCATGCAATATCACATTCTCCAGCCTTTATTCCAGAGGGTTTTTCCAGTAAATATCCAATGCTTTCAAGAACAATAAGCAAGCCTTTTGTTTTTAAAAGTAGATTTCTATTTAATTTCTAAACCCTTATTTCCATTTATACAATTTCTATGTTCATTTGCCTCCCCATCCAGACCGCTGAGGTATCCAAGTGCACAGTAGTACTTCCATAGAGTTGAAACAATTTTGCACATCAGAACACTTGGGGTAATTTGGTAATTCTATTAGCCAAACCAGGCGTATGAATGCTCATCAGGACTGATTCTGAGCACCAGGCTCTCCAAGCGCCTGGTGCCTTTGAGATCTGAGCGCTGCGCACAAGCTCAATCATCAAGTGCTCTCTCTCTCTGGAAATATATGGGAAAATGCTCTGAGAAAGGGCTCATACACAAGAGGAAATTAACTCAAAAGGCAATTGTGAAACAAGTTTTTCAGCAATAGCTTCCCGCCTGCGCATTTTTGAGAGCATCTTTCTGACGTGGTTGGCTCCACTAAGGAAGCCTGTAACTATTCCACAGCAGTTAAAGAGCCCCCATCGCCAGCAGAGGAGTGTCCACACAGAGACATTTGGAGATTCACTGGAATCATCTCATTATGCAGGAAAAAACCCAAGTCACCTCAGTTATTATCCAGCAGTCAACAACATTGCTAGGCAAAGCTTTCCACCTGTGTTTGGCACAGCAGCCATGCTTCCATGCTCATTATAGGGGACACAGCAGAAAACTCCACATCCAGGGGCTGCAGGAGGAGCTGGATGCTGTTAAAGCATTCAGCATTATTTTTATGTGCTGCACACACTTATCCATCTGAAAACAAACCAGTCCACACTGCTGAATATCTAGACAATAACAAGGAAAAACATCTGCTAGGATTCAGGCCTTTTCGAATTTTTCTTTTTTCAAGCAATACACGGTGAGCCTTCTTTCATTCATTATGTCTGAGCCAGGGTACGAAGGGAAGCTTTCATTCTTCCCACATTTCTCCAGCGCCAAATAAGCAGCCCACTTTCATCACAAAAACACCAACAGTGCCACTCACAAGACAAATCCCCTCCTCACCTCACACAAGAAATCATGCCACAAACACTAACCACGGGGAGAAATCGTCTGCAGGCACAGGCTCAGAACCAACCTTCCCCTCAAGCTCTCTTTCAGGGACAATAAAAAGCTCATCTCCCTTTTTAGGTGAATGTTTCACACATAAATCCACCCTGCACCTTGAGCACCCCCATATACTCTGTCCTCAACATCATGGATTTCATTTCAAATCAGTTACCCCACACAGATTTGTTCCTCAGGGTATTTCACAAACACTTGCTACACAAATCAGTCCATTCCTACAGCCTGGACATTCCCAGAATACATTAACCCACAGAACAGAATCCTGCTAATGAACATAACACCGAAAGCAGAGTGCACTTTGGTTAGTTTACAGAAAAGGATAATTACAGCCAGTTAGAGAACCAATCTCCCAAGTCACTGGGGGAAGGAGGCAATTAAGAACCAGCAGGCCTGCCCCTCACCCCGTAAGGCAGAGCAGCTTTGCTTGAGAGGTAAAAATAACAACTACTTGAGGAGGTTGATATTTCAGTGATGGCAAAGCATTGCCCTGCCTTTGGGAGGAGTGGCTGTGGCTGCTCACAGAGGGTTCACTTGGCAGAGGTATAGGGACTCTCTGGCAGGCTCTCCGAAGGTGCCATACACACCCAAATCCCTTGGGAATGCTTTAATACACAGCGAGTCTTCTGATAACAAAACTGGCATGTACCAATAATAAGACAAGTAAACCCATGCCTGTGTAATTACTTCCTACAACCCAAATGTTTTTATTCCCTCACAAAGCTGTTTCTCAATTAGGTGCTTCAGGGATGCATACAGTTTTATAAAGGGTAGCATCAGCTACAGAAACAGAGATTAGAGAACAGGGTTATTATGGGCTCTGTTTACCACAGAAGACCTCCTAGTCCCTGGTGTTGAAGGAGTTGTGCAAGGTCGTGTCTGGCTAAGTAATTAACAGGAACTCAGCAGAGCCACAGAAAGCTGTTTTTCCAAGCTTTGTGGAAATCTATCTTGAGCCTAACAAGCCCCTGCAAATGAATTTCTCCCTTTCCTGCCTGGCAATATATTATCTCAGTGCTTCATTTTAAAAGGCAAAAGAATTCATCAGACAATTTGCAGAAACAGTGAATTTGTGTACTTGTAAATGATGCTGGTTCCCAGCCACAAAAGTCCAGTACCACCGGGATTCAGTGACTTGGCAAAAATCCCCTAGAAACATCTTGTTATGCTGTGTCTGGGAGTGCCACACAGAAAAAAGACAAAGCTTTCACCTTTAAAGTTTAGTTTTAACACACAAAGAGGGCTGCATGACCCAAACAAGGAGTAAGAACATGTTGAAGTATTTCTGTTCTTTCTGTTGGCATAGTATGAGCCAGTACAATATTTACTCACCCAGGAAGAGCTCAACGCAGCCACCGGGGCTTTTCCATCTCCTTTCACAAATACACCTATTGTTAACTCAAAAGCCCTGCAGGAGCACAGTGGAAGCTAAGGCATTTACTCTTTCATAAATAAAACAAATAAAATAACCCCTCCAAACAGAGCAAAAACCATTAGCCTCTCACTTTCTACCCTCCTCTTAGCATTAGAATTTAGACTGCAACACACCTGGGTGGACTCAGGAACCACCTGTTCCCACTCTCTTCGCTGGAGCTGATAAGATTATCGAGGAGAAACTGCTTGTCCCAGCACCACCATATCCCACAGCCCCTTCCTCAAAAGCTGCATTTTCCCTTTTTGTAGTCCCTCTAATTGTCACTGTAGGGGTGGGAGCAAACCCGAGCTTTCTGAGCTGCTCGAAAGTGATGGAGCCATGCTCGGGAACGCCCTTTGTTGTGTGACTGCTGACTGCACGCCTTCCTTCTGCTTGCAGCCTGCCTGCCTTCCCCTCTGAGCTCCAGCCCACTTCCTTCCGTGGAAATAAGAATCACATTAGTCTCTGACACCTCCTCACTGCCACAGCCTGCACTTTGTCTTTGACCTTCGGCATCATTAAAATGCCTGGAACACTTAAAACCTGTGATTTCTGGCTCATTTTAGTCTTTTAAAGCCGAGAATTCATGTTGGAGCTGCATCTTTCCTGGCAATTCCAAATTAAAAAGTACTGGCACAGCAGGAAGCTGAGCTCAACCACTCAATCTCTCCAGCATACGATTATCCCTGATTTTTGTGCAAGGACAACTGCTTTCAGGTAGAACTACTGGAAATGTCTGAGTCACATCACCAGGCATGGCAGAATGGTCAGTCCTGAGATAAAACCATCACCCTAATACCCTTCTAAAAATAATAAGCCCTTGCTAGGAAAATAACCACACCCACGGCCAGTCCAGGGAGCAGCTGAGCCCAGGAGATGTGTGAGCATAGGAATCCAGAGGAGACAGCCAAGCATTAGTCACTGCAGGCTGGGTGGCACTTCTGTTACCTTTTAAAGCACTTGGGAGTGACACTGAAGAACACAATGGAGTGGAGTTCTGGAGCTCCCACTTTTGGATGGTCTTAAAGTCTTTAAAAATGAATTTAAAGAGCAGCAGAGAGGCATTACATGAAAACTTTAATAATCTTTCTAAAAATGGGAGTGCCTGCTGCATTCTGCTTCATCAGAGATGACAGTTCATTCAATATTTTCCTTGTTCAGGTCTCTTGAATCACCCAATTCTTTCTGTAATAATCTGAGTGTTGAATACTGCTCAAGTGCCTTGTCAAGACACATCAGACAAAATGTTTCATACTTCTTTTGTTTCAATAGGGCCTGTTCTTTCATTCAGAATTTCAGTAGCAACGTAGTTAAAAACCACAAATCCCTTGCCACCAGCAGAACAAGTATTCTTCTCCTTGGCAGCCTGATGGATTGACTGTCTATCCGAGTACCCTCCCTGAATGATAATAGATTTGGGGTTCTCTCATCAGCCAGGTTCCCACTGAAGTGTAGGTGGTCTTGACAGTGTTTCATACAGTCTTGCCAGAAAACAGGTTCTGGTGGCGCACATTTTTTACTTCTTGAATTTATTAAACAGTTATGTCCCAAGCAAGATTTTCCTGAATATTTGAAAACTCACTTGGGATTCTTCTATCCCAGAGAGCACACTGGTTTTTGGTCTGTAGGGTTACATGACTCCAAGGAGTTCAAGTTGATATTGTTTGTACAAGCACCACAGAGTTATCTCAGATATTTGGGTTCCCCCCCCCCGCTGAAAAAAAAAGCTTAAATATTCCCACAAAGCAAGCAAATAAATTCTTAAAAATAAAAATTATTCATCCTACCAGATTTTTAACAGGCTTTAAGAATGCAAGAGAACTTAATTTTGAAAATTATTAAAAATTTGAAAAGCTTAAAAAACACCACAATACGTTTTGCAACATAGAAATGGCAGGTTTTTCAGGGCAAATTCAGAGATTTCCAGTGCTCACACCACTAATTTGTGACACCTTCTTCTTCTACACTTGCACTAATTTCCTGAATCCAAAATAATTCTGAAGTCATAGCTTGTATCAAACTGGAGTATATTTCCAGGATACAGGTGGTAATCTATTTAATTTAGCTTCACTTAGGGAATCCATAGGAGCCAAAAACCACATCTGCTTTACATCAGCCCTCAAGAGACCTGCATTAACCTGAGCTTTAAAACAGCGCATATTAGTTAAAAAGGAGCACTAACAGTCGCTTCCTGCACAGAAAACAGCACTCCGAAATGATGGAATAGCCTCGTAGAAGGGCCAGGCAGTGCCGACTGCGAGAGCAGTCATAATTATTGCCTTAAAAGCACTTGATGCAGCAATAAACACATTACCAGGAACCCATCCATAACGCAGCTCCTTCAGGAGCACTGTTACTTAAGTGACTTTAAATATGCCTTTGTCATCCAAATGGCAGCAGGAGGAACACTTAGAGCAAAAGCTCAATTTAGCACCCTTGGCATTATTCAAATGATGTGCAAGTGGCAGTGCTCAGGAAAAGGGTGGGTACAGGGAGGGATGGACAAACCGGTGAGGAATAGAGAAATTCTCCAAGAGAAAAGGGGAAATTTGAGATTTTAATTATTTAGCAATAATTAACTAGGCATTTTCTGTCCACCGCTGTATCATAATGCAGTATTAAACCAAATATTTGACTGTGTCTGGCTTCCAATCCCTAGATATATCCATCAATCTGTGCACCTCTATAGCTTTATGTACATATCCTTACTCAAACTAAATCTTAGGGTCTTTGTCTTTTCTAGGAATATGGCCAAAGATCCCTTCAATTACTGCTTTTACTTCCAATGTTCCACACCTCCACCTGTCTTCTTCCCATACAGGCAGAATAATCTAAGGAGTTTTAAGTAAATGTTACCAAACCCCAGCTTATCCCAGCAATAGCTGCACCCCAAACACTGGGCTTGGCGACCCTCTAAAGTGCCAAATGACCTTTAATTTGAGGTGGACACTCTCTGTTCCTGAAAGTAAACACGTCAGCAGGTGGGACTCCCAAACTGCTCAATCCTCAGAACACAATAACCCTCAAGGCACACCTCTTGCTCATGAAAAACCTGCCTTTGGTCAACAGCTGGGATATGCCCATTGCTTCCTGTGAGCTGTGCATTCATCTCTGCAGGGACATTTAGGCTTTCCCAAAGGGCTGCACAATCTTCATGAACATTTCCTTTTCCTCTGGACATCTACAAAGCCCAAATACTGCTACAGAGACATCAGAGCCAATGACCTTGTGACTCCATCCTTCCAAGCAGGCATAGCTTGGAAGAGTTGGAATGGGGCATGGATGGCTTTCAGCAGAGTTTCTTGGAGAGCAGTGTTCTGCAGACCCTCACTAGGCCTACAATACTTAAATAAAAATGATTTTTGATGGCTAATCATTCATCTCTCAAAAAAAAAGTACAAAAGAACTTTTTTTGCCTCATGGGAAACTCTAATATAAGCCCATTTAGTAATTTAAATATGTCATTTTGTGTCAACAACATTTCTAATGTTAAATATGGGAATTTATAGCTTAAATAGTCACACCATTTTATAGCTAATATCTTGTAGAAGTTAAGAATTTCTCTCCAGAAATATCAGAGAGAAAACAAAACAGTTTTTCTTTAATTCCATTAAGAATTTAATGTTCAAAATTTACAAGAAAAGTAAAGGATAAGCTATTGACAATTTCCCACAAACCAATGTATTAGTTAAAACACTCTGGGGCTTTCTGGGCAGTGTTTTTGTTCAAATCAGGATTTGATTTAGTGCAACACTTTGCCTGCAATGGAGTGTTCTGATCTCAAACTGCAGCATTTATCACTGATGAGGGGAGCATACAATAAGAAGCTCCTGTATTTGCAGCTGAGGCTGGCACAGAAGGCACCAAGGCAGCCTGGTGTCCTTGCAGCCTGACAGATTCAGTCAGAATTTCAAGTTTCCCCTTTTAGAGTCCAGAGTTCACCTTCTTTAGAAAATAAAGGCATGGATTAAGTATTTTTTCCCCTTCAGAAGCACATATTATAAATATCTTTTGCCAAGCCATGAAAATTTCTCTAAATATTTGTAAACCTTACTCTTTGCTGTGTGTTTGTTCTCTCTGCTAATTACCAGCACTCTTTTAGTCTGCTGTTCACATTTCTCATCCAGACAGCACCCAAACACAAGTGGGATCTGTGGTGCGATACACACTCAGCTTCTCTAGCACATGACATCCCTGCTATTTTTAACACTTCTCATTGGGAAAGGCTGAGTCCCTTCTCTCAGAGTTTAATTTTTTTAATTGATGTAGTCATTTAATTGGCATTTTAGCACTTAGTTTTAAAAACCCACAGACTAAATCTCTTAAAACTAATAACACCTTCACAATACTTTCTGACCAAGGTATGGAAAAATTCAGAGGGTAGGATTTTAAGTTTGCCTTCCATCCTATTTGTCTAGCCATTTATCCTTATGCTAAATGGGTGGAAAATCCTTCCAAAACGGCAAAGTGGCAAGGAAAATGTTGAAGAAAATGAAGCTTATATTCTTGTTACTTGATCAACTTGGATTGCTCCAGTGAAACAGCTTCCTCTGGCAAAAGGTTGATTTATGAAATGCAGAATGTGTCACTGGAGTATGAGTCAAACAAAATTGTGTTCTGCCAGCTCATCTGCTGTGGCAGACTAAAGGAAAAGGGGGCAGTTTGTAGAATATTAAAGAAAAATACATTCTAAAGATCATAATTAAATGTAGCTTTGGAATTGCTGATCTTCCAGAAATTAAAAAATGCAAATAATTCACACTTTGCTGAGACTTCTTTAATATGAGAACATCCCAGGAAATGGATATTTCAGGTTTTTACTGCCTCTTCATTTTACGTAAAAGCCAGAATTATTAATGTCGTTTTTACTTCACATATTAAATCTAAAATACCACCGCTGAAGCAATTTCTAAAAGTTGTCTCAATATTACACTTGAACTGCCTGGATTGGTTCAGATTGAATTAAAGCTGTGGGCTTCAGGACCTGTATGTTTTTCACCCCAAAACACCAGGCCTTCAAGTGAAAAATGGTATAAAACATGATGGAATTCACATCTCTGACAGGAGACTATTTGCCTGCCT
This sequence comes from Erpornis zantholeuca, assembly GCA_013400515.1. Classification (NCBI taxonomy): domain Eukaryota; kingdom Metazoa; phylum Chordata; class Aves; order Passeriformes; family Timaliidae; genus Erpornis; species Erpornis zantholeuca. Next base: position 192,105 of record VZTN01032259.1, read on the forward strand.
TGCCCAAACCTCATGAAATATTGGCTCTTAAAGCTGTCAGTGATTCTTGATAGCATGAGTGCTTTTTTGGTGGAGACCCAATTGTTTTAAGAGGGCAAATCATGTGGGCAGCAGGTTGTACCTGGGGAAAAGCACCCTGGTGGAGAGCAGGACAAGGGAAAGAGGCTCAACGGATGAGGATCAAAGTGCTCTGTCCACTCTCCAGTAATATTTTAATCCCTAAAGGCTACAGAGACTGAAGACTTCCTTTGTAATAATATTTACTGTAGGTTTTTCAGCAAATTAGCACAAACATTTGGGAATTAATTGAATCTACAAGCATAAATGAGCATTAATCTATATGAATCTATAATTAATAGAGATTAAATACTCTATAAACGTATTAATTTAGGAGTTCCAGGCATAAGTGTGAACAGCTGAGGCCATGCTGTGCATGGTCAATAATAATAATAACAATAATAATGATAATGCATTACATTTTTTTAAAAATAGGTTCAGCTGCAGAATGTGACTTCTTTAATAAAAAAATCTCTGCACATGTCTTCCTAGTAACATATCCCAAGATTTATGTGCATCATAAACAAATATGTCTGTGGTATTATAAAGTGTAATTCCACTGTATTTGTTATTAGGAAGGGGAATACTGTTTCCCATATGCTCTCACTGTTATTTCTGCTGTAACTGGGAACAGGCTGCCAGTACATTATCAGGAAATAAAAGCTCCCCATCCCTGCTGTAAATATTCCAAGATGAGTGTTAAAGACCAGAGGAAATTTTGGGCAGGAAACCTGTGCCCTTAGATCCTTACGTCTGCAGAAGGCTGCAAAGAGCCCACTGTAGGATGGCCAAAACCAGCCTTCTAAAAGGCTTGAACTGTTCAAACCCAGCTGATATTCCACATACAGAAATATTCTGTGTTTAGTCATTTCAGTGGTGCCACAACCCATGGGATGTGCTGAGGCCCAGCAGAGGAGAGGGGGGCAAAGAGGGGGAATGCCCAGCCCACAGAAGAGCTTGGGGGTAAGGAAGGTCTCCCACAATGGAAAAATACCATCCAGCTTTTAGCTCTTTCTCATCTTACAGCTGCAAATTATTTTCAGGATGGGGATGTACACCTTGTCAAACAGTCCTGTTTGTCTAGCAAAGCATTACCCAAGTAAAACCTGTCACAGCAATTCAGTATTTGTGATTTTTAAACAGCTATTCCCATGTAAAATAAAATTATGGCATTACCCTTCAGCTGTGAGAGCAATATGATCTCTCACTTCAGAAATGAGTGGAAATTTAGTGTAACAACTATAATTAAAAGCTTGATAGTTTGCTGAACATATTTTTCCCAGTTAAATGATCCTGTGCTACATGAATTCATACTTTACACTGCAAGTAGCTACTGTTCTCAATGGCAATATTTAGAGAGAAAAGTACTGCCTTTAATGATTAAGATCAAAAGCAACCAGATTTAAAAGTTAGGTGCCTCAGTAATGCATATGAATGGCTCTGAAATAGGAATCTGTTTTAAACAAAAGCCTAAACAAACCTTTCCCTTTCAATCTTTCTGTGCTTTTTGTTTTTTGAGACAATGCAGTGCAGGTATTTAATGTGCTAGTGAGATTGGCTGTCTCCCCTGTTCCCAAGTGCTGGAGATCTAGTCACCATAAAGGTTCACAGCCAGTGTTCTCCTGTATGTGGTAACAGAGAAAAGCTAAAAGTTTCAACTGTTGCGAGACTTAGGAAAAGATCACAAACATCACAAACACTGATTTTTCACTGGATTATTATTGCCATCAGCCATTATTCCTCTTGGAAGACATACTTCTTCTCTAGGGTGTGAGATGAACCTTTCACCAAGAGCTATTCCCTGTGGAAGGCTCCACACACCACGGGAATGTGTTCTCATACAAATGGTAAGTTGGGGAAGGGAATGAAAAACCTCAAAATTCTGTTCCCATTCTCTTCCAAGCAGCCAAGAAAACATGTTGCAAAAGACATCAGTAACCACTCTCTGACAAAAAAGATGCTTGCTAGAAACATTCACTTTCGCTTCCACATAATTCACCTCGTGCAGTCAGGCACAGCCCAGCATTTCTCCTGTGTAATTTAGAGAATCCAGGACAAGGAGCTCAAGAAGACCACAAGGATTCCTTCCTAACAGGAAATACTGCAGATGCACAGTGCTCAGGGAAATCCAGTACATTCCAACACCAAAAAAGGCTGTTTGTCAGAAGCAGTTTTAGAAGCCCTGGGGGTAAGTCTTCCCTGTCAAGAATGATTTAGCAGCATCTAGAAAGGGATGAGCTCCATCAGACTGGAGCAAATTCACCCAAACATCTTTTCCTCTCTGGTGGCTGAAACTGCCTCCCAGACTGCCAGTGATGGGGCAAAGGAGCAGCTGCTCTCCGTGCTCCAGGGTCTTTTGCAGAGCCTGGTGAGCCAGGTTATCATCCTCTTCCCTGCTCAGAGAGCTTGGGACCAGCTGCCTTGCTGTGGGCCCTTACACAGGGTTAAGCTGGGAAAGCCAGGTGGAAGGGTTTCCTGTTAGCAAAAGTTTTCCTTCCTAGGAAGTTACTGAAAGGACTGAAAGATTTCATCACTTTTCCGCAATAACACTGGACCACTTGAATTTCTCAAGGGTGCAGGTTTGAGTTTTTTTCCAGTCTCTATTTGCCAGAGTGCTCTGAGGAAGAGCAGTACTTCAGTTTTGCTCAGAGTGTAATTTTCCCACTTTTTGGAAAGGTGTGGTGATACTTTTGAACCTGAAACATTTCCTTTGACTGTTAATGTGATTTGTTCTCAGTTTGACCTGAAATTACATAGTTTTATGGAAAAGTAACCTAATTCAAGGTAATTGAGTAGAAAAGTAACATGGACATTGCTGTTTTGCTTTGGATCTTCCAGCTTCCTCCTCTGGACAGCTCACTATGCTGTCCTCATGCTGGGAAGGATAATAAAAAAGTGGTAAGCAGGAGGATTTTCTGGGATGGAGGGATTTTAAATCTGTCCTTGAGGACAATAAAGGTTTTAGTTCCCTCTGCTCTGAACCTGAAGGAGCAGAGGGTGGCAGAAGCACTCCGATCTCTGGTGAAACAGATGTGGTGTAAAGCAAGAACATTTGCCTTGCAATTCCCTTTTCATTCCACAGAAACATCCAATTCTAGTTATCAAAACACTGAAGCGAGCTCCCTGGATAATGGAAGACAGCATCACAAGGAGGGAAGAAGGGTCAAAGAAGTTAAGCTCTGCCAGACAAGTATCAAACATCTCAAAAATATTAAAAAGCAACCTTTAATCCTAGTGGTTTTAAAAGCATATCCTTACTCATCAAGATTTTGCAAACTGAAGGTTTCACAATAACCGAGGAAAATGGTTCTCCAGACCTTCCTGGTTTCTCATTTTTAGGGAGAGGGTGGGCAATGCATAGGAACAAAAACCAAACCAAACATATGGAGGCATTCCCTTAAAACCCCAAGACAGATCCATCATTGTGCCAACACGCCCAGTTTGAAATCTGAAGGACAGACCTCTGTTCAGAATATATCACCGGTTCCAATCTCTCCTTTATGATTAAATGTGTGTTGAAAAAAAAAGAAGCTTAATTCCCCACCACAAAGCATATACATCAGTTAGTTTTTAAGCAGTAAATTTAAAGCAGGAATTTGAGATTGCTGGTTGGTGTTCAGAATTTTGAGATAAATGTCCATTATGAGAACTTTAAGGAGGTTTTGTTTTTCTGACAAGTTACCCAAGTGAATGACTTCCAAGGGCAGTAAAGGAACAGAAAAGCATGCTGATTAAACCTTCGTAGATCCAAATCCATAAATTAAAGAAGATAAATAAGGTAGCCTCCATTAGTCTAGCCTTTAAATAATTTATAGCAACTGAGTACCCACCTGTAATAGGTTGTAGAGTTTTTGTGTAATTCTTTTTTTTTTTTTGCTTAAGGAAGCAAGCCTGAAGCACCAAGGCACAAGAAAAAGAATATACAACTCAACCAAAATGCAGCTGTTGGTGTTACTTGTCTGTTACCCTATATTTGTATTGTGCCAAAGAGAGGGAGACTTTGATCCTTTTTTGGTTTTTGGCATGGCCTAAACATGACCTGAGCTAACTAATGAGCAGTGTGGGCTTTATGTCGGTGACATGCAGCACAGTGACTGACACCAGCACAGCCTCCTGTAGCAGGATCACCATGGCTCCACATGCATTTCTTATTAACCTCCTGCTTTAGACCTGGGTGTGGTCCCTGTAAAGCCTTGAGACACTTCTGCTGTTCAGTACTGATTTTAGGAATTAATTTTGTGTCTCATCGGAGCTGAGGTGAGGGTTCTGCCCCTGCCTTTCAGGTCTCTTTTTTGGTAGCTCTGCAGTGGAATTAGGGACAGACAAACCCCACCTGCCTTGTGCAGGATATGGGGAAATCTAGCACCTCTTCTTTATTTCATGGGGCTGTTGTGCTGGCCAAGCTGAACTGCAGCCATAGGGAGCAGAGCCAGTGAAATCAGAACAAGCATTCCTGATCATGTTGTTTCAAAAACTGGCCCAATAATCCTCAATCTCCTGCTGGCAGATTGCCTTCCCCCGATTCCCCTGTCTGAAGAGCCTTCCTTCAAGAGATCTCTTTTGCTGAAAATACTTAAGCTTTTGAAAAGTCAGAACTGATAAGAAATAATCTCTAAGCCCCTTCACTGCTCTGCTCAAAGTGCCATCAGCTCCTGTCCCTGCTGCATGAACCTGCAGGGAGGGATCCTGCTCAGCCTCGGGCTTGTGCCAGCCCCGGGCTTCCCCACAGCCCAGGGAATTGCCACCTGTTCTTCAGCTCGGGCACGTGCTGACTTTTCCCCTTCCAGGATTTGTCAGCAGATTTGGTTAGTGTTCCTAGAAAATCCTTCAGAGTCAGTAGTGATTGATACTGGAGACCCTCAGTGCTTTCCCAAAGAGGCTGTAAATCTTCTCAGCAGGTAAGGCTGACACAGAGCAGCAATCACTGCGGGCAGGTGCCCACTGCAGCCATTCCCTGCTCCTGCAGCTCCAGCAGCAGGTCCTGCGCGTGCTCCCAACCAGGTGTAATGCCTTTGATCCTCCCTGCAATGGGGAGCAGTTGCCTTAACTCATCTGTGTGGCCCCAGTTAAAATAAACCCTGCTTTTTACTCATGCTCTTTATTTTCAATTTATACTTTCTGCCCTGTTAGACCATCCCCTTGCTCTTCATTTGAGGTTTTTGCTGCTAGATCCTCTGACAAGGCCAGGAATTCCTTTTTCCAAGAAGAGAGACTGAATAATTGCCATGGATATTTTTATGTGTCTGTGTGCCCACACGTGGGTGGTTGGTCAAGGTGCTCTCACTGCTGGGGTGTCTGTGTCCACTCAGCATCATCTCTCTTCTAATACTAAATCAAAAGCCACTTCCTGAGTTTGCAGGGATGTTATTCACCATTTAGTCATGAGTGAGTAGTAAATTTGGTGCAGTATCACCCCATTCATCTCCTTTGGCTGAAACTGGCTGAACCTTTACTGGGACAGATGCACTCCTCTGGGTCAAATTAAATGCAAGTAGGCTCCTCACAGTTTTCTGACTTTAGGACAGTTACAAAACAACAGCAGAAGTAGATCTGATGAACTGGGCATTCCACTGAAGAACGAAAAATAACTTCTGTTTGCAATAAATATACTAAACAAATATGTGCAAACCATCACTTTTTCCTTGCTTCAAAGAAACCCACCTATCCTGTCAGACCTCACACAAAGGCAGCTACCTCCAGGGAAATGCTGAACAGACTCAAGTAATAGCTCTACAATAAAAAACAGCTCTGCAGACAGAGCTGGCTGTGTTCAGCCCAGCCGAGAGCTCCCTATTAATTATTTATATGGCACAATGGATTAGCATGGCGCTTCACAGAAATAAATGCACGAGGAAATGCAGTCCCACCCCCACGAAGGCAGGGCCAAAGCCCTGCTCACCTCGCTGGCTGTGCCCAGTGCTCTGCAGCCAGCACTGGGAACAGCACCATTTGGAGGAAGGACTGGATGGAAAGTGTCTCTAAGTCCATGAGGGTTGGCAGTTTGCCTCTGATCCAGGCCCTGGTTAACAGCTATTCCAGCCAGGTTTGGGGTAGGGTATTGATGTCTTAGGTTTTAATTTTTATATTTTTCCAATCCTTCACTGCCCAGTGTAACTCTGCAATTCCCTGGAGCTCATTCAGTGCTGTTCTCTCATGCTCACACTGACAGAACAAAGCCTCTCCAGCTCGCTCTCCAAGGACACCCAGACCCTCCTAGGCCAAACAACTCCAAACCTTGATCTTGGGGACAGGGGGGCAAGCTTGGGCAAATTCCATCCTTGCCTGGGTTCTGCTTGGGGAATTGATGCTGATATCAAAGTGGGAAGAACTCGTGAGCTGTCATTGTCCGTTTTGGGATCCACTCAGGCAGGAGCCTCTGGAGCCCAGAGTGTACCTCTGAAGGCCTTTCCAATCAATCCCTCCTTTATTCCTGTCTACTCTTTGTTTCTAGGTAGCCATTTAAGGCATCAGTGTAGTCAAAGATCTGACTAAATTCAACCCCTGAACTCCTTTCAAACTCTAGCCAGTAAGTCAGTAGTGTGGATTCTTCCCAATTCCTCCACTGGTGTTATCTGCTATAGGCATGGGAAGTGGGCTGAAATCCTCACCACACAGAAATCATCAACTTGGCTTCGCTGGGTTTATAAATTCCTCACCAAGTTGAGTTTTAACAAGTGCAGATACAGCTCATTTGATTGTCCCCCTTATGACAGAAATTTATGCTCCAATCTGAAAGCTGAAAATAAGGGACTTGGAACCCTGGTCTTGCAGTGACCCCATCAGTGATGTGGGGCTAGACATCACTTCTTTACTGACAGCTTTCCTGTCAGAAAAAAAGCAGTGGCTAGTTATTTCACACCTTCCTCACAGTCATTTCTATGATTATAACTGCTTTGTGGTATTCCTATCAACTCCAATTCCACTGGCTTTGAAAATTGCCAAGACCACAGCAGGCTTAGTCAGATTTTTTTATCCTGGCATAGATTTCAGGGAGCGAGCAAGAGCAGGAAGAGGCAATCAAAAAATCCCATCCTGACAGCAGCCGCTTGCAGTGCAAAGAAACACTGCTGAAAGTACTCTTTGCTTTTTTTTTTTTTTAGCTGGAAATTTAGATCAAAACTATTACTTTATAGTCCTCCAACTTTCCACAGACCACCAGCAAATTGCTGCACAGAGCAGCTTGGGAATGAACCTCAAGGCTATGGAGCTGCACAAGCATTAAGGACAGATGTTAGGGACAAAAATGAATAAATGCATTAAAAGACTTCTTGGTATTAATAACAAGTATGTGCCATAGAAGCCTGAGAAAACTGTTTGGAAGTGAAAAACAATTTTGGTTGGAAGGGATTTCTAGAGGTGATCTAATCTAAGCCCCAGCTCAAAGCAGAGGTAATGTTGAAGTTATATATGTGCAAATATTTGCACATATTTTCTATCTACAGTATATATAAATAAGTAGCATTGTGTATATAGTGAGCATATCCATATTTTAGACACACACATGAAAGAGCAGAAATCTGCAGCACTGGACTCACTATCCAGGACTAGGATCTTCTCCCAAATGAATAATGACTTTGAGTAATGGCAAGTGAGCCTATTTTTGACAAGATTCTCAGTCATATCCCTCAGAAGGTGATGGGACAGTGTAACCTTGCCCATGCCCCCTGGGATGCCGGGCACTGACACATCCTCCCATGCCAGAAGCACTTCCTCAAACGAGTCTGTGCAAGTAAAATAACTCAAGATGACAGCAAATTACAGATACTCTGCAAAGCAGGAATATCTAACTTGCCCTCCTTCCCTTGATCTCTTTCCAGACTGAGTGAAGAACTTCTATCCTTTTTCACCTGCCCCCACACTGTGCATCCTCACCAGCAGGCTCTGTGGTAATTTGGGACAGTGTTTCCTTGGGCAGCTCTCCCTCATGGAATGCCCCAGAGGCTGGGTGCTCTGGGCACCACAACCACACAGGTCCTGCCAGGGAGACAGGAACCTCCAGGATCTGGAGGTTTTGCTGCTTCCCGAAACTCACATTCACAGTGATGCCATAATGATTTTTTACTTTTATACCCCTCTTACATACTCTTTTATAGTTTTATGTATTCTTAGTGCTTTTAGCCTATACACTTGTAACTTTCCAAGTCTGAAAACTCAGCTCAGACCCACGGCACTGTTAAACCACGAGACCAAACAGTCTGGAAGCCCCAGATACCAAGGTCCTCTCCAAAACATATTTTTGTAACCTCAGACAGAGCCATCCAGGGGGAAGGTTCCTCAGAACGGGGGGTTCACTCCAGCCTCTCATTGGGGAATCTTTGATAAATATGCTAATTTTGCAAGGCCTATAAGTGTGTGTATTCCAGTGTGACAGTATGCATGCATTTTTGGGCCATTCCACCTGGACCAAGTGCTGCACCCAAGGACCCTGAAATAAATCCCGAAGTAAAAACCCCTTTTCCCCATAAACCATGTTTTGGTTTTAATTTTAAGACCAGGAAAAGGCAACAACAGCACTGCCTCTGGAAGGTCACACGTATGAGCAGGAAACCTAATGAAATTCCAGGCTTTCTGTTCCACACTGGGGTAACAGTAAATCCTACAAATCTTGTGTCCCTCCTGTGCTTTTCCTGACGCTCTCAGTTGCTGAGAATGCCCCTGAGATGCCTGCGAGTGTCAGGAATTCGGGTCTGTTTTGCAGAAATGTTTAGAGGTGTCATAAAGACATTTTGACAGCTGCAGTTTTCAAGCTAAACAATGTCTGTGTTTCAGAGACTGTTAGGATTTTTCTCCAAAACCAGATTTTAAGTTTTCACCAGCTGATCTCACAGACACTGGTCCTTTCTTTCCCAAGAACCCTTCCTATCTCTAATACTATTACCTACTGTAGGAGCAGTATGAAAAGCACATGAAATATATATATAAATATATAGGTTAACAGAATGCTAGAAAAAGGACAAAGATCTGTGTATTAATTCCCGTAATTAATCCTTTTTCTGGTTTATCTGACATTTCAGGGATCACCAGTCCCTGTCTGTGCACTTGCACGTACACAAACCCATGGCTGCCTGCACCACCTGTCTCCCTACAAACAGCCAGTAGTGACCCCCAATATTTGCCTCACTTTCCCCAATAAGAAATATGAGATCCCACTGTAAAGGCTCCATCCACCTGGCATCTGTCCTCTTCACCCCAAACACCCTTGCACACACGAGGAAGGGCTCATGCTTTAGCAGCTCTATTGATCCACACAGACCTTTGGGTGAGGAGGAAAGCCTCTTTAATTACTTCAGCTGACTTTCAGGTTCTATTTTGCCTTAACAATGTCTTCAGAAATCCAGTACCACATTTGAGCGTTGTTATCGCTTAACTTAGATTTGGAGTCTTGCTCCCCAGAGAGACACCTTCTACCTCAGCCTGGCCAGCCCATGCTTGGCATCAAAATCAGGAAAAGTCATTCATTTGCCTTCTCTAAGGATTTGATAACCTCTACGCTTCCCTTAGCCAGAGGTATTTTGACCTTTAATTAAAAGGAAAATTTGTTGTCTTCCACTCCGAAGGCAGCAAATAATGAACTCATTAAAATGAGGTAACTGTTCAGGCCTTAGAGCAACAAGAGCCAAAGTCTCATTAGCAGCTAACAATCCAGAACACAGCACATAAATAAACCTAATATGGCAGAGCAAAATGCCTTGGTGCATTAAATTTGAGCAGAATCAAATGTTTACAGTCAATGATGTCTGGGGCATGAAGTTTTAATGTACTTAATGAAGGAAAGCAAATTGCTTCCTATTAGGCATGAAATGTTCCTGCAGAAATCGCCCCAAAAAGTTTATTATGTAAATGAAGGATAGAGTTAGAATTAACAAGGACATAGCAGGAAAATATCACTTCTTCCTAATAGATGCACCAATTATGAAGAATAAAGACACGGCAACTTCAAATCTACAAAAGGTAATTATATGGATTAATGTAAAAGGCAGTTGAATGCAATATAATGAAGAAATTGTATCTTGTGGGTGTCAGAGAGAAGCCTCACTGTCAAAGCAAAGAATCAATTAATAAAGTTAAATCTGTGAGTTTTGAAAGATTCCGAGCAGTTGAGGGTTTGTATTTGAAAGAACAGCTTAGATTACCTTAAAAAAACCCCAGATTTTGCTTAGTCTGGCACAGAAACATGCCTGTTTGTCCATGTGCAGTGTGCTCCATGGTTCTTTCCTTGGAAAGTGATAATTATTAAGTATGATCTATTTAACTGTCCAAAAATAAACACCTTTGCATTCAACAGGGAATGCTGGTTCTATTTCCACAGGCATGCAATGGGGACAGGGATGGAATAGGGACCACAGGGAAGGGGGGATTCCTGTGGAGCCAGGGACAGCAGGCAGGACCAGGCAGAGTGGGAATAGCTGGAATAGTGGGAATAGCACCTGGCCTTAGAAAAGGAACAGCTTTCCAGCTGTTAAAATTCAATAGCCCTTCTCCATCCTGCAGAACCTTCAGAATAAAATAAAATAAGTACCTTCTCCCTCGTGTGGAGCCTGTGCAAATCCCAGGAAGGTTTCTGGCACTGGGTGTCAGGGATGGGCAGCCTCTCTACCCTTTCATCAAAGACAGGGAAGGCAGACCCTAGTCACCTAAAGAGTTTTTTCATATTAAAGGTGTGGAAGACATTACAAACAGACAAGCTGTGACAAAATACGTTTGGACTGGCTTAGCTGACAAGATCTTCTTAGTGTTAAGAAGAGGGGAGGTCATGACAACAAACTTTAGCTGCATATTCTATAAATTAATATGCATATATGGAGATTGAAATGGCAATAAAACGTCTTCAGGGCCAAGCCAAATCCAGTTTGAGTGACAGATTTGCCCTTTAGACAGAGGAAAATGTTCAACACACTGCAGGTTCCAGGATTTACATCTTAATCCTCGCTCTGTGTTTTTAATGAGACCTCTCTGGGCTGGAAGGCTCCTGCCTATCCCACAGCTCTGTCATCTTACTGAGATGTGAGGGGAGCAGGAGAGAGGAGCCCAGGTGATGAAATGATGTTTGTTTCGTGCCCCTTCTTGTACTATATGTTAAGCGATGATAATTTCTCAAGATGTTCTTCCCTCAAAGGAAAATTAAATTGATTTTGCTCAGCCCATCAGTCTTTCTCAACATATCTAAAATGCTCTAGATAGCTTGGAAAATTATGTTCTAAAATATAATGACTCAGATTCTATGCTTCTGACTTTAATGGTGTCAATTTAGTGCCAGTTTTTACCAGCTGGGGATTTTCCTCAATGTCTCAGCTAACGGTGGTGTTCATCTCTGAGGTTTTACATCCTAGTGAACGTTTACTTGTTATATATTATGTAAATATAGTCCCACACGTGAAATTGTCACAGGATTGAAATAATCAACTTACTAAATGTCTGGCAAGATAGGCTGGAAACCATACAGCTACCTTAACGTTTAATGCTAAAGCACAAGATTTACTGTCATAAGATTACTTTATTTCCTTTAGCAAGGAGAAGAATTTGCTTGGTGACTGTTGTAGCAGATAAACACTATCTCTGGTTTACATCTTCCTTACCAACCAATGTATGTTTCTATTTAAAAAGCAAGGCAGATGCACACTGCCTGAAAGTCTCTTGTATTACACTCACACACCTCAGCTGCTTAAATCCTGGTTTCACCATTTACCCTGCGCTGGAGATACTTTTGGTGTATGGCCCCAAGTAGAGGTGCTGACTATCTTCCTGCAACTCTAAGTAAAATCAGGACCATACAAAATGTAATTTTTTCAAATGAAGGACAACATTAGCTGGGCTGGGGGTGTGTGTAAACCACTGCAATCACTTTATCTTTGAACTCCGCAGGAACATGAAGGTCCAATCAATAGAAGCGTTATTAATAGATAATAGGAACAGTTCTCAAGAGCCACATAATGGAGACACAGAAAATTGATGGAAACAGAGTTTATAAGCCATTCGGCACTGGCAAGGCCAATAGGGAGATAAATGCACTCCCCATCTCACACGTAGCTCACCCAAATTCCGTGGGCTGGGGATCTGAAGCAGATCTGTGCACAAGGACCAGATCTAGAAGCAGTACAGAGCTAACAACCAGTAGTAAACACAAACAGCACACACAGGCTTAACTGTTCTCTCCTTCCCTAGCTGGAAATACATCCCAAACAAAAACTGGACAAGTGGCCAAGACTGTCTATTCATTTTATAAGCAACACCCTTTCCTTCCATTTCATTCACAGTGGGCTTATCTTAGCTTGGGGGAGAGAAAAAAAATAAACATTCAATTAATTGAATTAAAAATTCATTTATGACATGGACACTGCTTCTACCACAGGTCAAAACTGAAGCTTTGCTCATTCACACTTAAGCCTGAATTTGCTATTCAGACACAGCCCAAAATGTTTCTGCAGGTAAGTAAATCCCAACACCTTCATGCCTGGATGGCAAGTAGTGTTCCTAATTTTATTTTGGGTTTTAAGCACATGTTATCAAGCTTCACTGATAACCCAGAGCATGGGTGACTTAGTAATCAGTATATTGCTGCCTCTGAGCAGCTGGATCCAAGCCATAGATCACTGCCCCGATGGATAATATCCTGAGCCACGTCACAGAACCATTACCTCCTTGGGTACTTAGGCACCATCACTACCTTCTCTAGACCACCAAACTCTGATGGAACAAATTAAACTCTCTGTAATAGCCTTATAAAAAAAATGATGGGCCCGAAATAATATTAACTTTTCTAAATGCATGTTAATTTCCTATTTATTTCAGGCTCTACTAGAGACTCAAAATTTACTGCGCACTCAGGTTGCAAATTTTACCTTCAACCTTGGATTTTCAGGAAAATTTTACCACACAGGTAAGAAGGAACTTCATGTTCTCAGGTAGCTGCAGTTAAATAGGTGACAGAATTTTAAACATCCCTTTCTAAATAATCCAGTGACTCAGTGGAGAAGTCGGAAATAAGTGTTCCACCATTTCAATGTCTAATTCAGTGTACAAAGGGTAAAGACACACTATGGATCAGCTGCTCAGGTATATGAGGATGCCCTTGGTGTTTTCCTGAAAAATGTGTGGTGGTAAATATTAAGGGTATAAAGGAGGCAAAGTAGCTGCAGAGATCTCTCTAATTCCACAGGAGACAGGACAGCATGGAAGACAGAGTAAGGTTTTTTCGGTGTGATGGGTATGATGAAATAGAAAAGATTGGGGAAAATCATGCCTCAGAACGTCTGAGGAAGCAGAAGCGTTTCAGTGGGATGCACCAGATTTTGTTAGGCCCATGAAGGTAATCTGTCTGTGTGATTGGCAAATCAGGAGGGGTGATAAAAGGAAAACATCATGAAAAGAAATTTGCAGTGAAACCCTGCCCCTTCCACACTCGGTGCAGTAACAAGCTGCACACTTGCACTGTGCTTCTTTGGAAGATGAGGCACTTCCACATCTGCTCCTCCTCCTTGGGACTCCTTTCTCATTTTTGCCCCGTTTCTCCATAGCACAACACTCCCCTTTTAGAAATTTTCTTTCTTTCCCTCCTCTTTTACCTTCCCCATTGCTGCATCTCCACTTAGGCTTCCCTCTGCTGCCTCAGAGCTGTGCTGCTCCCTAGTACTGCTGAGGCAAGAAGAGTCTCCCTGTCCTTCTTTCCAAACCCCATACCCTTCCCACCTCTGGAGACCACCTCCAAAATCCTCATCTGTCTGCCCATTCAGCCACACCCACTGAGTGATACCAAGGAAACTTGCAGAGCAGAGGAGGAGGCAGCAAGAGGATGAGAGTGTGAGTCTAAAACCTAGGAATGATGCAGCCCCTGCTTTCCTAGACCGCGAGGCAGCTGTGGAGTAAGGCAGGTCACCCTGGCAGAAGGGAAATGAGGAAGCCTCTGAGGGATGAGCAGAGAGAAGGCAATTAAAATGATGTTTGTTTCACTGTCACTAAGTCCAGGCTGTTTTCCCCTCGTGCAAGCACTTGATGCTGAGCAACTGCTGCTCAGGAAACCTCATGGACTAAAGATACAGGCTGGAGAGCCCAGGAAAAATGAGAGGCAGTGAGAGATGGAATTACTTGCCTGGAGTCATGTAACAAGGCAGTGGCAGACCTGTGGTCAGAGAGCAGCTCTGGAGACAGAACTACAGCGTTCTCCTCACTTCACCCCGACCTGCCTGTGTAGTTATTCCTTCTGGAGATTAATTGGACACACGTGTAATACAGCACAACAAACAAAAGCAGCCCGAGGCCCTGAGCTTCCCTCTAAAGCAAGAAGCTGCTCAGTTGTGGCCATCTCCAGAGCAGAGCTGGTATCAATCATTCATGTCCACTGTGGAGAGAGGTGATCTGTGGAGGGGAGGAGATGGAGAAAGAAATGGTTTTATTGTTAATATTATGACACAGTGGGCAGTGGCTGGCAGAAAACATGCAGCCCCTGTGAAAAACCCACTCCCTGACTTGCCACTATTTTTCCTTCTTGCATCCCAACGCCCTCCACATTGTCAAAGGTTTCCTGATACAATGCTGACCAATTTCCCCATTGCTACAACTGTAAAGAAAGAAGAGAGGAGGATATACATGTGTGCTCACCCTCCTAGGGCTCTCAAGCCTCCCCCAAACAGCACAGAACTACTTCCCAAGCTGAAGCATGCCCTTGGCTCCATTAAGGGGCCTGAATGCAGCCGGGTTTTCAACAGAGCACTTCATTTCCAGGGTGGGGACGGCACTTTCAGCTTAATGGAAAGGTTTCAGCCTGCTCTCCATGCAATACACCCTTTATTGACTCATTGTAAATAAAGCATGGAAAGGTGTTCTTTAATTACTGCACACGTGGCTCACTGACCCAGAGAGGCTTTTACTGTCAGCTATTCAACATGTTTTATTAGTGCACTGCAGCTGCCGTGCCTTATTGACTTGCTTAGTGTGGGGTTGTGCTCTCCTTTCCAAAACTTGGATCAGTTTAAAACTACAGGAGGGAGATGAGTGTGGGGATGTGTTGGCAGATTGAACAGTTACACATTTTCATGGAAAGATGCTGCTGACACATCAGGTACTGCAGTACATCAGGACACATCACCTGGTGAACTCTGTGCTCTATTAACACCATTAACAAAAAGAATGAGCAAGCCCTGCCAGTTCTGCAGCTTTCACAAACACTTTGCACTTGTTCATGCTGCAGCAATTGAAATTAGGACAGTCTCGGGATTTGTACATAGCATGTACAAGATTATTGGTAGCAGCTTCCAATTTAGCTCCAGTTTTGAACTCCAAAGAGACCTCTAAATTATGGTTATAGTTTTAAAATATGGGTTAATTATTATGCACAAAAAAATTTTGAGTTACTACCTGTGTAAAGTGCACTCTGCATCTCAAAGCAAACACATGCTCACCCTTTTTATCGGATTTATGCATTTTTCAGATTTCACATTTAAATGAGGAAAGCTACAGAGAGGATATTGATTGTACAAGAAATTAAACCCCCAAATCCCTTGTTTAGCCTCCAATACTCTGGATAAGGGTTGGGCAAAAATATTTAAACAATATAAGCACCCACCAAATGCTCCATTAAAACTATGCATGAGTTCTTTTTTAAATAACACTACCTAAGAATTAATAAAACCAAACAACATTCTTTTCCAAGAAAATTTGGATATTTCATTTGCAAGAAGATTCAACCTCATAAGCAATGCCACCACCTAAGGTTAAACTTCCAACCTTTCTGCCTCACCTCTAGCATTACAGGATGGGGTTATTTTTATTTAAAATGGAAAGCATTATGCTTCATCTTGTTTGATTTTTGTTACCGTAAAAGAAGTGCAAAGTTTGATTAGTTGTACATCTAAACTTACCAAGAAATTAGTAGGAAAAGGTAGGATTTATTTCAAGAACCACACTCTACTTCAAAAGTTAATAGGGGACTAAATTATACTTTGACATTTATAGTTCTTAATGTTTTGCAAACACCCACTTTTTTCCTCTTTATCCCTAACTTTGGCTTATCACAGAGATCCTCAATTGCCTCACAAACTCCATTTTCTCTCTCCTCTGTCGCATTTTGAAAGCTGTGTTAAGTTTCTTCCCTTGCCTTTGCCCAAGTGTCTGCAGGTGAAGCACATACCCCAAAACCAAGCCAGTAGTCATTCCAAAATGCAGGGCACAGAGGGAGCAGCCATCAGGCCTTTCTTTTCAGCACGGAATTCCCTAGTAAACAAGGGTGTTTTTTTTCCATCAGCACTCCCATCAGTGGGAGCAGCTTCCTCAGAACTTGCAGAGTGCTGCAAAGAGGGGAGCAAAGGGATTCAGTGACTCTGGGAGAAAGTTTCAAAGTACTGCTCTCCTTGTGTAGTGGCATTCTTCAAAAACCACTGCAAAAATGAAAAATAAAAGCCAAGAGCTGAAGTGCAGGCACTGAACAGGCATCTCTGGATGTTCCTGCCAAGTAAACAGTCACATCCGTGGAGCATTTGCTTCCAAAGAGATTTGCAAAACATTAAAAGGCCTGTAAGAAGACAGGATTTCTATGTTTGCATCCAGAGACTGACTTTGGCAATTATTTCTTAGACTGAAGCAAAATAAAAGCATTCAAATGGCAAGGAACACGAAGGAAAGCTGCTAAAAACCAAATGTTGTTGGGTAGTTTGAGGGTGAAGCTACTGGAATGTCACTTGGCCTTTCCAGGCTGGAAAAGCAGGGCAGACGTGTCCGCAGATGGTAGGGGCAGCACCATATCCTTTCTCAGATGGAAGGTTCCCTTTGTTCCAGCCACACATCCTGGCTTCTGCCCAAAGCAGATACCCCTCATTAACACATGAGTTTTTCTTGGGTTTACTTCAAGATTAAATCTGGCCAAAATTGAATACTGAACCCTAAGAAACATTCAGAAGCCTTTTGCCATTACAGCTTCATGCTTTCCACCTAATTGTATTTTAAAACTTGTTTCTCACTTTACCAGGAATTATCAGATTTCAATTGACCAAGGCTAATAAAGTCATAGGTTCAAGAAGGATGGAGGGGTGGCATTGAAAAGATTTCATTTTTATCCATATGTTGCCTTTATGGAAAGTATTTCGTATTTAACAGGGACATTATTATGAGGATAAAATGAAAAAGAACTGATATATACTGAACCTTTTCCTCTTTAACCCTGATTGAACATCTTCATTTGTCCAGCTTTCAAAAGACCTGGCAACCAGCATTAATATTCCTGACACTTTTTTGTCACGTTAAATCCAAGCTGCCAGGTTAAGGGCATGAAAAGATAGTGTGGCATTAAAATAAAGCAAATAGAGAAAATGGGGGAGGTTGGTTTTTCAGATCCCCTATTAAAAAAAAAAAAGTCTTACTGTTTATATGTAATATTCCCCTAGTTTATAAATATAACAGTAACACAGTGAGACACCCAGGCCAAGGACAGCAGGGTTTTTGGCAGCCTCTTCTGTGTTTACAGAACAATTATGGGCCTTTTTTGCTTTTCTAGTATCTTTTTTCTCCCTTTCTTCCCCCTGCAGGGACTGAGGAGGAGGATGAGGGCGATGACCTGCTGCTGAGATCTGTGGATGAGTTCTGGTGGTTTCCCCACATGTGGAGTCACATGCAGCCACATCTCTTCCACAATGAATCCTCACTGGTGGAGCAGATGATCCTCAACAAAGAGTTTGCAATTGTGAGTAGAAGTTCCCAAGACATTACTAGGCTGCCTTCACTACCATGGCCATGCTTTCCTCACCAGTTTTATGCTTGTCTATACAATACCTATATATTTACCCAGATATGCAAAAACAGAGGCAGTGAGATTCAAAACTCAACCCAAACCCAGCCTTTTTGTGCCTCAAACTGACTTTGGTCTTAGCCTTTCCCATCACATCAGGCCTTCTGGAGATGGAGCAGCCCTTCCCCAAGCATCCTGGCAAGACCATAGGGATCAGAATCAGTGAGAGCACAGCAGCTACCAGCTGGCCTCATAAGCTTTAAGAAGCACTTTGTACACAATACCAGCTTCTTAAAGCCTGCTGCAAACACCCTCAGTAAGGCACGGAGGAAGTTGCAATGCACCCTAACCCTTGTGTAAGGTCTGGGAGAAGTCTCGATGCTGACAGAGCCAATAAGTGAAGCTGCTGGATTCCTCTGTGCCTCTTTTAAATGACCTGCTTGAAATATGCTCTTGATATAGCTAAGCTCTTGCTAATGTTGATAGATAATGGTGCTTCCCTTTTCCTCCTCCGTGCTCTTCACTTCCAAGAGCCATCCTCCCCGCCTCGCCCAGAGCTCACAGTACTTCTTGTACTATTTACAGCCCTTTCAGGATAATTCCGCTGCCTTATTGAGCACAGCAAAGAGAACCTGAAATCTATAAATGCTGGCTTTGGAAAAGGCACTGTGTGGTCTCTGGTGAGGCACAGAAATACCAAGCAACCAGAGCCACTCACAGGAGCAGAGGGACACAGCGGGGCTTTCTCAGCTGCTTTGGGAACAGCAATCCCAGCCCTTCCCAGCTCCGAAAGGCCAGGCCCCTTCCTCCCACCCCTCATACAAGCCAAGGCACATCAGGAAAAAGGCAGAGGCAGATGCCTGAACAAGCAGTTGGAAGCAATTTATTCCCTTGTTTATGAAAATATTTTCCTAACAACCTTTAAAGAAAATTAATTAAAAATGGCTTAACTGTTTACTCGTTATGCCAGACTTCCCCCTTCCCATCTCCTGCTTGGCAGGATGACTTCTTTTCCTTTCTACAGTTCTGCCTCCCTCATTCCTGGCACAGCCTGTTCATGCCTTTTGTGTAGCCTGGCCCAGAGACCCAAACAGAGCTGAGATTTTAAATGCAAGAGTAATTTTTTAAGCAATCCATATCTCAAAAACACATAGTCCCTTCATCTTTAAACCTATGGGGAAATTCTCCTAGTATTTTCAGGAAACATGAAGTCGTCCAGGTCAAGCCACCTTTGGGAGTAAAATCTATAGCATAGCCTGAAAACAGAGCTGGTAATGGAATCTGTTGGCAACTTCCAACTCCAGAAAGCTAAAGCCTGTGTCCTGAAGGGTAGAGACTCCTTAGGGTGCCTATAAATAAGGAGCTGATGTCAGTGAAAAGCTGCTGTTATTACACTTTTATTTCCTGCTAACATTTGGACAGGGGTTGTATCAACCCCTTGACCTTGAATCTATATGAGCTGTACAATTTACTTATGAGAACATTTCTTTTCAAAAGGCTTCCTCTGAAATTCTCTCTTGTGGGAGAAATTCATCTTCCCGATATGACAGCCTTCCTGATAGCTATCAGAGAGGTCCCAGCCGTGACTTCAGAGAGGCTTTGATTCCTCCCTGGCTTTCTCATCCTCAGCACCGTGTGTTATTTGAGAAACAAACTCCCTGTTCTGCAGCTGCACTTCTCCAAGCCCTCAGAGTTAAAGCAAACCTCTTTCCATCATTCTTTGATTTCACAATGTGGGTCCAAATTTAAATTGGACATCTGGAACAATATGTAGATAATTTGCTTGATGTTACATGTATTTTGTTTGTTGTTACTATCTTTATTTAATATTATACTCAGGAGAACACAGCTCGATGCTGGTGCCATCTTCTCTTGGATTTCTCATTTATTGATCAAATCTCCCCACCTCCAGTTTTGGCTGCAGACAGAGGTGACACCTTGTGTCAGCTTCTGCAAGGAAAGTGCAGTAATTATTTGGAAGTGTGATCACATTAATTCTTCACCTAAAGTGCTCTTTCTTTGTTCACTTTTTTTTAAACACTGCTAAGAAGGTAACAGGGTCTTCAGGAAGGGAGAGCACATCATTATATCCAAGAACAGTAGTCAAGGGTGCTTAAAAGCCCAAATAACACACAAAAGTTCTGTTTATTAAGACCTGTTGGCTCTCTGGCAGGTAGATAAAAGCCTTGGCTCTGTTTTACATGGCTTTATCTACACCTCCTAACAATGCTCTGGGAATGGGAGCTTACAATTGCAGCCTGCCTCAAACAGCTCTGTCACAACACACAGCTAGAAATCAGATATCTAAACAGTTCTATACACACAGAACTAATTGCTAATTAGGTATCTGATTGCCTTGATTTCAGTGCAGATATGGACACCTCTGTGCATCTGGGGCTTAGTAAAAATCAACAGCCTTCAAACGGTTCCCCTTCCACGTGCATTGCTTGTGAACCGGGAGAGTGCCTTCGGCCAGAGCCCTCCAAATTGTTCTGGTATCACTGAGCTATTTATCATTTCTGCTGTTTTGTGCCTGCGTGGTGAGAGGAAGAAACTCTCATCTTGCATAAATGTCCCTGTCCCAGCGCTTGGATCTGGCAGGCAGCAAGGGCTGGCAAAATCCTTATCCGTGTGTACCTCAGTAACAAGCCCCACAGCTGCCCCATCCATAGCCCCTATTCCCAAAGCCCTCACTGCCAAATCTCTTAGAAGCATGAGATCCTCAGAGGAACAAGGGACAGAGATTTTAACTGTGGTAAAGCAAGTCACAGGCTACCCAGAGCTTTGCTATCCCAGTGTTATCCTATTCATGTAAACATGGATGTTGTGTTCCAGAGCCTGCCTAAGGAAATGGGAAATTACAATTATTTTGATTGTCAGCTGGGTTTTGGTTGATCATGTTTTGCAGTTTGGGTTTTTTTCTCTATGAGAGGATCCCAAAACCCTTTAAAGGCACCAATGAACAAAACCTCAGATTCAATTTTACAAACTGATACTTCCTCAAGTATTATTCTCCTCGTTTATAGGCAATACAGTGGATACACAGAGAGGCAGCAAATTGCTCAAGCAGAAGTCTCTGATAGCATATATTCCAAAAATAAGGCAAACCAAGTTTTTCCTGCCATTAATAACAAGTTAGTCCTCCTGCTCCGTTTGTACATCCTTATCTGACAAAATCAAGTAGAATGTAACTTATCCAAAGCCTGTAGCTCTTTATTTCATCCTTTGACTTGTTTGCTCAGTGATTATCTTCTGTGCTCATTTGTGAGTACAGAGCCCAAAGCACAGTGGAGACAGGGCAAAATCTGTCACTGACTGTACAAGGCAGCTGTGAGCTGATAGGAAGAAGAAAAGAAGATGTAAAACTCAACAAATCAATTGAGAACCTGTCTGGTAACACTTCTTGGCTCCCACCTCCTGCTTACAACCAGCTGCAGATGCACATCAGCACTTCCTCTGCCTGGAACTCCTGAGCTGCTCAAACCACAAACACACCATGAGCTTTTAATATACCAATTAAATACCAATAATATGAGGCCCAGTGACCACATAGCCAAGGCAAATGGGATGAAAAGAGTCTAATTTGTCCCATTATTAATATCCATTCTTAATATGGGGAAGGAGAGATGCCCGCTGGAGACTGCCTCTAAAAATGGGTTGTAAATATAGGGATAACATCATCCTGGGCAGCAGGATGAGATTTATTCTGCCCCACCTTATTTTCTTCTGAAACAAGAAGAAAATATTCTTCTCATTTGCTGCATCACCTACTATCAGACAAAGCCAAAAGGTTGGGCAAAAACTTAGCTGAGGTTTTATTTAGCTTTTTCATCTAATAAAAGCCTTCGCACCTCACTTGAACTGACTGTGAAAAGATCTACAGTAGACATAAAATTTCTTAAAAGTTCATGTTCTTATTTTCTCTCACAATGGCCAATTGTAGCTATTTTCCAAACTAAATAAACAAGCACCAGTTTTGAAATGAAAAAGAAAAAAAAACCAATGTACATTTTGAATGTAAAAATTGGGAAATTGCTCCTTAGAATATGTAAGAAAATATGCTCGCTGCAGGTATTTCTCATATCTTGACACACCACTATACTCCTCCTTTAACACAGGAGTTTTCACTCCCAGAGTAAGTCTAATTACAAAATGAGAGGAAAAGAAGCAAAGAGCAACAGAAAATTACTAAAAGGGGACACACAGAATTTAATCTTCCCAGGTAAACTGCAAATAGAACTGCCCCAAAAAAATACAATTATTTCCTAGTTGCTCCTTCTTAAATTCAGATCGGGTATCTGAATGCCTGATGTGTTTGGGTGATGAACTCTCTAGTGTGCAGGTTTTATTCAGAGGCCAATTTGTTTTTTACCTTGAGAACTCATGAAAAGCTGCCTTGTTTTATTTGTGAATGGCAGATCACCATTTCAGCATTCTGTTGCTATGGCAATTCCAGCATCAAATAATAGGGAGATAAACAGGATCTTATGCATGTTCATCCACATCCCTGTTTGGGATATGTGACCCAGAGCAGCATTACCAACCTCAGGACATGTTTGCCTTGCATCTCTGTTTCCATGTACTCCCTACCCCAGATTTGGTGAAGGTTTGTACATTCAAGCTGAGACAGGATATTCAAGTTAACAGTTGGACAGCCTGAGCATCACAGACCTCTCAGGCATGGCAGTAAATGGCCAGATTTAAAGAAATCTTTTTCCTTTTTACATGTCCATGGCAAAAAAACCAAAATAAAAAATTAGAGAACAGGGTAATTTACCATCTCTCATTATAGAGCTATCTCTCATTCCACCCTTAAACTGACTCATGCCTCTCAAGTAGGTAACAGCATTAATAAGCTGAAATTACATTTTGTTCTTAGTAAATTACAAAAGAGAGAGTTTGGGTTTCTCTTTTACAAGATCAGTCAGTAACCTGAGATCTTTACTATAAGGAATGGATAATTTTAAGTGGTTGCATTATGTGATGTAGAATGAGTGTTCCCTAGAGATTTAACTTAATTTTTGCCAATGAAACAAAACCCTTCCTTGTGTAAGTACTTGAGGATGCCCAGCAGAACCTGCTGTTCCTGGAATTAAAGTAATCAATGGATAATGTGGGCAAGAGGAAGGACAAAAAACCCCATAAAATAATCATCTCATATTTTAGCCGTTTCCCTCTGCACATCAGTTTTAAAAGAATAGAAAAGAGCTGATGAATCCTGTAGTTCCGGGAGCAAGATGAATTTGTGCCTTCAGAAGAGATTTTTCAAGATAACCTATAGATAATATTCATGAAGATGCACATATTTCCACATAGAAATGGAGCTAAATATAAATATTTATAAAATGAAAAAGTAGTCCAAGCTATTTTTTTTCTACTACCCTAATACCATAAAAAAAAATAATAAGGAGATTCAGAAGATATGAGGACTATTTATTTATTAAACTAGGAAGGAATCTCGGTCCTATTCTAGAACTAGGAAATAAAATGCCATGTCTGCCACTGCAACTTTTTCTTTTCCCATCTGTTTACTAGCTTGGTAAATAAGCACCATTGGTTCACTGGATTACCTTTAAAAAGAACCAGACAGGTAGGATGCACATTAAAATACATGCAATATGTAACGGAACAGGAGGCAAATCTATTCCATGCAACAGCAAAGTAACATAATCCAGGAGAATTATTTCTCGCTGTAGTTACCAAACCATAATTCCAGTTCCCTCCTCCTCCCTGCCATTTTCAGCTAGTGCTGCAGTAGGTACAAGTCTAAGGCCAGCAACTTCTCCAGGAAAAAAGCTGTGACTAATTCCATGGAGGGGTTTTTTTGTGTTCCTGACTGTCCCCATCCCTCTGGTGCACTGCAGGAGCACGGCATCCCGACCGGCATGGGCTACGCGGTGGCCCCGCACCACTCCGGGGTGTACCCGGTGCACATGCAGCTCTACGAGGCCTGGAAGAAGGTGTGGCACATCCGGGTGACCAGCACGGAAGAGTATCCGCACCTGAAGCCTGCACGGTACAGACGGGGCTTCATCCACAATGGCATCATGGTACACTGCATTTCCATGTTCATAGCAATAGTACTGCAGGGACCCCAAAGGGGGCTGTTCATACCCAATGCCTCAAGTTTCCCAGCACCCTTAAAATTCCCTGGGATTGAGGAGTTGTAAGGATGCCAAAAGAGTGTGTTTGTTAGACAGTTTAAAAGAGGGGGAAAACCAAGTGACACAAACTCGGGCAACTGCAGAAGTATTCCTCAGAAACTAAATGTGCTCCTGGGCCCATCAGCTATGGACCAAGTCAGGGCCACACTCTGGGAAAGTGCCTAAGACCCGTGTACCCAGCTCTGCTTCATCTTTATGCATGAAAGGATTAGAAATCCATCACCTAGGAAGGTGAAGAGGTGTAAGTAATCTCCTCCAGCACTTCTCTGAGGCTGAAGTTTCAGCTCTGCTCCTGAAATTCCCAGAGCCAGGACTGGGACACCTGCCTGGCTCTTCCAGCCCATGCACACATGCAAGGAGAGAGAAGGCTCCTGCCATGCACTTAAAAGTGCACCGAGGACAGGAAAACTTAGCAAAACTTTGGCCTCTCCTACCAGCCCACTGCAACCCACTAGAGAGGGGAGACCAAAGATTGGGTGTGCTTAAGTGAAGTGACAAATATTCCAGGCGATGGTTTAAAGTCCCAAAAGCTGCTCTGAATATTGCCTGTGCACGCCAAGTCAAAACTGCGATCCCCTAAACCAGGCAGAGGGAGTGTCTCAAAACCAAATTCCTGCACAGAGTCCAATTACTGCTGGAACAGACTCAAAATCAGCAGTGCTTTTGCACATGTATCCAAATGCTCTGCTAAACATAGGTTTTGGCTTTGTTGTTTTATCTGAGTAAAAAAAAAAAAAAAAAAAAAANAAGGGAAACAAAAGTCCTTGCCCAGGTCGACTATCACTGCAACACCTGTAAGCTGCTGTTCCTTTGTTCCCAGGTGCTCCCTCGACAGACCTGTGGCCTTTTCACTCACACTATTTTTTACAAGGAATACCCTGGTGGTCCTCAGGAGCTGGACAAAAGTATCCGTGGAGGTGAACTCTTCCTCACCATTCTCCTGAATCCCGTAGGTACCTTCTTTTGCTATTTTTCGGACATGCTGACTGACAGGGAGGAGGGAGGGAGGAAGGGAACGAGGTCCATTTGGGAAATAAAAACCAGGACCACTTGCTCAGAGGTAACAAGCAGTTTAAGAAGAAAAGAGAAAAATGTCTTCTGCCAATTTCCAGCTACAACTGTACATGCAACAACTTCCTGGAAAATGCATTAATTCCAGCTCCTTTGTGTTTCCCAGCCTGAAGCCAGGTCCCCCTGAGAGACTTGTCTGAGGCTGAAACCAACCTGCGAGGGTAGAAAAAACCAATCTCATTCCTTTTTTCCCTTTTTCCACAAGCTTGGTTCCTCAGGCACTCCTGATACAGCTCAGTGGAAGCTCCAGGGCTCAGGCCTGATACCATTCCTCCACCACTGGCTCCTAAAAACAGGTTTTGAGCTGCTAAAAACCTGCCTGGTGCCATTTACAACAGCACCCTAGAGGTGCAAGAAGGAAGGGAAAGAGCCAAAACCCCCCATGTATCAATTATTTTTTTCTAGCCATTGTTCTCCCTCCTTCCCATTCCCCCCAAACAAGCTGCACTAGGCACAAGATAAATGTCTCTTGTCTTGCCAGGTGGCCTCATTTCCAGTGAGTTTAAATTGCAGTACTCATTGACTCCTCTGCAGAGCTAAAGAAACTTCAGGTGGAACTGACTCTCAAATCCAGGTCACTTTTATTTAGACAGCTATATTTAGATTTTTGGTATTATACAATTAGATGCTTGTGAGTGAAAATTTTGGCTGGGTAAGTAACACAGTGTCCGAATCAGTGGGCTTAAAGAAATGGGACATTTCTATCAGGAATTTTCCTATACCATACACATGATACTTCATTTGAGAATATAATATATCCCTCTTCCTTATCCTGTCTCCCCATTACTTGCAGTTCTCTCAGGCTGGCTTTTCTTCCCATAGTTTCCTTAAGTGTAACTTGGAATTGACCCTGAGCTTTAGCATCCTTTGATCAACGCCTGCACATTTCTCACTCATGTGAAGATTTCCTCAGGCTGGGGCAGTGCAGGAGCTGCAGCAGAGCATGTTCTTACCCCACAAGCAATGCTTAGAAGAGCCCAAATTCCTCAGCCATTCTGTGGCCCAAAAACTTGAGAGTGCTGGAGATATGGGTGGTGTATTGGTGCTATTTGAAAAGCCTTCAATAATCAACTTTTGATTAAACAGTTTTTCAAGAGGTTTAAAAAACTCTGTCCCTTCCTCAGGCTGCAGTTAGCAGTTTCAGCAAATGCATTACGAATGAGTATTAAGCTCAAATACCAGAAATGTTTGTGCTCCCATGAAGCAATACCACATGGATGGTTAAATTAGAAAGTGCCCAAGGGACGCTGCACCAGAATAAAGTTTGCAGAGAGATTGTCAAGGGCATCTTTGGATGGAATCTTTTAAAATGGCTTCTACTGGATACTCTGTGGCTCAGAGAGATATTCTCACTTTCTGATTTATGAATCCTAAAGATGAGTCATGTCTGGCAGAGATGATTTAGTAGTAGGCAGAGGAGGGATAAATTCCATCAAGACAGACAGAAATCAAACCAACTTCCTTCGAGTTTTAATGAGGGTTACAAGAATCTCAGGCAGACCTTTGCAGAATCCAGCTAAGGCAGCAGGCTGCTCAAGTCTGCAGTTTGGGGTACTTACTCTTTGCATAAACACTTCAAAGCAAAGCTCATTAAAGTTAGTGGGAAATGCTCAGCAAACAGACTGGGCTTGAAATAAACCCAAATAGTGAAATTCTTTCAAAAGGTATCAATCCAGCTCCCCTCTGAAGGGTTTCCTTCATTTGGAGGCTTAAGAGTAGTAAGAAGTAACTTCAGATGTATGTACAAATCAGAAATACAAACACAGTTCGGGGCAGAAAATGAAATATTATCTTCTTGGACTTCTGCTTTACTATTTCATACAAGTAAGAAAAATTTCAGTTGCAAGTTTCTTATCTCCTTTACCAGGCCAAAGCTGGATGTTCAATCAGGGTTAAGTTATAATCATCTTTGATGTTATTTACTATGTGGTTTGACAAACATCAGAACCCAGTGAGCCACTAAATCTTAATTAGGACAGACCTCCCAAAAGCTGTAGCATCAGCACTTGCACAGCAGCAGTGAAAAGACAGCAGCAAAACCACCACACTCACTAGAAGGAAGGGAAGAGGAAAAATTGACATCTAAAACTCCAATCAACCAAAATGTAAAAAAGCTTTGCACAACTGGTTTTGTGCCCAATCTAATTTTGATAGCAAAATAAAACTTTTCCCAAGACTGAGATTCTTGTGACAGCATAAATGTCTCTATTAAGCATAGTTAGATGTTAAGCTAAGAAAACACATTATTACTCAAAAAAGTACATTGCTACTCATATCTTCAAAGCCAGGAATTCAATACCAAAGAGCATCAGACAAGAACACCATGTCCTTAATAGGAATATATCACTACCCAGCCATGTAAATATCTTAGAAGATTCTCTGGTTCTGATCAGCATTGTGAAAAAATATTTAGGTTTTCTGCAGGTGTGCAGCATTCCACAGCTCCAGCAGCAGAAACAAAGTCAACTTGAAACTCATAAACATTTATTTTCTGTTTAAAACCATTTTGAACAGCATCATGTAATGTTTTCTCTTCCTAAACCTTTCCAAGTCTTTACAACTTTTTGCAGTGCTTTGAGGTGCTTTCAAAGATTTTTTTTTAACATTTGCTTCACTGGGTTACGTTAAGTGGAAAAAAAATTTACGACATTTCAAGGAGTTCAACATTTCAGTCCTCTTCAGCCTTTCTTAAATTCTACCTATCATTATTGGCTTAGCTCCACTGTGCTTTAGAGTAAGTTCTTATAACTTCCCTTCCTCCTTGTTTACCTCAGCAGAGCTGTGCTACATTGCTTTCCCTTTTCAATGTCTTCCCATCAACTTTCCAGGCACTTCTGGTTTTGCCACACTCCACAGAGAAAGACAAGTTAACCAGCATTAAAACCAGCCAGGTTTTGCTTTAAGGTGCCTTTTTTTCTGGAAAGGGAGTTTTCTGTGGAAGCTGTAGTTTGCCAAGGTATTTTCCAAGGCTCCCAGCATCTGCTGTCATGACCAAGCACGGAGCAGGAGGTGAGCGAGCAAATGGCATGAACGGAACAAATCCCCCTCTTTGCTTCCAAATGTAACCCATGAAAATTTACAATTAAAAAGACCCCATTTGTAATATACAGTCCCCAAAGCTGAAATGGTTTCAGCAGGTAAAAAAAAAAAAATAAAAAAAAAAAAGCTTTTTTTTTTTTCTATGAGAAAAAGGTTTCTCATAGGAAAAGTTAGAGAACTCCACTGGAGTTGAAGTTTTCAGGGGGATTTTCCACAACCAAGCATCAGGCTCCAAACTAAGCGGGTTCTCTGACCGCTGCCCTTCATTCAGTCTCCCGGGAAAAGCCGTGACATGTTTAATGCTTTTACAAACTGTTCTATTTATCACCTCTTCAGCATCCACAAGGTCTCCCACTATCTGTTTGATAGCTCCTCTCCTTTCCTCCCCTGCTCCACCGGCCATAAACAACAGCCATAAACGTTTAACAGCCAAGATAAGCTAATAAATACAGCCCTAAATATTATTGCCTCTACAAACAACAGCAAGAGAGTCATTTCTCCTAAAAAAACCACCTCTTTAAACCAGAGAGCTTTTTACTAAGCCAGCAAGTGACAGCACAAAAGGCACCTCAGTGGAACACTGCAGCAAAAATCAGCACATGGGACTCTGAGGAGACCCAGCAACACCCAGTGGCTCGGTTGAGTTGTCAGTAAACTGGATTTATTTGCCAGTGCAGTGCATTTTTTCCGACTACCTGTTCACCTTGAAAAGCTTTTGGATAACCCGGGATACTGCCACCCCCTTTCCTGCAGCACCCTTCCTAGCCTTCCCTCCTTTGCCTCCTCGCTACACAGCAATTTGCCTGGGCTGGCTCTTCCTCTCCCCTTCCTCTCACAGGGCATTTTTATTGTCTCCACTCTCTCCTTTCTAAAGTTCCACCATAAAAATGGGCACAAGTCATTTTTCTCTCTATTTTTATCTATATAACTCTCCCGAGTCGAGATTTCCACCTGCCTCACCACATAGTATCTAGAGTCAGGCGTACCCTGCGCAATTCTTGTCCACAAAACCAACAAAGTATCACGTCTCTGCAACCGACAGATCAGGTTAAAAATGGAAAAGCAGCAGAAAAAGGGAGAAGTTAAACACTTCTTCAGGCTTCTCTTCCCACTTCAATCAAACACCCGTAAGAAGCTTTAACCAGAGGTGAAACGTGGCAGATGAATTTCAGGAAGATTAGCTTCTTTTGCAGGAATTTGGCTGTTGAGAGTGAAATCAGACCTGTGATTGAAAGGTAACTTTGAACTCCCCTCAGCAGAAGCTACAGGCAGCCCATAATAATGTACATTATTATTCTAGCTGCCTCGGAGGCGGCATGGGACGCTTTTAATTCTGAAGGCCACTTAAAGGCATTTCCATTTTTAAACTCTCACCGTGACTAAAGGGTTATTGCTCATTTCCAGCCCGTTAGATCTACGTTCTCCACATCCCGCATGTGCCGCGCTTGGAAGATTTTGTTCTTGTTTCCTGCTCTCGCTCATCACAGAGACAGAGGAGAATCACACATTATTGCTTTGGAATATTAAAAGCAAATGCAGAGAGGGGTTAATTTAGACCTTCCACAAGAGATTTGGGAATATTATTATGAAACATCTTGAGTGTTGATAATATTTTTCTTTTTATTTGCTTTGTTTCTCTGAGCATAGCTGTAGAAAGAATAAAAAATAACCTTGGGCATTGTAGGAAACGTGCTGCAATCCAAAAGTAATTCACAGTTACAGAACTCGCAGTTCTGCTGAGGGCCCTGTGAACTGAGCATCTCAGGCACATTTTGGGGACAGGAAAGAGCAGGCAGGCAACCTCCCCGCTAAACAAATGGCCAGATTTGGGGAGCTGCAGCTATCAGGGTATAGCCCACAGGGAGAGATGTGTCCCTCTCCAACCCGCCACGAGGAAAAGGTTCGTTCTACCAAATTAGAAGGGAGTTTTGTTAACGAGTTAACACATCAGAATTTATCTTAATGGTCACAAACACACCAAATCAACCCTGACTTTCCCTCACGTTTTTGAATCTTTTCCCCCCTTGGTAAATCATTCTTTTTCCCCCTCATCCCAGAGGATGCACAGAGCTACTACAGGGAAACATTATCCCATGGAAACTCGAGCCTTCAGCAGCGTATTTAGAAACTAATTAGCCTGAAACCCAGAGCACGAGGAAAACATTTCAAGGATAGCACATCTCCTTTCCTCCTTTCATGACATTTTCCTGCTTTATGAAAGCTGATGCTCCACTCCACACATTTTGATATTTCCCCAGAATTACTTCCCAGCAAGTTGGGTGGTGGCAGAAATAGCAATAAATGACTGCGTGTCAACAAGGGGGTTATTGGGGAAAGAGGGAAAAAATCTGTTACCTTCATGCACACACCATGCAATCGTTTATTAAAGAGTCAGGAGCGAGCCTTTAAGGTGGAAACGAGCTGACTCAGAATTCTCTGATTATTGAAAATGAACCCTTAATAGAAGTAAATGGACAAGAACAAAATTTCCTCACTGTGTTCGCCATTCAAAATTAATTGGAAAGCGGATGATTTGAGAATGTTATATCCTCTAGTGAACTGAAAATGCTGCTTTTTTTCTCTGAAACCAAGAGCGGAGAATTAAATTAACTCTGAGGTTTGTTTGCTCAGAGTAGGCCACCAAACTGGATTAATTAATCATCATTTATGAACACTCGATAACCCAGAGCAGTCAGAAAACTGCTAAAATAGCAACATGACAGTAGAACAGTTATAAAAACAAATGATAAACTTCCTGCATCTCCAACCTATATCAACGTGCCAGGCATTTCTTTGCAGTTCAAAAGAAAATACCCTGGTGAAAACTCTTACTTAGTATTTATAGGGGTGCTCAGAATAAACAGAACAATCTACACTTGTCCTGCAACTCTGTGTGCTGTGCAGGGTCCTGAGCAGTCATTTCCATAGGAAATGCCAGAATTGCATTTCCTTCCTCTACCTGGAGGCTGTAGGGTGTCATGGTAAGGATAAAAGCCATAATTCATCCCATCATCTCAAACTCAGTTGGAAGCAGATCCTAATTTACCACGTCTCTAAGGAGAAATGGCAGACAAACTGTCATTTATGGGCACTTATCCAGACTAATCATCATTTGGACTTCTTCTTGCCTAGATGTCCCTTGTCCTCCATAGCTCTGCTTCATATTGAGCCTGACCTAAGCTGATGGTACCCAAAACCATTTCAATCTGCCTAATTTCCTGAATTTAAACTCGGGTTTATTCTTGAGTCTGAACTGAATAGATTTTTTTTTAGAGAGAGAGAGAG
This sequence comes from Erpornis zantholeuca, assembly GCA_013400515.1. Taxonomy (NCBI): domain Eukaryota; kingdom Metazoa; phylum Chordata; class Aves; order Passeriformes; family Timaliidae; genus Erpornis; species Erpornis zantholeuca. Next base: position 223,434 of record VZTN01032259.1, read on the forward strand.
TTTATAATTTAAGGAAATCTTTTCAATGAGAAAACACAGATGGCAAGGAAACAAATTCCTATATCATGAATTTCACTAGAAAATGGAAATAACAAGAGGACTGAATTGCTGTAGACTTCTGCAAAGGCTTCCTGGGGCGCACAGATGTGAGTGGCAGCAGCGCATTTGGGCAGAATTTATTCATCTTTGGCCACAATTAGCTGTGCTGCTGATCACTTACACAAGTGTGACAAATGAACGGACATAAAACATCCATTCAGATTTTCTACCCTCACACATCTATGCAGCAATGCACAAATTCATCAAAAGCAGCAGTTGTTTTTTCACGTGCTCTGAACACATGTGCTAAGAGGAAAAAAAAAACCAAAATCCATTTTTTCTAATTGCAGACTTTGGAAAACAAAGAAAGATATATAACTAATATATATAACTAATGGAGAAGAACTTCCCAACTAGTTTTCTTCATCTGGGACCCCACGCAACTGTGGCGTCAGAAATTTGTGTATGACCTGGGAAACAGTGGCTGTGTTGGAATGTATTCACGATTCAGCCCTTATCTTAGAAGCAAAACTAGGAGAGATAATAGAAAAAAAAATAAAATATCAAACCTAGCAACTGTATTCTCAGAAGTATAGGAACAAGGCACAGGATTGTTCTGTCAATACTAAGGAATTCATTTAATCCTGCCAACTAAACAATGGAAAAGTAGAAAGCATTCCCGGGTAAATGAGAAACAATTTTGCTCTTCCAATAGGGAATTTTCGAACAACATAGAGGCTCTACAGCATTTGTACAGCTGTCCCAAGGCCACTTCCCACCACTGATGGACAGCAGCTTCCACTCCCACCCTGGGAGCACTCGAGGTGGAGAGCAGACATGGTAATGAATATGGGCACGGGAAATCAAATGCCATTCAATGGTTTTGTTTCCCCTTCAATCACAAAGATACAAACGTTTCTGTCCAAACACTGACTTTGTTGCTTTCTTTAGAGATATTATATTTGGAAAATATTTGATTATCCTGTCAAGAACATTAAAGTATAAACAGATGTGCAGAGTGGAAAGACAGTAAAAAAAAAAAAAAGAAAGCGATTTTCAGGCATATAAATGATTTTGCTTCAGCAGCAGAAGGGTCATGAATATGAATAGTGCTGAATTCAAGAGAAACCATTTGTCATTATTAAAATTAGTGCTTTGTCAACACAAAAAATCTCTCTCCCAGCTTCCTCTCAGCCACACAAACAGCTGCTTTACGGGATTCATTATCAGGGAATGGGGCTCTGGCTCGGGAGGGACAAGCCTGTAATCCATAATGGGAGACTGCTCGGGCTGGGAAAGGCATGAGCCACTCCAGACTGAAAGAGGCAGTGCTGTGGCCAGCCTGGCACGGAGCTGCTGGCCATTAGCACATGAAAAGCTGGCAGCTCTGCATTCCTCAGCCCTGACATCCCATTTGCACCGCCATCCGGATCCCGCTTGGAGCGGCCGCGCGGGGTTTTCCGAGCACAATGGAAAACCGCGGAGGAACAAAATTAATTTCTGTGGGAGACAGGCGTGCGGGAGAAGAGCCGAGCAGCAAATGCCCTCCCATATTCCCGCAAGAACACCACGGAGTGCCCCACACGTCTCTGGTAGGCACAAGGCCCAGCTAAACTCCTTGCATTAATTCCTTACTTCTTATAAATCTTATTGAGAGTGTAAAAGCAAGGCAAAAAGCTGCTAAATACGGTAAGCATCAGTTTCCTCTCAGAAGAGCGGAATTCCCACATGGGACCCATCTCTGCCTCCCGAGCTTTCCAGCTGTGGGCCAGGCCAGAACAAGCAGCAGCAGGAAAGGACTTAAAAAGGAACATCGATGCTATTAAATTATGAAATAGCTCAGAGGATAAGGTGGAACACATTTACACCCAAGTTTGGTAGTGGCGTTTTTTGTAGCAAGTGCTCGATCAATGAATAGGGAGAGTTTCAGCTATCAACAGAAAGGAATCGGCCAATATTTCATTCCCAACATAGGATAGCCATCCTTGAGATTGTGTTGCACTTCAGCTGTGCCCTCCAAGGCAGGTGGCTAATCTTTGTCCAAAAGTAAGTGCTTTTAGCTAAAGCTGTGCTAACTTTGGCAATTACAGGAAGAAAGAAACCTCTTTATTCGCATTACTAGGGCCGTGCTTCCAGAACAGGCACACAAACTCTGAGAACAGAATGCAGTTTCAAGGCACTGGTTTATATTCCAGTGATTTTTTAAAGAAGCCCTTTGTTTCTCTCTCCTGGCTACTGGAAGTTTCATTTTCTACATCACACAAGCACACATATACTAACATTCCATATGCAGAAAACACTGTATATCTGAAGTTTAGATATAAGTGGTGTTAAAATAGCCCTGGAAACATGAAGCAAATAGTGAAATGGTCTGGTGGTCCTCCCATTAGTTTACAAATAATCTGATATCATCCATGCTCTAAACATGAACAGTTTAAACATTTAGCCTCAAGTGATGTGGGGGTAGATGGCAAAGAATTAAATACACTTTTATTCCAGGAATAATGCATCATATCTGGGGTTTTTTCACTTCCAAAAAGACCAACGGGGCAAAAAAAGTCAAGAGAGACGTCCAAAATCTTTTTACTCCATAAAGAGTGATTAATCAGATCTTTTAAATTGGTTTGCAGCCTAATGAAACTCCTAAAATAAGCTAATACTCATCTCCTACAAGTACATTTTAACATTAAAAACAATCTCATCCATTTTCGAGTGTAAACAAAGCACAAAGAGCATACAGATTTCCTTGCATACTTCATTTGCTGCAATAATATTAAATGTCATTGGCAGACCCTTTAGCACTTATCAAACAAACGCTCCAGAGACAAGGTGATAGTCTCCACCGACATTTCCCACGAGTGCATTCCTTTACATCACTTTGAAACAGCTTGCAGGAAGGACTTTTCTCATTTACAGGAATTGAACTAGTTGAAGCTAGGAAGGATCTGTTTGTGTTGGCTGGGGGTTTTTTTGTGAGGAGAGGATGATTTATTACCTTTCTTACAAGTTTCTGGGGTAATACATAGAGAAGTTTAGGGTAATTTTAAGATTCACTCTGTTTATGTCAAATACTTTGGGTCATAAAATGCACAGGGACTGGAATCCACCAAATCAATCCACAGGGGAAAAAAAAAAAAAGGACTTGTACAGTTCCCAATCTCTGCTCAGCAGAGGCCCAAAGCAGAATAAAAGTAAAGAACAAATTACTTTTTGTGGCAAAAAGCATGCCCAATGCAAAGCCACTGCAGAAGGGCCATGAGGGACACTTTCTCCTAAGCCCCATCTGCCTGCTCCTTACAGAGGTACTAAAAGCCTTGTTAATAATTGAACAAACTAATGGATGTGTTTCCAGATATCGGGGGCTGATGTTGAAAGAAGCACCAACTCGGCACAGCAGGAGGGGGAGAGTGGGAAGGTGGTGGCTTCTTATCCTGTGGTGCGCTAGGGACAAGCTTGGGACACCAGAGCAGGAGCCTCCTGGAGGGAAAGCTCTCTCTCCAGGTGAATCAATGCTAAAAACCTTCCTGAGACACACACCGAGATATTTTAGAGCTTATCTCCACCACATCCAGCCCAGACTCCAGGCTCCAAAGGAGTGCTGCCTAAACACTGTCCCCCACGCCTGGGTTGTGCAAGGCATCACTCAAGCCACATCCAGCTGCCCTCCGGACACTTAATTTAGAATTAAAAAACTCAAAATTCACTGACCTGAACATGACTTCCGTAGCAGCTTTCCAAGAAGGAAAGTGCACGTGCTCGCCTGCAGCCTCTTCCTTTCTGCCTGCACGTGACTTTTTATAAACTCCACCCCTCCCTAATCATGCGAAGCGAGGCTCACCTGGACACAGCTATCTCTCTGCAAAGCACACCATTTACCTGGGAATCGGGTGTCCTCACTGTGCATAGCTGATTTCTGCGGAATGAGGTGCTTCAGTCCCCCAAATCTGCCTGCTTTGCAGCCCCACCCCTGCCTGCCGCTCTAACCAAGTTCCACTGTCAGTCCATCCTGTCTCAGGCCAATGCACTAAAACAGCCAAGTGACAACATTCAGTTTGATGACGTCGTCGTAAAAGTAAATAATGGCAATCTACAGGTAAACCAGCCACAAAACTGAGTTTAATCACCTCATGGAAAGAAAATGCTGGGAAATACATTTAACACATTATTCTTATAAACTCTCTTTATCCCTCTGAAATAAATCATGAGATCCACAAAGCAGGGGCCACATAAATGCTGATAAAAAGACAGAACTATATCAGCTTTAAAGAGAAGAAAGAGACAGAGATACTTAGTTGAGATATCATCATTCCCAAAGGCTGGGAGTTTTTCTGTGTCAGAACTTATTCCCCTACTTACAGCCACTCTGTTCTGAGCAAACCAGCCAGCACTGGGGAGAGGCAGCATTTTGGAATGTTGGTGTGCCATGCCTGAAAGGCTCCTCTTGCCCCCAGATCAGCATCTTCATGACTCACCTATCCAACTACGGGAACGACCGCCTGGGCCTGTACACCTTTGCCAACGTTGCCAGCTTCGTCAAGAGCTCCACAAACCTGAAACTGCAGACACTGCCCCCAGTGCAGCTGGCTCAGAAGTACTTTGAACTCTTCCCTGAGCAGACAGACCCTCTCTGGCAGGTAAAATCACATCCTCTTCCTCCTCCAGCTGCAATCTGCTCGTTGGAATGTCACTGTTGAGGTGGCCACGACACACACGAACCCCCCCCATAACAGTTCCAAGCAAAAGACTGTGTTTATTCCAAAAGCCAGTTTATTCCAAATTCCACTCTTTTGCATGTTTTCCATTCATGCCACTCATCCATTGGTTGCTCAACCACTACAACAGACTCCCTAGTTATCAGTAACTACAACATATTACTATTGGTCACCTCTAGCATAAGCATTCAGGCATTCAGAAAAATAGCAGGTGCAGATATGTTTCTGTTTTTCTCCTTCTATTGTTTAACTTTCTTGCTTCTGTTAATACTACATTTTCGTGGATAAACACATTGTTTTTCTTCTCACAGACTTTTCTCATGGTCCTTCTATAGCCAAAGTAACAGGCCTAAGCCATGATTTTACAGAGGCAACAAGGCCTTCATTTTATAAGGTTTTACCTAAATGCCACATTGCAACAAGCATCTTTTCCTCTAAAAATCCTATTTTATGGATGGGAATGTGATCTCAACAATGTCATTTCATGGTTACATGTACCTGGCTCTTCTCTTAGCTGGAATACCATGAGCCACGCCATGCTTTTGGCTAAGCTGGCATAAATCCAGGGTGGCAGCAAGGAAACCTGTGCAGTTATGTAGGGCTTACACTGGCAAAAAGGTGCAGAAAATTTCCCCTATTATTTTTGGCCCAGCTACAAAGGAAGTATAAATCTGTAATATTTCCCCTGAGCTGCAGCAATTCCCATCAGTTAACGATTTCCTCCGTCCTATTTTGTTAATTTTATTCACCAGCCAAGTGTATCCTCTGTTTCCAGTCAACACTATGCAAAAGCAGCATCTGTATGATGACTGCTTTAAAGAGCAGCCAGTCCCAACCTCTTCTGTGGGGCCTTTTGTTCACAGGTTTTTATTTTGCATTCATAGGTAGCAGAAAGATAAGAAGATCAATAATATCCCACATTTCTATTTTGTCCTTCCCTTTTGCGCTCTCACGTAAATTAAAATTGGCACTAAGCCCCATGCACCTGAAACCATTCTGACAGCTCAAAAAGTAATGCCTCGAAGCTATTCAGAGGTTTCCATTTTAACCTCAAATGGAAATGTGATTAAATCAATGTTTCAATCTTTTTTTTCCCTTTCTTTTCCTTTCCTGCTAATGACTGAACCTAGTCCTCAGTCATTCAAAACCATTATACACACACTATGGGATTTTACTGCTCAGGGTAAGCCTCTGGCATCAGTGCAGAGACCCTGCAAAGATTTAGGATCCCCCCAGTGTGATATGCACAACCTTTTCTCCTCCAGAACCCGTGTGATGATAAACGACACAGGGATATTTGGTCCAGAGACAAAACTTGTGACCACCTACCCAAATTCCTGGTGATAGGACCCCAGAAAACAGGTAAGAAGTACAAGTAGAGCTTTTAAAAAGTTTCTATGAAGTTAAAGGTGCTTTTTTTTTATATATATTTCCTAATGGTATCTCATTTTGTTGTCACAGGAACAACAGCCCTTTATTTATTCCTTCTGATGCATCCTTCAATTATCAGCAATCTCCCCAGTCCAAAAACTTTTGAGGAAGTTCAATTCTTCAACGGCAACAACTACCACAAGGGAATTGACTGGTAAGAAAAATGACAAAACTGAGCTGTTCACTCATAGTACATGGAAAATCACAATGGAACAATTCCAGGAGCAGGTGTAACATCGCCTTAATTACTGGATGAATTCGTTATGCTTGGAATTATCAGACAGAAAGAGAATCTAATTGGTAATGATGGGACATTTAATCAAGCCCTTTATTTTGTTTAGATGTTGCAGTAAGAATTTTCTGAGTTTTCACACAAATGAATACAAGAGGCAGCTCTGTCATGATTTCTATCTTCATGCTGAATAACATCTCTGTCTTGTCATAGCTGTAGCTGCACTGACTTACACTCTGTTCCTTCCAAAGTGGCTTTTCATGAAGTGGCTTTTCAATTCATCTCTTCACGAGAATCCATCCAATCAATTTTAAATGGAAAAGACCATTCAAAGCCAAAATTCAAATCTTGCATTCTGAAAGCGTCCAAAAGCAAAGATATGTCAGTTCCAAAATGAAGTACTTCAACAATGTTAAAATTAAACAGTTTGACATTTAAATGTTGACATTAAATGTTGACATTTTGAAGCTTTTCCCATTTTTTTTCTGCAGCTAAAACTGAACTCACTCCAAACTGGTGAAAGATACCCCTTTGACACTGAAGTTATTAGCAAAAATCCCATCCATCACAGGAAAAACCTAATTACCAGACTTCATGGGGGCTTTAGCTATTACCAGCCCCACCTAAGAGCCAAGATGCCTTCCCATTATTCCAGTCTGGGCTGAGCTGAGAAATTCAATTTTGCTTCTTGAGAATAATGTCTGAAAATTCACCTTTTCACTCACCATGAAATGGGAAGCATGGGGACATGACCCTTTTGTGCTACTGCTAATTCTAACAAGTCTCTTCCCCTCCAAGGTACATGGATTTCTTCCCCACTCCTTCCAACATCACCACCGACCTCCTCTTTGAGAAAAGTGCCAACTATTTCCATTCTGAGGAAGCTCCCAAGAGAGCTGCTTCCCTCATCCCCAAGGCCAAGATCATCACCATCCTCATCGACCCCTCGGACCGCGCGTACTCCTGGTACCAGGTACGGCCCTTGCCTCAAGGAATGGACAGTGGAAGCAGTGGCAGGGGATGATGGCCCCCATCCCCACAGTGGGAATCTGTGTCCTTGGGCAAGAAATGGGAGTTACTGCACAGCACTGGCACCATGTGGAAGCGGGAGGATGCGGGATGCCAGCTTTTGCAGTTGGCACCTGTGACACCGGTGTCAGAAATGATGAAACTTCCCAGCACAGAGCTGCCACCAGCTGTAAACAAACAGTTTAATCTCAATTACAGCTGACAGGGCAGAGAGGGAGAACGGTGCTTCTCACCCAGGGAGATACATGGGGAAAAGGAGCATGGCCCAGCCAGGGAATCAGAGCTCTTGATGCTGAAGGTCTGGCACCACATCCCTTCCTCCAGCATGTGAGCTCAGCAATGTGCAGTGGTGCACAAATGGACCCAGCATGTCCTGGCATTCCCAAGGAGTTACAAACAGCTGGGTCTGGAGACACTGGCTTTTTTCTCTCCTTGGAAATAAAAGCAAGCCTGTTGTTTACCCCAGGAAACTCCAGGATGCTCTTCCTTGCCTTTTACTGAGCCCACACCCTTCCATAACAAAATCTGCACTTTAATTTAAATCCTCTATATTTAGAGAAATGTATAAGCATGCTTGTGAAATCTGGCGTAGGCATGCACATAAAGGAAACACTAAATGCAGCGTTAAAATAGACACAGATTAATAACGTTGGAATAAGCATGAAATACATCATTTCTGATACTGCCAGGAAGTTCTGCAAGGAATAAAACATGGCCAGGGGCTGCAGTTCTCGCCCTTGTAATATCTCATTGGCACCTTTACAAGTGCCAAGGCAAAGCAGTGAAACAATGGCTCCTCAGTCCCCGGGGGGAGCCTTGACCGAATGGTGTCCCCGCCCTGCTTCCTTGGCCCCCATCCCTCTCCTACCTGGCAGAGGTGGTGCTGAGGGGCAGCCGAGGGCCGCCAGCACAGCCCTCCTGGCAGCTCCCTGAACATTTAAGGCCCAATCTTCAGCATCCTTGTGCAACGTGTTTCAATATCTCCCACCAGCACCAGCGCTCCCACGAGGACCCCGCTGCCCTGAAATTCAACTTTTATGAAGTGATCACGTCCAGCCCCTGGGCGCCGGCGGAGATCCGGGCGCTGCAGAGGCGGTGCCTGACCCCCGGCTGGTACGCGCTGCACATCCAGAGGTGGCTCGCACACTTCCCCGCCTCACAGGTAACGCCAGCCCGGGGCCCGCCCAGCTCGCTGAGCCTTGGCACGTCCCCAAGGAGTCCCCAAGGCTCCTGCAGCTGCAGCATGAGGCCTTGTGGGAAGGCCTGACAAATTCCTTTAGAAAATGCCAGGGCTTTTCCTAAAAAGAAATGTCATCCTGCTTCCCGCTCAGTCCCTATCATAGAAAGCCTTGCATTTATTTGGTCCTGATATGGAAGTGGCCTTTCTCAGGGCTAGAGCATAGATTCCTTCTTCTGCCCCCTCCTACTTCAGATATTTTCTTGAATTGTCTTTTATAACCTTTCCCATGAAAAATTTATCCAAACACGTAGACGTAAAGAATATTTCCATTGCTAAAGTAATAATAAAATAACCTAAAGCAAACATTTTAGTACTACGAAGTACATGCACGGACACTCTTTATCCAAGGACATGGCCATATGTCAGTTCATATCTGTACCTACTGTAAAAAGTTGTAAAAGGCTGTTTAATGAGCGAGCAAAGGAACAAGGATCCCCAGAGACTGCTCTGTGTGGGACAGAATTTTGCTGAAAGGAGGCAGAGCTGAGTGTTGCCTGCTTTGTCATAGACCTGAGGGAAAAAAAAAACAAAAACAAAAACAAAAAACCACAACAAAAAGAACTAGAAGCTCTGTCTTCTTGCAGTCCTCATTTTTTTCTTTTTATACAGCCTCAGTTGTACTACAGAGAGGAAAAGCAGGTCAATCCCATTTCCAGGAGAAGGGAGAAAAATCTCTGTCATTTACTTCCTTCTTTCATCTCTGGCCTTTCTGCTCTTTCATCCATGGGGAGGTAGTCCTGCCCAGAGCTGCTGAGCTTGCAGCAGTATTGCCCTGAGTGCAAACAGGCCACGTCTCCTCATTGCCCACCTCATCCCAACTTAGTCCTCCAAAGGAGATGGGGATGCCCTGGCAAATTCTGAGCATGCAAAGCATGCTGAGTATCCCATGTACTGCTCCCTGGACTCCTCCTCTGCCCTCATCTGGGGCTGCTGCCCTCTCTCCTCAAGATTTCCCACAGGCACACCATAAAACTCAACAATATTTTACATTCTTTCCTTATCTCTTTTTCTCAGCATTCTCTGAGACTCAGGTTTGGCTTGGGAGGTTTAACTCCTGCATGTGAACAAGGTGCCCACCCAAGCAAATTCAACTCAACAAAGTAAAAAGTAAACCTAAAAGGTTCACCCACATGAATGTTATTAGCACTGTACAAAATCACATGCTAATTTAAATCCAGGGTGTCACTGAAGTGAGGTAATGCCATTATTTTGTTAGCCTTAGTCCTGTTTCCAAATAAGTGCCATATTTACCCCTGCAGTTGCTCATCATTGATGGACAGCAGCTGAGAAGTGACCCTGCTACTGTGATGGATGAAGTGCAGAAGTTTCTGGGAGTCTCTCCTCATTACAATTACTCTGAAGCCCTAACGTAAGTGTATTCCTTCTGTATCTGCCCTGTGGGATCCCAGGGCACACCCCTTCCCACCAGGATCCCTGCATTATTCATTACAAACAGACAACACTTCAGGACAATGATAAATTTGGAAAGCTTGGGGTTCTCCTCCCTCAGTCTCCAGGAGCTGAAGCCCACTGAGTGCCAGGTGTGGAAAGTGTGGCTTAAGTGTTTCTATCATTCCAATGGGAGCCTGAGGGCAGAAGCTGGGTTAGATGCAGTCGTTCCCTAATCCCATTTTCCTGTCCGGATTTCCATGTACAGTTGAGACTCCTGCAGGAGTGGGAGTGGGCTGAATTCCCCTCTCCCCTCCTAGTCCAGCAGAAAATTGTAAGAAGCTTTTGCCATGAGCCTCTCCGTGTGAGGAGCATCATCTCCTTACAGCTCCAGCCCTGGGATATCTGTGGGGTGGGAAGCCTGGCACTGCACTGGAGGCTTTTCCAAGTCCCCTGTGCAAGCAGAGAGCGCGAGCCAGCACATGGAGTGGGAAGCAGAAGAGCCTCTAGTTCACCTTCCCTGCAGGCTGGTCCTGAGAGAAAACAGCCATGGCCTTTCCAGCTGCCCCACACTGCTCCTCTCTGCTCACAATTACCATTTAATGTTTCCTCTCCTGGGAAGGTTCAGCTTATTTATATCACAGGTTCAAAGTAAGACTTCAGGGCTTAAGAAAGTTGCTCTGCCAAAACCTTTTTCTAGAGGAAATATTTTGGATTTCAGAATGCAATTTTTTAAGTCACTGGTTTCCAAAGCAGATGGAAGAGAGGAGGAGCCTGAGCACAGAGCTGAGCTACTGATGTTTGAACAACTCACAACTGCACATCTGCAGTGCCTTCTGCTGGGTTTTTAAAATACACACCCACAGACATACATCTTCCTTTCTGGAACTAAATTAAAGTCAGCGGAGTCGCACAGCAGGAAGAAATTTGGCCTCTCGTACTGGTTTGGACAGGAAAAATGGATTGTAAACAGATCCATAAAATTATGCACTCCCTGTTTAGAGGCATCAGGAATGCAAATGTGCTATGGAAGCACACACTTCTGCATGGATTTGGGATGGAAGGGAAAAATGCATTGAAGTATGTAGCTGCTTTCTGGTAGGACTTGTCAAAGGGGAAAATATTGCATAGGATTGTTCCTTGTCATTACTGCCTAACAAGTGCACACCACACATTTTTAAAGGTGTCAGGAAGCAGCCTAAGGACCCAGTCCTGTGAGCAGCACTGAGCAGCAAGTCCATCACCCTGAATAATTATGTGAAAATCTTGCAGGAGTGTAAAATAAACCCAGGCAGGAGGGAGGCACTATGCAGAGCCATGGGAGGGGAGCAGAGGGGACACAGAGGCAGGAGAGGCAAGGCTCGAGGAAGACACCAGATTAGAGGAGTATGCTTAGAAAGGTGTTTTCCCTCGGAGGGCTGCTACATTCTGTCAGAGAACAGGAGGAAGATGCTCATGGTGGCATTGCTTGGCTCTTCCCTGGCAGGCGTTGCCTGCCTGTGGCATAAGGTGCTGCCTTCCCCAAACCCCGCCTCTCCCCAGGCTTAGTCTGCAGGGAAGGGAAGATAACCAGGCCTCGAAAGGTTTCTGCTGACAGCTCTAAAACACTCCCCTGTAACTTTAGCCTCAGGCCTGTCACTGCTTTTAAAAAAATACTTCCACCGTGCCCAGTTACGTTTACAGAAGCCCTGAGAGTCCCGTGATTTCTGAATGCAGAGGGTTGAATTCATCCTGAGCTGTCTCACCCTCTTTTCCCCTTCTCAAATTTGCACATCCTTTTCTTAATGTTTAATAAGCTCCTTCTGAGGCAGAAACATTGTTTGGGGCATAGTTTTGCAGTTTCCCTTTTACCCAGCACACAATATTGCTGCTCCTCTTGGGAAATTAATGCAAGGCAGCTAAAGCACTTCACCATACATGGAGCAGATGGGAAAGGCCAAAACAGAAATGAATCTATCACCAATACACCCATTTAATCAATTATTTATTTGTTTTTAATTGATACACCTATGGAGACAATTTAGGAAACAAAGGTCAGGCCTGCATTAATAGGCTGGGCAAGAAAAAACCCATGAAGAAGGTTCACCCTTCTCCTGAAATGCATTCACTTCTGTACAGCCGTGAATTGCAGGTGGATCCGTGATGTAGGGGCAGAGCTGGGGCAGAAAGGTGCTGTGTAACTAATTAACTCCATGTCCCAGCCAATTATCCTTCATCCTTCTCAAACATCTGCTGAGTAGCAGGAATGTGCAGTGTTTGGGTGTTTTATGCCTGCTGCAAGCCCCACAGCAATAAATTCCAAACTTAACGCCACGTGCCGTTCGTTCCTCAGCGAGCGCCTGAATCCGAGCCTTAATCTAAACCTCCTCTATCTCCGCATTTCAGACATCACAATCAAATTGCATGTTTCAGATAAGGCTGCTGAGACAGTGTTTATGCTGCAATGCCATCTTAGGAATGAAAATGGTATTTAGATGCAGTGATAGGGAGCAGTCAACTTCTCAGGCAGGTTAAATCATCAGCACCCAAGCAGTGCTTCACTAGGACACCTATAGATCAACATTTCACCCTGTGTGCTGGACAAGTACAACAAACATTAGCCAGTGCAGGTAGAGCACAGTGGGAAAAACCTCCTGCCTTGAGCTACTTGCAAGGCAGATTTGTGGGGAAAAATGCATCCCCAGAGTTTACAGAGGAGTGAAAAGCTCTTTCCCACTCTGTCCTCAGAATTCCAGTCATCTCGAGAGATGTGTGCAGCAGTAATTGTGGGCTAACACTGATGTCTCAGTAGCAAGGAGATCTTTCTGTAGTGAGATCTTTTAAAATCTATGATCCTCTATAGGTTTGACCCTCAGAAAGGCTTCTGGTGCCAGTTATTGGAAGGAGGGAAAACAAAGTGCCTGGGGAAAAGCAAAGGTCGGAAATACCCACCAATGGACCAAGAGGTAAGGGCTTTTCAGAAATGTATGGGAGCAGTTTTAATATTGACCCTAAATAAACACACTGATTTTCTTTTTTTTTTTTTTTTTAATATTTTTTTTTTGTATTTTCACTGGGTTGATATTTCTAAAAGTCAGAAACTTGAGCTTTGAAAGAGGGGATTAAGTGCCCCCTGTGAGAGCCCTCTGTGGGAGCAGTGCACAGATGCCTGCCGGGTGGGTTTCCTTTAATCCTGATCCTGGTTTGTTTTTCCCGCTTCCCAGTCTCGAGTGTTTCTGTCGAGCTACTACAGAGACCACAACGTGGAGCTGTCCAAGCTGCTGCACAGGCTGGGGCAGCCCCTGCCCTCGTGGCTGCGGCAGGAGCTGCAGAAGGTCAGGTAGCAGCGGCGGGGACCCCGGCCGGGCCCACTCCTGCCCCTCAGACCCCCCCGCTCCTCCGGCTCACTCGGGATCGTCAGGACAGGACCTCACGGACACCGCTCTTCCCAGCAAAAACCAACCGACAAACCATACGAGAATAAAAAAACCCCAAACCCAAACCCGACAACTGTTGGTATGCACGTGCTGACGGTGGAGTAGCATCGACCCCTTTCGTCAGCTCCCAGGAAAGGCGGCGGAGCTACGCGGCATTCCCCTTTATCCAGCCCGGCATCCGTGCGTGGCCTCGTTCCTCCCTTCACCAGGAAGTACCAGGAACTGTGTGTAGGACGGATTGACCTCGGATTGACAAATTGCAGTCTGTCAGGACACGGGCAGAGGATGGGAACATCTCTCGCTGGACTGGGAGGTTGGTCATCCGCTGGGCTTTTTCCACATTTGCTTACAAATCCATTTAAATTGCAGGCAGGCCGTGCACGCAGGGCACTGCCAATAGCCTAATATTGGCAGTTTTGTTTCTGTCTGCAAAACAGTGTTGTTGCTCTGAAGCCTTCAGACACTGGGTGAATCATTCAGGGTCTCAGTCTGCAAGCTGTTGCAGAAAAATAACTGTAATGACCTTTTTTAATGTTTTGGACACAAACTACAGTCTGCTGAAGCATAAACTCTTTCTGTAGACTTTTATGGAGTTGAAAGGACAAACACAGCCATTTTATATCACATATACATGTATGACATTCATGTCTTCATTCCTGAATATCCACCTGGTGTAGCTCTAGATCAGACACACACTCAATTTTAAATACCTGCTTTTTGTGCCCACAGGGAAATGAAAGGGTGTCTTCCCAAAAATATTACATGAACTGTGCTCGGTTTGTGGGGGCAAGGTCAGCAAGGCTGGGCAGAAACTCAGGACATTTGTCCTGTATGGAGGTCATTCCTCAAAATCTGGAAGTAGAAAATACATGTAATTGTGTGTAACATACAAACTCCCACTCCCTTATCTTATAGCACTGATAACACCACAGATGACTGGAGTAATGAGACCTTTGGATAAGTAAGGCTTGGTCAGAGAAGAATATCTAAATCGGCCATTTGATAAAATTATAGATGTTAAAATGCATTAGAATTGGCTCAGCTTTAATTAAAAGAGGACTGCCTAACTTCATGATTAAAAGCTGAACAAACATGACATTGGTTTCAGGAGTGTTTCAAGGAGATTAAACAAACACTATAAAATCAAGAAAATTTTTTCTTGTTCTCAGCTCTTCATTTAGAAAGGAGACAAGGCTGTCTCTTCAGCTCTCAGCTCTGTTATGGCACCATGTCCTGAAAATAAGCCAGATATTTTTATACCTCACTGTTATTTTTTAAGTTTGAATGGGCCTCACATTTCTGAACGATCTCGCATTCCATTGAAAAGTGACATTTGAATTGGCTTCATTATGTGTCATAAAGATGAAATAACAGTATTTCCAAGTTTCATTCCCTGCCCTTGTAACAGGACCCATCAGCACAGAATTTCCCTGGACTACCGTGTGACAGAGGAGCCTTTGTGAACTGTCTGTAAATGGTCTCCATTGCTTTTATGCCTTTTTATGTCACTGACCACATTTTGGGATTCTTGTGGACCAGCAAAACAAAGGCAGTAAAAATGAAACACTTATTCATGGCAAAAGGGCTGTGGCTGGGAAAGATCGTGCTTGTCCATGTTTCCTGTTTGTAAGCCACAGGATTCCCATCCTTCACGTGCTGCAGGCTGGAAATCACTAAGGGTTTCACACAGCGGGGAGGCTGCAGCTGCAGTCTGCTCCTGTTCCCCTGGAAATGTGGATTCCGGGAGTCTCGGCGCACTGAGGATGTGACCCTGTGGGGCAGACACAGGAGCCAGGGTCCATGGCAGCAGATCTGATGATTAAAGCAGGGCTTTGGCCCTCAGAAAGCTGAGCTCGTATAATTGAGGTTGTCTTTGAGCGAGAAGCAATCAGAACGGAATCCAAAACCCTCTAAATTATGCATTGACCTCTCAAGGTCTAAAATAAAGTTGCGGGATTAACCGCTCCGAGATGTTTTCTAATAAACCAAATTTCCTCCCTGATAGGGGAGCAGGCTGCCGAGTGTCCCCAAAACAAATTAAAATGGCGGAATTAGAAATTCTTGGGGGAGGAAGTGGTTGTGTAATGAAAGCACTGATGGGTCCCGACTCTCTGATGTGATAATAAGGCAGTGGGGATGTGTCCTGAATACAAAAGCAGGAGCTGGGTGTTTTCTCCTCTTCCTTCCCCACACCCCCGCCCCTGCTCCTTTCCCTCCCCATTTTGAGCCAAGGATTTGGGGGATCTTTAATCCCCTGAACGATCAGCCGAGAACAAATGGGGTGCGAGGTGCTCATTTCCCCTCTGCTGGGCCACTGGAAAGGGAGACATCAACCAGTCATTTAGTTCCCATCAGTAGCAAATTATATTTATAATGGGCTTAAAATGGATGTTTCTAACAGGAATATGAGTGTGTGACATCTGTGTCAAACAGGCACAGCACAGGTACAGCACAGATCAGCAATGACCATGTATCAAATTTTGTTGTACTTAAATAAGGCTAAGTTTGGCGTTTCTTTTACATAACTCTGTGTTCATGGGACAGGAATTTCCCTGTCAGACAACATTTCTTACACTATCTTTATTTCTCTTTTTATCCTTCCAGTTCGTCCTTTTAGTGTGACTGCAAAGGTGTGGACCTGCCCACGGACTCAATTCCTCCATCGCCCTCCTAATCTAGAAAAGCTGCCAAAAAGAGATAAGGATTTGTAAGCGACACAGATTCTGAAGTGTCCGGTGCTCCAGTGACTGGATAACTTTTATAAGATGTACTGTGATTTCTGTAGTATTTCAGAACAAAGGACATCCTGTTGATAGAGCTGAGGAAAAACTTCACTGTCTTGCCCAAGCTCTTTTTTTTTTTTTTTTTAAATTTCTCTTTCCCCTCCTACGTGACAACAGCAGATCCAGTTGAACCAATACTTGGTGTTGAAGCAGAAGGAATCAAAATAAAGTTTGCTCGCTCAAAGTATTTTTGTTGGGGGAGGGGTGGTGTGGGAGGTCGAGGGCTGTATTTGCTGGAATTGTTTCAAATAACTGATGTGCACACACCTGATTATCAGTTCTTCTCACTGCCACAGAATAAACACTTCTGATGGTGTATTACAGACAGAGCTTTTCTTCTTTCCTTAAATCCTCTTCCCCATTTCCTGAGCCAAACTCTGCTCTTCACCATCCTCTGCCATGTATTTCAAATCCTGCACCTTCCCAGCTCCTCCTGCCTCAGCATCTCCCCAAGGCTTCCACCTGCCCTCTGCACAGTGGCCCTGACAACGTGGGATTTCCTGGCAGGGCCACTGACCTCCTCTTCCTCCCAGGCAGGGAAGATGGATCCAGGCAAGTCTAACCCTTCAGTATTTGTTACACACCTTTCTGGGCCTGCCCTCCCAAAGTTTTTCCTCCCTGTGCCCCACAGGAGTGGGACACGCAGCAGCTCCAAGCAAGCTCTTGCCCTAAATAAAAATAATTTCCCTCTGCTCCATTTGAGGAATCTTAAAAGGCCCTGATTCCAGCTATGGCAAATTCCTCCAGCTGTGCACTCAGAAGTATGAGACTGATTTTTCCCCCCCTAAAATCTCATAATGCTTCTGTGTTTTATTATAAAATATTAATTTGTTTTACTGATCTGTGTCAGAATGAGGTTAAATCATAACAGAGTCAGGGATTCTTCCTACAAACCTTACAGAGGAGCAAATTCCACCTCACTAGAGCTTCTATTACTGAGCAAATTAGAAATGACATTATACATATTTCACTACAAGTTTTGGCTTTTTCTTCCAGGTCACCCTGGTGCTTGTAGACAAAATTTTCAAAGGCAGGTAAAATTTTCAAAGTGTTTTAGGAGTCTAAGTCTGTTTGTAAAAAAAAAAAAAACCAACTTGTAGGCCCTTAGGAACTTAAAATGAACTGTCTTTCCATCAGGCTTTAGAGGCCCAGGCAAGTTTCCTGCCTCAGTCTTATTTAGTAAAATAATAGCAGAGTTCTTCCAAAAATTGTCTACTTCCACAAAATTCATTAATCAGACTATTCCCTCCCAGAATCTGAAAACCTGAAAGCACCAAACAAACTTGTGGGTTATCTGTTTGTGTAAATCTTTTTCTACATGTGGGATGGGAAAGGAGAGGAGAGGAGAGGATGACTTCTTTGTCAGGCCTGTAAATATCCAAATCCCAGTCAGAAACTGATTTATAGAATGGCAGAAATGAATTCTGCATATAATTTGTACTCCTGTTTCCACTCATGAGGAATTGATGACTTCTCAGGAAAGCAGATTGATATTTGCATTTCAGTCGGCTGCAGCTGCTGGGTGGGGAGAAAAACATTTAAAATATCTCAATAAAGCCATATCTGCCACTTAGGGTTTGCAAAGCTGTTTGTCCTGCTGCAGCTCCCTCTAACCAGACACGGGCCAGTTTTATAGTGCTCCTGTTCCTTTGGGAATGGGAGCGTGATGTGTTAATACACAAATCTGGCTCCATCACAGAAGGTCAGCTAGGTTTATGGGCTGGTAGTTAGAGTCATCCTGGGGTTTTTGCAGAGGTTGTTTTGAGCCAGGGGAAGGTCAGCAGGGGGTGGAGTGGGATTTCTCAATCTAAGTTGCAATTCCATATAATTGTGGGGGTTGAGAAGTGTGGTTTATAATTTGGGAGATAATTGCATGCCATTCAATCGACTTTGTACTCGCTGCTTCTCAGAGTCTGGTGGATGTTCTGCTGCCTCGCAGAACTTATCTGTAACACGCATCCCCTGTTGGGTGATTTAGCTTCCCTTCAGAGGATAAGCTGAGCTTCAAGGAAGAGCTGGATGTTCGAGGGGATGAGTTTTTACAGAACTTGCTCTGAGGCAGATATTTATTTACAGAGTTTTTCTTTAATTCTGTGTGTGTGTTTCACCGGGTTTGCCTTGGCTGGGGAATCATCTCCATATTAAATCTGCATGCTCTCCAAAGGCACACAATTCCCATCAGCATCGATGACAATTAAATATTCTGGTGAAGGAGAGAATAAACCCACCAACAGAAAATGTTATTTAATGACATTGTAGCTGCAGCACATCTTCCTGCAGAGCTTTGTGTAATCCCACCAAGTAAGCAAAGAGAAATTGTTCTGCAACGTGAGGTGTTTAAAATTTCATAAGCAATCTGATCTTAAAAAAAGAAAAAGAAAAGCAAGCACAAAATCACCTTTTGGGTACCTTTTCATTTTAGGAGAAAGTTTTCTGTCTTAGATTTTGGGTTTTCTCTCTTGCCACAAGGAAGTACTGTAGCCTGCTTCCCCTCCATGCTTTCCTACTCACCCACGCTCCTTGGGGCTACTTCTCATCACCAACATCTATTAATTCACCTGCAAATTTCAATCCCAGCTGAATTTCCTCCTTGGCTAACTTCTGCTCCTTGCTTCCAGAGAGGGAAACTGCAGGTCTCCCAGGGAAGCACCACCTTTCATTTCCTAGACCATACACGCTTCAATCACTTTTAAGTTAATTAAGACAATGTGTTCTAGGAGTGTGCTGAGGATCTCTTTGATGTGTTTTCCTGCATTATTCCCACAGTTTCCCCACTGTTCCAGTGCCCAAGAGCCGTGCAGGGAAGCTCCTTGGTCATAAAGCACGGCGGAGCTGGACGGCAGCAAGTGTAAATCTGCCGTCATTAGGTTGGGAGCCACAGTTAAATTATAAATTGTCATCCTAAGTAGGAAGAACATTTTTATGGATCCTGGCTCACCCTCTGCAGACTTCAGCTATTTCCAGTAACTGCCACAGAGAACACACTAAAATTTGTCAGCTGCTTGAAAAAGGAGAGTTGAGCCTGGAGACTTAATTCCCTTCAATCTTCTTAAAAGATATGATCCGATACCTCGGGATGAAAGCTTAGGAAGGTACAGGGAGGCAATCCAAAGCAGCCAGGACAATCAGAATGGACAAGCACCTCGGCACAACACTAAAACTCATTTCTCCAAAGGTCAGAGGCACACTCAGGAAGCCACTTCTTTTATTTCCCTCCATGTTAGAAATGTGGCAGAAGAAGAAACATTTGGAGGCTTGCCTGGATTGCTGTGGGAAGGTGTCGTGTCAGGGCTTTAACACAGACCACGTTGTCACATTCTTTCTAAAGCCCATCTCATGACAAGTAATTTTTTTTCCCCTCCCACATGGGACAAGCAGAGACACAAAATTTTGACAGACGTGTTTTATATTGGTGACATCCTGCAGCAGCAGTGTTTTGGCTCTGGTGTGCAAAACATCTGTAGAACAGAGGAGTTTTACTGCCACAGGAGCCTGCTTGGCAGCTGAAGGTTTTAGTGTGGATCCTAAATCACCATTCCTGTAGTGCTGCAGATCCTTTTTCCCCAAATAGCTCCCTATTTCCATAAATGCCAAGTGCTTTTACTTAAGGCTTGGCACACTCACAGAAGGGAGCTGATCACTGATCAGGCAGCAAGGTGAATTGTGCTGGGTGAGCCGAGGAGTGGGCTTAGAACAGAGGCTGGGATCAGGAAAATACCCAAAATTAGAATGCTTGTTTACAGGGAAATCCCTAAGGAAGAGAATTGTGTTTCCTCTTGGAAATCTCAGCTGTGTTTAGAAAATTTACACAAAGACTTGACTGCTTTCACACCTCCGACTTGTCTGAAAAACTCCAGCTCTCAGGAACTGTCAGAAAAGCACAGGCTGGGCAATCCCTCCCTCTTCCCTCCACAGCCAGGTGCTGGCACACCTGCATGGGGACATGTCCAGGCTGTTTCCATCCATGTTCCTTTGTAAATGAGAAACTCCTTTTTGCTCCCCTTCACAAAAAGACCACCCTGGAGAACCGAGCTCTGAGGGAAGGGAAGCATTTACCAACAGCCCACTCCGTGTGGAGTTTTTCCATAAAATGTTATTTGACAAAATATTGAGTGCTAAAGTAGAAATATCCTTCGCAGACTTGACTTTGCCATGGACCTATTTAAAGCTGGCACATTAAACACTTTTTTTATTTTACACATTAAAGAATAATCATTCTGGACAGTTAACAGTGACACAATGAAGACATTATAAAATTTGGTAATGTTCAATAAAACTGCTTTCATAAGTGCCCAACCTTAAGTACATCCATTTTCTGGTTTCCTTCCAGTGTTAGGCTTTGCACTCTTGCACTCCTTCAATTACAGAGCTTAGTGCCCATTTAAAATTACTCTTTTGCCCACAGATAATTCCCTTTCATTTTGGCTGCCTTTTCCATTTGCCACCTGTTGATTAATGGCCTTAATAATTTATTTCTTCATGGCTTTGTTGTTTTTCCAATGCAAGAGCTGAATTGTGGGGCAGACACCCATCCTCCTGTGTAATAAAGGGGAAGGGGAAAACTCTGCAGTTCTGTGTGTTGGGATTACAGAGGTCCTTCCCATAAAGCAGGGGCTGAGCACTGCAGGGAAGTGTCTGCTGACACCTGAGGGGGAAGCTTGGAGATCCAGTTTGGCCCAGTCAGCACCTTGGCTGCACTGCTGAGAATCATCACTGCACCAGAGATGTGTTGATAAAGGCAGTGAGAAATTATTGAAAACAGGGAATAGGAAATGAGTAACACATACCCAAAGGAGAAGGCACTTCTTTGGAGACAGAATTTTGTCTATGGAAAAGAAAGTCTGGGTTCCTGGCAAACCACCTCAGGGAAACCAAGCCCACGAGATGCTCTTTAGGGTCCCTTCCAAGCAAAAGCAGTCCATGATCCCATGAATTGCCATGTAAAATCCAGCTGACCCACCTGGCACCTGTGGCATTTCCCAAATGAAAAAGCATATTCCAGTCTCTCCTCACAGGTTTCATGAACTTTGTCAGAGGGTTAAGCTTATGTCTAATTTAAGAGGTGACTGCAATGTATTATTTTAGCAAGTGAGAGTAGGAGAAAATTGGCAGCAGCATGAAGAACAAGTTCTCATCCAAGGGAATGCAGTGGCACAGGGATTGGATAGCCTACCTCAAGAGGTGCTTCTGCAGGGCCTGGAGCACAGGAGCAATTACCAGCTTTAAATACCTGGTGTTACTAAGTGCTGGAGGAGTGCTGGAGGTGCTTTCAGACACAAGGCAGCTGCTGGAAGGCAAACCAGCCTGGCACGGCTTCTCCGGGAATTCCCACAGCTGGGGCAGCTCCTGGAGTCCAGCACACCATTGCCCACAGACAGGGACAGCCCTGGAGGTGCTGACCCACCTGACAGCTCACAGAGGGTTTATTTTGGCTGCAGACTCCCTAGGAAAGCCAAAACTCCCCCCTTCCAGGCGTGGGGCCTACGCCGTGCGCGCCTCGCCACAATTAGCGCGGTGAATCGCACCATCGCTCCCCAGCTTCCCAAAATAATCAAAAGCCGTGGGAATCCAAATCTGATCTCCAAATGCTGCTCTGGAGCTGGAATCATTCAGGGTTTAAAAGCGTAATCCTATTATGGCGACAGAGTTTAAACACTTTCCCTTATCCGCCGGAGCAAAGATGACAGCCGGCACAAGGACCGGGTCCCCACACTGGCCTGGAAACGCTTAGGAGGAGCCTCGGGAAAACCTGGGAGGAGCCTCTGGAAAATCCAGCTGCAGGGTTAAGTACAGGCAGGGCAGAGGAGGTTCATGCCCAGATTTGCACTTCTAGCACCACAGGAAGGAGAAAATAGGGATTGAAGGAGAAAATAGGGATCAAAGGAAAAAGCCGTGTTAATCTCAAAAATCCCAAATCGCTGCTTCAGGAATAAGAAGCATAATGCCCTAAAATTGTTTGACTGATCCCAAGAAGCCAGGAGGACTCAAGGGTCTTGAGTCATAGACCAGGCAGGAAAACCTGCTCTGCTGAATAGAGCTGCACGGAGCAAAGCTGGAATAAGGCGATTAGGGCTGGAAAGAAGAGCAGGTGCTCGGAAAATTCTAACCAATTTTCTCAGCCACTGGAGCCGAAAGGTACCAGGAAAGTTAGAGATGAATAACACAGACCTCGAAATCAGGTATTGTGCCTCAAAGCAACTCCCAAGGCAAAATTAAATAATATATATGATCATACATATATATATATATACTGCCAAAAGCATATTTGCTTTGCTTTGTCTCCTCCCAGCATTTTGAGTTGGTGGGTAAAAAAGCCAAATTCATCACTATGAGAAAATCGTGGAATCAGAGGCTCGTTAAGGTTGGAAGAGACCTTTAAGATCATTAAGTCCGAACACTACTATTAAAAGAAAAAGGGGAGGTGGGGAAAGCTTTGCCAAGACATTAGCTAAGGTTTAGCCAAATTTAGCTAGAAATTAGCACAGTATTCAACTTCTCCTTTCCTCGCACCTCTGAATATCTTGCAACTGTTTAACAGCAAATTCCCAGAGTAACCTTTTGGTTCTTTTGGACTCACACTGAGATGATTTCTTTAGGAAAGGGAAGAATGAAAAGTAGAATAAATAAATGTCTATAGGTGCAGAGTATGAGAGGTTAAAAATAAGATGCCTCCAGATGCAAAGTTTCCCCGTGTGTCAGCCTTCATTTCCCTACCAGCCCTGCAGTGAAGGAGGCACTTTTAATTAAGTGCAAGACAAGTATGGAAAACTGAGTTGGAGATACAAGGAGGAATAGGATTATTCTAATCCAATGTGACATAATTAAATGCAGGAATCAAAGGCTCTTAGTGGCACAGAACTTATTAGAGCCTTCAAGTGGGTATTTGCACTTTACTCTGACATGCTGCAGCCTCTTCACAAAAACAAAGCTTTTTCAGAAGGGATGAAACAGTGACAGAGACATTCGTAAATCACTTGGAAAAAAGGCAAAATAAGCAAAAAAAACCCCCAACCCTAAAACAAGGCTACAGCAAAAGGCTGTTCCTCAAAAACGCCCAGCAAAACAAAAGCAAAAACACTCTGGCAGCACTGATGAGGGCATTATTTTGAGATCTTTTTCCCCAATTGTGTCCTAATAATCTTCCAAGCTATCAGTATCAGCTACCAGAAGGAAATTTGCCTTCTCCAAAGGTGGTTTCGGGGAATGCCCGGGGAACAGAAAAGTTAGGTCATAAATAGGAAATTCACGAACTTGCAGGTGCATTTTGTGTCTGAGCTCGTTTTTTGTTTGGTTAGTTTTGGTGAGTTTGGAGTGGGGGGTGGGGGGCAAAATGATCTTAAATCGGGTTTTTGGCTCCTTCATGCTGCTGCTGTCCCCAGATGAGGCTTGTCACCCCTCAAAGAGCAGGAGTTCCTGGCTCTTTAATATCCATACGTTTTCCCTCTTCCCCCCACCCCCTTCAGAGCCATACGTGGCTATTCCCAGCTGTCCCTCCGAGCGGTTTCACCCGGGGCCGGAGGGGGATTTAAACCAGGGTTTCCCACCTGCCTGGGGGGAGAACGGTCTTAAGGAATGTGAGGAGAGTAATCACCAGCAATTCCTCGGGATCCTGTCGCTGGGTTTGTCATTACACAGAGCGGGCAGCCCCTGCCAGCTCGCTGTGGCTTAGGGATCTGCATTTCCCAGGGGATGATGCCCTGGAGTTACTAACTCCGCACAGGCAGTTATGCAGTTATTTTTTCCAGCACCAACCCCAACCCCACACCTCCCGAGATTGGCTACAATAACTGCATTTAATTCCAGGTATCAAGCTGGAATATTTCACTTATTTCACTCACATCCTTCACCTTTCACAGAGCTTCCCCAAAACGTGCGAGGCTCCTGCCGATGGAGACAATTCCAGCTTCTGCAGCGAAACTCAGGAGATAAACCAGAGATGGGTGTCTTTGAGGAGCCTTTCCTTCTGCCTAATTCCAAAATATGCTGAGCACACCCAGCATTTTGAGTGGGAAAAGTTGTGCCAAGGCAAGGTCCCGAGTGTTTGCAGGAATAAGGTTAAATCCCAACCCTCCGGAGCCCATGGAACACAGCTCCTACTTTCCGTACCAATGAAAAGCAATCCAATTCATTTTTTCAATAATTCAATACTAAACCAAATTCTGATTGGATTAATAGAAGGATGTCAGGAGTTGTCTTTTCAGGATTGGACTTTGAGTTTTTTTCCTCTTTTGGTGTCCTTTCCCTTTTAGCTGTCATCCTTGTTTTGTCTGCTCCCAAGATGGGAAAAGAGGCCAAAAGGTCAAAAAAGAAATATATTAGATTTGCCCACTGCCTAAAAAAATCCCAACACCCCCAAGCTCTTGCCATGTTAGTTTTTTTTCAGCTTCTCAGAAGAAAGAAATAGAGAAGAAAACCAGGGCATTCTTTCCTTTTAACAGGCTCAGAGATGGAGTGGGAACAC
The DNA here is from genome assembly GCA_013400515.1 of Erpornis zantholeuca. Lineage (NCBI taxonomy): Eukaryota > Metazoa > Chordata > Aves > Passeriformes > Timaliidae > Erpornis > Erpornis zantholeuca. The sequence continues at coordinate 248,166 of VZTN01032259.1, forward strand.
ACAAAAATTTATCGTCATCCCTTTCTGGGTAATCAATACACCTGAAGAAGTGTTTCCTATCGATCCCCCAGCTCCTGTATCCTTGTGCTGGCGTCAACACCACATCCAAGGATCCTGGGTGGTGTATAAACAGCAAATAAAAGGCAGTGTGTCTGTTGTGATATATTGATTACCTGGCTGTAAAACCACTGGGGAAGAGTTATCTGTGGGTGCCTGTCTTTTATTGCTGTCGAAGGCACAGTGCTTTGGTTGGAAGCCCCTTTGATGCTCGCAGAGATCCGATATTTCGGGAAGACAGAGCTCTGGGAATAAATACTATGGCTCATTTTAGCTGCCTGAGCATGGAGCAGGTTTTTCTCTGGCGGGCTTTGTTTGTAGCGTGAGGTGTCGTCTGTCTCCCACCGTGGAAAATCTCCTCTCCCCACGCAGTAGCACTGACAGGATGGCTGAGGCACTCGGCTCATCTGTGCCTATGGATGGGCACACAGTGATGATCCAGTCTGACAATCCCTCAGTGACAATCCCAGGGGCTTGGAGACAATCCCTCTCCCAGTGCATGCCCACTAAAATAAAGTGGAGGTGACTCTGTGGCTGCTCGGACACCACAAGGCAGCACGCCTCAATTCAGGTATTTAAACTCCCCTCCCTCCTCTGGGCTGGCCAGAGCCCTGGCCCCTAAAAATGAGAAACCAGCAGGAAAGGACCCATGACTACCAGAAAGAAAAGAGGGCAAAAACATCCTCAAAAGAGGACTTTTCCTCCACTCCCCTTTTCTGGGCCTCTCTCCTGGTAAAGCCAGCTCAGCTCTCTAGGAAGGCCGATGCAAAAGGGCCATAACTCTCATGTCCCTTTCAGAGCTCCACCACACTCAGTAGCAAAGAACTCTGTCTTCTCCCCTAGCTGAATTTATTCAGGTTCAGATGCAGTTCCTTCTTTTTTTTTTTGGTTTTAAATAAACCGAGTATTTTAACTCCACCTCATGTAAGATGAGAGAGGCAGCAGTAAGCAAAGCAGAAAGGCAGAGCTAAAGAGCCCCATGCACCTTGTCCCACCCTGACACGATCAGGCACCCCGGGTGAGCAGCCCCACAGTGCCACCTTGCTCATTTACTTGGCAGCAGCTCCAGGCAGTGCAGAGCTGGATCATTTCTCTCCTGGCTCGCACACACATCACTTCCCATAAGGTATAAATGCATTAAAAACACCCCAAAACAATAAAACAAACTCCACCTCACTTCCCCAAAAACTTCTCCACCATCCAGACCTGGTGCAGACAATAAACTTTCCCATGCCAGTCTAGGGAATTGGTTCCCTGGGCAATGTTCCCAGGATTATAAAGCTGTCCGGTGCTGCCATGCACCAGCTTTCCCCCTATTGAGCTGCGAGAGGAGAGGGCTAAAAGTACCCAGGGGATTCTCAGAGAGTTCTGAGAGTGGCATTTATACACTCCTAAAATAAATAAATGTTCCAGGGGAAGAGGTCAGAGCTGCCATGGGCAGTTTATGCCCTAAAATCTTATTAGGAGCAGGCTCTGCGTCCTCCAGGTGTGAAATGTGCTGGTTTATGGACTTTGAGCTCCCTCCAGCCTCAGCAACCTCCTGCCACCCTGTCCAAAAATCCAGCACCGTGCAGGTGGGCACGTGCCACCCTTGGGGACAAACCTCCCACCCAGCAACACCTTTGTCCTTGTGCTGCACAGGAGCACAGCCAGGTGCTTCCTGGAGTCGAAAAGGCCCCAAAGGTGACCCAAACTGGCTCTTTCCCACTCCAGAGCAATGAGCCACCCCCAGCACTGCAGGCTAAGCCTCTGCAGCTCCCAGCATCGCTGACATGCTGCTCGTACAGATGTGGGCAGCCAGTCCCATCCTGAGGTTAACAATCTGCAACAATCTGTTCCTGCTCCGAGAGCACGCTGATCTTCTCAGCAAAATCCACCTGAAGGCCACAAAAAATGTGCCCAAATGTTTCCTGCTGAAAGATTGCTCCTAGTGGGAAGGTCAGTTCTCCAGGGCTGTGCTAGAGAAGGGAGAGAACTTTTTAATGCCCTTTAAAAAAAATTCCACAAGCAGGAAAGCCATAAAATCCTGAAACTTGCTTAACAAAAGGCTGTTCCTGGATGATACAGCATTAAATTGGTGAACTTTAAGATACTTAAGGAATATTAATATACATCCTGAGGACTACTAATGTATCTATGCACTCCTTGCCTGCCCACAAATAAAGCAGCAAAGCTTGGGAAAAAAAAATCTGGAAGAAATCCAGAGAAATATTGTGGATATGAGCTGCAATGCAAAGAAGATTCCTGGATAATGAATTAATTAGAATTAAATTACTGAATATAGGTTTTAATTTTTTTTTTAAATTCCTTAATCTCAAAGCTGTCATAAAGCCTACGGCACTGCAATGGCTGGAATACTTATAAGCTGCCAAGGAGAGAACCTGCCTTTATTTTTTATGGATTAATTACGTGGTGCCAGGTAGGAGGCTTTGCTCTTGTAGGGCCGCCTGCTAATCTCATTATAAAATGCCTTGTACTGAGTCAGAAACTGTGATAAACTAGCCAGTGGTGCTGCACAGGTACAGAGAGTGTTTACAGAGCTGGGGTCAGGCATGCTGAACCTCATTCTGCTCTCTTGACTCACCTCCTGACAGGCAGTGATGGGCACTTTACCAGTGCGAGGAAAACAGGACCCCCACACAGCCCCCTGAAACCCTGTTCACACCCCCAAGTAGCCACAAAACTGCATTTTTGACTGGGACACCGCAGTGCCTTTTGACATCGGCGCTAGGGTGAGATGGGGCGGTGCCGTGATCGCTCCTGCCCTGCCCTGGCGAGAGGTTTGCCCAAACCCTCACAAATCCCAGGGGCTCGGAGCAAACTGAACCTCTGAGTCACCCTCCCCGCCTCAGCCCCTGGCTCCTGCAGGCTGAGCAGAGCCAGAACTCGCTGTCAAACCTCCCCTTTTGTCCTCCAGCAGAGTTAGCCGAAACCACAACCAGCATTTACCACGCTCCTCCTCTCCCTGCCCTCGCCCGGCGAGAACTTCCTTGGGTTTGTTTGCTCTCTGATGCAGCAGAAATTGAAGAGGGGCTCTGAAAACAAAGTCACCTTTGTGGCACCTGTCAGCAGAGTTTTATTATTGTTTCCATCCCGATGGCTGTCGAGATAAAAGGAGGAGTTCTTTCAGATCACACAATGGATGTAATTTAATAAGTGATCAACACAGTGGTGCTGAGCAAAGAACTCGTACTGTTCCTTCTCCTCCCTCTCCTCTGTGGTCAAGTCATTTGTCTCTCATCCCTCACAATTCCCAGTGTTAATTCTTATCTGTGGCCAGGGAGCAAACAGGAGGTGCTGGGCAGAGCCACGTCCCCCTCGTACCCACTGCAGCCACAGTGGATGGTTTAATGCCTACCTGAATCAGGAGCTCTTCTGGAAAATAAAGACGATTTCCTGAAAAAAAAGAATTGAGGCTTGCACATTTATTTGCCTTCTAATTAATTATAATATCTCTTCCTTTATACATCTCTGCAATAAAAAACTGCAGTGTCTGGCATCCTCCTGTGAGAAAGATGTCACGACCTGGATTTTTAGCATCATCTGAGACCTTTCACCCTCAGAAACGAAGCAATAAACCCCATTTTAGCCTCCTTACTGAAGGAAGCCAAGAGCTGACAGTTCAGCTGTACGTGTGAGTTATAAGAGCAATCGGATGGAGACAAGCACCGGGAGATTTACAGCTGGAACAGCAGCGTCTGTGCAGCCCCAGGGCTCCTGTTTCCCATCCCATCCCAAACACCATCTGCCTTTGCCAGAGCCTGGGAGAGCAGGGTGTGATCAGACACGTTCCTCTGTACCCTGCCACCTCATAAAACACTCCTGGAAAAGATCTCCCTGAATTTCTCACCGAGTTCCCCCAGTTTGGGGGTGTCACAATGCAGATTTACCTTATCCAAAGCTGCTTTTGTCCCCAAAGCTTCCATTGACAGGTCCAGCAGCAGGAAAGCACTGCCTACCTTCTGCAGGAACGCTTCAGCAGTGGGAAAGTTATGAAGGTCCAAACATAACTGAGCTGTTACCCAGCAAATCAGGGACTGAACCAAGCAGCTGAACTCCCCAGGAGGTGCAAAAGTAACCTATGACAGAGAGCACCTGATGTGTCCATCCACCATCCAAGGCAATGGTGAAGAACCTCCCGTCCCTGCTGGACAGCTGCTGGATGTGTCAATATTGTGAGAGATGGGTAAATTCTTCCCTGAATAAAAGCAGCTACCTTGGCTTCTGGTGAGCAGACCCTGGGAAGCTCCCCTTGCACCTCACAGCTGCTGCCTGAGACCATTTGGGCTTTGAGATGGAAGCTGATGCCAAACCATAGAATCCTGGAATGGTTTGCATTGGAAGGGACCTTCAAGACCATCCAGTTCCACCCCCTGCCATGTGCAGGTACACCTTCCACTACCCCAGGTTGCTCCAAGTTCCATCCAACCTGGCCTTGGACACCTCCACGGATCCAGGGGCAGCCACAGCTTCCCTGGGCACCCTGTGCCAGGGCCTCTCCATGCTCACAGGGAGGAATGAAACGATGCAGCTCAGGAGAGGGCTGGATCTCTGACTTCCTTCTTTTCCCTCCTGCAGGGCCAGGCACCCCCCAGGCTCCCCACACGTGTCTGAGCCCCTCCTGTGGCTCTGCTGGCTCCCAGTTGGTCCCCTCAGGCTGCAGATGATCCCCATTCACGGCAATTTGCGGCAGGGCCACTTTTGGAATCATTTTGGGCACTGCAATGCTTTGCTCTGTCAGTGTTTACCCAGCACACACCAGCCTGTTCGCTCCAGCATGCCGGGAGAGCAACCTGCATGGGAATGAAAGGGAAATGGAGACAGGCTCTGCTGTACAGATGCACACGAAACTGCCAGAGCTTTGGATCCAGCCACTCTGAAGACATCACATTGTTCCCCTGATTTATCTTGTGTTGTTCCAGCTAGAGAAAATAAAACCCTAAATAATTCCATCATTTTTGATGTCCGGCCTTTTATGAATTCCAAGGGACATTTGTGGGAACGCTTCCCACTCAGCTTCTAATTTGATGGAGGTTATTTGAAACGTGTTGAATATATTTTTTCTCCCTTTACAGATAAAACAGCCCCTCCAGGAGGATGTGGAAATAAATAGCAAGTGAGGGAGATGAACGGGAAACCTCCGCTCCCAAGACAAAGACAGGATTTTCACATGCTATCATTTTTTTCCCTGTGGAATGATGAGTTCTGCAGCAGGCCTAAGTGCGTGAGGAATATTCCTTGTTTGAATCCCCCTGGTAATTTAAGTCTCAGAGTCATGGGCTGGCAGATTTAACCTGCTTTGCTTCCTCACTCTGGCTGCAGAGACAATCCCTGCAGGGACCTAACACCCGTGGCCTTGCCAGGTCTGAGCCATCCCGGGGATGGGATGAGCCAGAACAAAGCAGGAGAGTCCCCAGAGGGGAGAAAGCACTGCTCTCAGTCGTGAGCAACAGAGCCGATTTCAATCCCATTAGCTCCAGGAGACACGACTTCTCCTGAGGCCACAGGAAGGAAGTTCTGCTCTAAAGGAGACAGACACACTTGGGACCATGGGGAATACAAGTCCAGGCCCCAGAGGGACATGGCTCTTCTCAAACAAGGGAAATGAGGCAGGGACACCTTCCAATAGACCAGATAGCTCCAGGCCCCTTCCAACCTGACCTTGGACACTTCCAGGGATGCTGCAGCAAGAGCGCTGCCGGTAGAGGACCAAGGTTTAGGCAATGCTTGTGCTTCCTTTCTTTTCACTTCTCACTGTTAGGGCACCACATCCATGCAGATGATCATTCCCCAAAAACCTGGAGAAAGCACATCAAAGCATTTTTCACAGCACAATGAAATAAACAAGCTGCCAAAAGGGTTTCAATCCCTAATTCCCACAAAATCACTCGATGACAAGGGATTTTGTTTCCCTGAGCAGATCTATTGTCTAGTGATGGCAAGGGCTTTGCAGCCACCCAGGAGAGTGCTGGTCACCACCTCAGCTTCCATGGCTCCTTCCCACCTCTGTCATCTTCCACACAGTGCTCCAAAGATGGACAGAGCACACAAATGGAACCTCCCAGGGAGAATTTAAACACTGTCCATATCCATGGGATTTATAATTAAGGCACTTCAGACAATGCATAAACAAGGTTATTCATTCTTTCCACCAAAGTTCAACAACTTGGTCAAAACCTGTGGTTCCAGGCACATTTTCTGTAGCACAACCCTCAGCTTACTCAGTATGAGACTTCCTTGGGATTGAATCCAAATGCAAAGATTGATTCTGATTTAATCTTCAGGGCACACAGGAAAAGGGAAAAACCAGTAACCGATGTTAAGCCCTCATTATCCGTAGATTTGAATAAGTTCTTAATATATTTAGAGAGCAATGGAGGAACACTTTAACAGAAATTTTTCCATCTGCTCTACTGTGAAGCAACAGCAATTAATTTTGAAAATATTTATAAATATTGTTTTGCAATTACTCTGTGTTTTGGAATTATTTGTAAGCCATTCATTTCTGTAAATATTTATTCTTAGAAATAGTGATTTCTAAATGGATATTCTTAGACATCACTATACATTAGGGGGAAAAAAATTACTTTTCCTCATTTGTGCAGCCACTCTTAAAAGAAAATCTCTTCAGAGAGGGAAACTCAGGGATGGTTTGTGTTGGGATCTTCAAGACCATCCAGTTCCCACTCCTGCCATGGGCAAGGACACCTTCTGCTACCCAAGGTTGCTCCAAGCTCCATCCAACCTGGCCTTGGACACTTGTAGGGATGGAGCATAGAGGGAATAACAGAAAAGTGCTTCTCTGTTTTTGCCCAGGATCTCATCCCTGAGGTTGGTTAGGCCCTGTCTCATCCCCACAGCTCAGAACCTCCAATTCATGGGTTCACCACACTGCTCCAAATTCCCTCAGAGACGGGGAGGAAGGGAAAAGCCAAACTCAGAACCATTGCTGGTATCTCCAGTAAAACATCCAGAATTTGGACAGCGATCTCACAGTGAGTACCCTTGTTGAGTTCAGATGGACGACCCCAGATTAATGAAGGGGAAGTAGAGGAATTTCTCTTTACCCTAAGCCAACACCAAGGCTTCACCCCAGGATGCTGCATGTTCCCTAAGCTGCTCTGGGCACTGCTGGAAGTACCCAGCAGACTTTTGCCATGGGCAGTGATGTTTGCCATCAGGGCAGTGCCGCTCCCATCCCATTTATTCCGGAGGGATGCTCTGACAGGGTTTCATTGCCCCCCGCGGGGCCCCTGACAAGCGAACAGGCTCTGAAGCGAGAGCAGCGGGAAGCATCCCACAGCCCAGCTCTCTGTGCAGTTCCCATTTGCAGGCATGCTGAGCCCTTGGCTGTACAGCAGACTGTCATCTCTCTGTCACTGCTCTGTCAGCTGCCTCCGGGGAATCGGGAATCAGACAGAAAGTACAGCTCTCACCAGCCAGTACCGGCATCGCCCTCCTCCTGCCTGACAGCAAATCCCCAGATCTTCCACACGGGTTTATCATCCCTATCAGAGGTGTCTCCGACATGCAGGCAGTGATCCAGGGAGCAGGAGGGGTGTGGTGACACTCCAGAGGATGGTGGCAGGCTGGAGAATGAGCCACGGGTCAGTGCAGGGGGTACGTTTGTCCTCATTTGTACGCAAACTTTGACTTTGGGTTTTGGCCACTTAATTTCTCTGCAAATAAAGCCACTGACTGAGGGCTCTATCCAGGTGCCAAATAGCTACTCCACAGTGAAAATCCCAGCAGTGACAAGCGCTATAGGGTTCAAAGGCCAGATTGGATGGGGCTTGGAGCAACCTGGTCTAGTGGAAGGTGTTCCTGACCACGGCAGGGGCTGGAAATGGATGAGATTTAAAATCCCTTCTAACACAGACCATTCCAGGATTTTATGATCTTACAAGAACAAGCTTTTAGACCCTATTCCAGGAAGAAGAACTGCAAATATGAGCTCAGACATGCAAATACTCCCCACAAAGGCATGCCCCTCCTGATGTTTTTACCAATCCTCCCCAAAGCCACCAGGTACTCTGCCCCAAACAGACTGCGAGGCCACCAGACGCCCCTGGAGCACAGATACTCGCAGAGCGGCTGTGGAATGTGCTAAAGCAACAGGAAAATAGCTGCAATATCTGAAATTCTGGTCATCTCGGGAGACCTGCCAAAGCTCTCCGGCTCGGAGCTCCCGCCCCATCCATCGTGAAGGCCTTGTCTACAAGGCAGCACCTGCGGCAGATAAAAATCTCTGACGGCGTTTTACTTTAGAGAGCACCATCCATCCCGAGCAAATGAACCTTTCCTTCCTATCCATCCGCTCCGGCTCCAGGATGTGGCAGAACACTTTGTAAATGGGGACATGACCAAAACCATCTGCCACAGCAAAACTCCCCTGTTCCCTCAGCCACCAACACCCCTGGGCTCCCCTTCCTTGAGCAGCATGAAATCTGTGGGCTGTGGTTGGATTTATTTATGTGCCAACTGCCCTTCCCTGCACACCTCGTGTGGGAGGAAGAGCGATTGGAATGACTGCTGTGATGGAGGAGCACAGCCCATTCTACTCCTTTGTTATAATTGGGAATTCTGACAAATCATTTTTCCCCAAGCCTCTGGCCAGTAAAATGATTTAAGATATCAGGATTTCAGTCAAGCAGGGTAAGAAAGGCATTTTCCCAGCCCAGAGCAATGGCCAGCACAGCCCCTCTGCATCACTGTTTATTATACACCTCATTTACTCTGATCTACAGCTGATACTGAACCAAAGCTCAAAGCCTGTGAAACTCACATTTCCCTACATGGGGAAGGCAAATTTGGCTCATCTGAAGCACACCCTTCATCCCTACCCAGAGCCATTCTACCTGGGCTATCCTTGCCTTCCCTCACTTAAAAGTTGGGTCTTGTACTATCTCTTCTCCAACCTACAGATCAAAAGGCTTGGAGCAGGATATTTCATACATTTCTCTTTGCTAAAGATGAAAAGCGGCACTATTCTCTGTGTCATTTGGATAACACCTGGATTTCTCCAAGGCTTTTCTCCAGCCACACCAGCTCCTGCACTCTTTAACCTCCTCCCCATAACTTTTCCACGCTTTTTGTCTGTGCCACAGGGGATTTCTTACCTCTTTGTGCATCTTCATAAACCGGACGTGTCTGCAGCAGTGGAACTCCAGGAAACACAAGGCAGAATGCCAAGGCTGCAAACCCATGTGCTTAATTTCACAGTCCAGCTCCTCGACAGGGAAGACAGCTCTGTCTCCCTCGTGCATCCTCCAGCCTCACAGGCCTGCGCTGTTCAGCAATTTGTATTCATCAAGCACCTGACACACATTTTTATGGATTAAACTTCCAGCCTGGAGCCTATTAAAATATCAACAGACAATGCAAAAGTTATTAAAATCTCTAAAACCCCCCCTCTGTCGCTTCAGGTAACCAACATCCTCTAACAGCATCTTAATACAAACAGACAGTACCTGCACCTGAAACATGTGGATTTGCTTTGGAAGGGTGAGGATTTGGGGAATACCTCCACTGAAAGAAGCTGCAGCAGGAGAATTTGGTCTCCTGTGTTTCCTCTACCTTTTCCATCCTCTCCCAGATGCGAGCACAGCCCTGCAACTTTGCAGTTTTTTTAACAAGCTAAATGCTGCTGGAGCTTCAGGCTGTCCCCCCAGGATATGTTTTCATCTCATTTGCAACAATTGTTCCTATACATAAGCAGTCAAATAACAGGGTCTGGTACAGGTAAATATCCCACTGCATTAATGAAGCCTGAAGCAAAAAGTATTGCTAGAATAAACCACATATTTACTAACAAAATCAGGAGGAAATGCGTCCTGGGGGGAATCATCCCACAGGAATCATCCCACAGTATACTGCCCTGATATGCCACTGTGGATTGTATATGGCTTACACGGAAATAGGGAGTTGGAATTCAACTCCTTCACTTCTCTGAGGGGCTGATTCCTCTCTGCTGATGAAAAAAGACCTGAGGTGCTCAACCTAAAAAACCTGGAGTGCTTTTCTCCTCATTTTTCGATTGAAATGCATCCAAAATCTCAGAAGAATCATTCCCATGAGGAGCAAGGTCAAGCCAAGCTGAATTCCTTTCCAACCTTTCAAGCCCTAACTTGCTTTTTAATTTCTTTTTTAAGCTATTGCAGAATCCATTTGGGTTGAAGATGGATGTCACAGCAAAGCCATTAAACAATGCCAAGGATGCCCTGAGCAACCTCCAAAGTCGCCTTGAGGAGGTCAGGGTGTTAATCCATCAGGAACATCCATTATTTGTAATGTTCGCTGATTTCCACTCTGTGACTCATTCACACCTTTCCTGAGTTAGGGATATGCTGAGGAAAGGAAGTATCCTTGAACTAGCAAGGATATCAAGCAACTATCTTGAACTAGCAACTATCCTCCAGTACTTAGTAACTGATTATGTAATTTATTCCATATAATCTATGCTAATCTTGAAAGGGAAAATGTATGGAGAAAATCTGCTCATTTCCCACCCAGGAAGTTGCGAAATTCCTCCGTTAAAAAAGCAAGGGGCTTAAAAATATTCCCACCTTTGAGAGAGAGGATGCAGCAGAATCAAGGCATAAGACATGACCCTGCAGACCTTAAAATTATCCCTGCCTAAAGTCACCCTTGTTTGGGAAGGCTGAGATGAGAGGAACTGGTGCCTTGAGGTTATGTGTGCATGTGTGGATGTTATTCCCACAGCCAAAATAAATCCCTGCCTGCCCATCGCAGCTATAATTTTATATCACGTTTCCCTGCCATCACGGACTCCTTTCACAGCTGCATTTACATCCAGATTTTCTTTCCCTCAGATTTAAAGCTGCAGAGCAGCAGCGGATTAGGGCCCGTCCTCGGCACAATGCAGGGGCTGCAATTTCATCCCTGGGATGGGGCTGCTCCACTTGAATCCTGCCTTTGTGCTGGGGGCACCAACGAGAACCTCTCCCCGATCCCTGAATCATCCCCTTGTATTCGGTTACAGACGGCACTCGGCGCCATCCAGCTCCTCGCAAATCCGCATCTCCGAGGGAAGGGAAGGCAGGACAGGGCTGGAGCGGGATCCACCCAGAGCTGCAGTCTGTGATTTAGTCCCCCAACTTCCACTGCGGCAGTGGTGGCACCTTTCAAGCCTGCAATTAGAATTTGCCAGGGTGATTCCTTGTAAAAAAATCATCATTTCCCATGCTCCTAAGGAAAAATACAAATTACCCTTCTCTTTCCCCAGCCTTCAATCCCAAAGCCTGGCATATTAATGGCCACGACTTTTGCTCCTGACAGCAGAGGCCTGGTTGTGCCCTCATAGCCTTGCACAACCCAGGAGATGCAAATATGGGAAATCAGTGGGAAAACACATCTCCTAAACCACAGGGGTTCTTTGGGAGAAGGCTAACACGTGGGAGACTCCGTTTGATTCATTATATATATCAAGGAAAAGAATACTGCAGAAGGATATTATCTAATAATAATTATAATAAAGAACACAGAACATCCAATAAAACCCCTTCCAGGGGAGGCAGCTCCAGCTCTCTTGGAGATGCCAACAATGTCACTGTGCTTCCTTTCTTTTGTTCTTTTCTTTTGGGGGGGATATTTGTTCGTTGATGAGGGTTTTTTCAAGGTCGCAAAGCCACAAGAGGTGGCAGAAAAACCCTTTTCCCAAGGAGCAGGATGCTCCTTCCCGGCTTGCCGCGATCGCGACGCCAGGTGGCAGCACAGCCCCAGACACGGACTGCAGCGGGAAGAAGGGGGGATTGGAAACGGGAGGAAAACAAGAGGAAAAGGGGGAAAAGCGGTGGATGTGTAACAGGCTGTCTGCAGCGAAAAGCAGCCCGCTGTGGGAATAGCTCCAGTGGGATGCTCCAGCTTCCAGCCCTGGGAAAAAGCAGCACAAAATGCCTTTTAAAAGCAAAATAGTACATTTTCTGAGGAAAGCCATCCTTTGAAACAGATAGAGAGAAGTAAGGTGATGCTGGGAAACGAGCTATTTCCAAGCCCAGAAATGCCCAGAAGTGAAGTGGAAAGGGTGTTCCAGTCCACATGGGAGGCAGGAGGTGCTGGCTGCAACTTTATCAAGCTCCAGGGTGAAATTAAGAAGCATTTTCTTCCTATGACACAATCAGTAAGCTACCAGCCTAAATCACAGAATGAATCATGGAATTACAGAACAGTTTGGGTGGGAAGAGACCATAAAGCCCGTATGATTCCAACCCCTGCCATGGGCAGGAACACCTTCCACTAGACCAAGTTGCTCCAAGCCTCATCCAACCCGGCCTTGGACACCTTTATATTCTCGCGGCCGACTTCTACCCTTCCCTTTTTGCCTCACAGAACAATTCTTTGCCTAGAATCCCTTCCCAGGCCATTTCCCCCACTCTGTTGCTGTGTAACTACAGCTCCCCCCAGCCTTTGTCTGTCGCTGGGACTGAACGAGCTGGGAATTGGCCTCTCCTTCCCTGAAATCGATACCTTCAGTGTCAACAAACCCAGGGCTTCAGCGACGGCCAGAGCGCTGGAACGACTGAGCAGCCTGTCCAAAGAGGGGCTTGGGAGTCTCCTTCCCTGGGGATATTCAAAGCCACCTGAACATAATGCTCTGGGCAAGGGAACTCCTGCCAAGCAGGGATTTTTCTGGGAGGTGGTTGTGTCTTGATATTTCTCACGGAGTGAGGCAAAGCATTAGGAGAAAAATGCAAATAAAGGCAGCGAGGAGAGTGAGGGGGCAGCAGTGCTTCAGTAGTTGTGGGAATATTGGTGTTCAGGTCAACTGAACTTCCCCAAAAATGTCAATAAGAACTGTACTGGCTCGCATGACTGGTCCCTTGCCATGGATAATAATCTCTCACACCACACCTGACATACCTTTCCATGGCCCCGCACTGGGCAGGGACTGCTCAGTGCTCTCACACAGCTCCAGCCCTGAGAAGCAATTGTTCTCCACCAGGAAGTTTCTGAACCATGCAGATATGGGAGGCTGAAGGAACTCGCTCCCTTGGCACCCAGACTGTCCATGGACACTGAAGGGGGACAACAACTTGGCCTCCATTTTACATAGATCATGGTGGTTCAGGTAATTCAGCCTCAAATATAGTTCAGACTAAGTTTGTAGGCTAAAGGCTTGAGAAATCAGCCTTAAAAAAGTGACCAGAATTACACACTGCTTAAATCCCTCCAGCCTGAACAGTGCTATTTTAACTTGGCCTGAACAGCAGGCCTCTGCTTGCCGCCCACACAGCTCCTTTATTCCCCACTCCCATACTGTGATGCAGACCATGTTCCCAGTTGTGGTGTGAGAAAAGGGATCTCCCATCACAGCACACCAACCTTGAGGGCTCCTGCATGGCCCAAGGCACCTGCATCCCAGCCAGGAGCACAAGGGAGGGAAGCAAGAGCAAGAGATGGAGTGGATCTGTGAGGACCCCCTACACAGAACACCCAAGATCAACCAGCACGTGGTGGGAATACTTCCTGTCCTGGAGCAGAATGGGGAAAACTCAGAGCACTGAAGACTGAACCATGAAATAGCCCAGCCAGAGGAAGGCCACAGGAGTCACCTTTTGGGGAGGGCAATGACCTGGAAAAGGTTCAAGGACAGAGCAGGAGCACGAGGCAGAACAGACAGCCAGCACCAAAGGAGGACAGCCCCAGCATGAGCTCCTGAGGGCATCCACAAACATATTCCTCATGCCATAGGATGGATAAATAAAGGAGAAGGTCACACACTTGCCCTTCTTCCCTCGCCCCTCAAGAATCCCCTCTTGTGTTTTCTCTCCTACAGCAACTCTGCCAACACACCGAGGGGTGCCCTCGCCAGGGAGGGCACCCAGCTGGACCTGTGGGGGCTCCTGTGACCCGAATAAGAGCGTCCAGCTTTCCCAACCTTTCCTCTCCCACCCAGGAAACACAGGAATGCCCAGAAACTGTCCATAACAACACATCTGGTGAGATGGTTTGGGTCTGTGGGATATTTCCTGAGGATGAAGGAATGATCTAAGAAACTAGTAGCAAGGAAGTTGGTCGTGGGTCTGGGAATGATAACCCATCCTAAAGTTGCTCTTAGATTACTTGATCAGTGATGGCAATTTGTTACGTCTAAAAAGTTGTTTTACCTGTAATGTTACTTTAACCTTCTTCACTAAAAGCTTTTTTTATACACTGCTCATCCACCACTCAATTTTATACAACAATCCCATGAGGCTCCCATGGATAGACTAGAACGCTTCCTATTGTTACCTTTAGATGCTCCTCTCTTTACATCCACTTAAATGCACACTTAAAACACAAAACCCAAAGAAAAATAAAATTAAAGAAGCTGATGAATCTTTGAGGAATCCCAAGAGTCCCACACAGGTGTTTGCCTTTTTGGGAAAAGCAAGGATTCTCACATTCCTGCCCCTCATTACATGTCACTCCTTACCCCCTGGTTTCTTCACTGCTCCATCTGCTTTGTGAGGCTGCTCTGAAAGAGACAAACAAACATGGAATGACCTCGGGTTTATTCCCTCGGGTTATTTTTAACCTGGATGTTCTCACCGGGTTTGTTCGTGGTGCAGCTCCACAAAAAGGAGATGTGTCTGCAAAAACAAGGAGCCGTTTGCAGTCCACAGCAGAAGGAGTGGCCAGTGGGAATGAGTCCTTAAAAAAAATGGATTAAACTCTTGTACCTGTAACACGAGCAGTGGGATCCAGGGAAAAAACTGTTCCCTTTGCTGTATCCAACCATCAATCACATTCCAAGTTCTTATCATTTAATCTAAAAGACCAAACTGTAGCATTTTTTTCCAGTAAAAGCAATGCAGATTTTAATTATTGGGTCTCCTTGTCACGCTTTTCTCAGTGCCATCAAAAGACCCAACACTGCACCTTTTCCCAGTTGAGAGGCTGCAGAGCCAAAACCAACAAAACTGAAAAGCTAAATAAACATTTCTTTCATCAAGAAGCTCATGGGTGAGGCTTGAAGCGTTGAAAGGTCTTATCTTCAGTGAAATCCAATGTCCAAACCTGAATCTTGGCTTGGAAACGTTCCCTGGGGCGAGGCTGCCTCCACCCGAGAGCCAACAGAGCCCAGGCAGGACACAAGGGATACACAGGAGCTTTCCATACCAGAACGGGGACGGAGCTATAGGAACAGCTTCTGGCAGAAATTATGGTGTCCCCACGTGAGTTATCCTAGAAAGTAGAACCAGGAGGGCAGGAAAATGCCGAGGGGGCCTTGGGAAAGCGGCAAATCAACACCTGGCATGCTCAGAAACTACACACAGTAAAAACGCTGCTGAGAAAGGCTGGTGCACCAAAAGGGGAGGATACAAAAACATTTACAGGAATAGGTGTAAAAGCGTAGAAAAGCAGGGCACAACAGAGTAGAGCCTCTTACAAATACAGGCAAATGTGTTAATTCCTTACAGAACTCTATTTTCTCTACATACCTATTTACTGTCTCTCAGGTTTTCTTCAGCAGGCTCAGCAGGCATCTCCTAGAGCTGAAAACTCTTATCCTTGCTCTAAATCTTACAGAAGTGAAAGATGGAAATTTATTCAAAGCTTCTATCTGAGATTATCACGTCTGCTGCTTCATTTCAAGAATCAAACAAGTTGGTGTTTAGAACAAGAACAATTTCTTCCCATCAGGCTGTCACGTGAGTTCAGTGCATCTTTTTTGCAGTGAGCTTGGAAAAGGACCCAGGAGAGCTTTGGGGAGCACAGAGAGGCATCCAAGAGGATGCTGAACATCTCTATGCCAACTGCAGCTCATGTCCAACCAGCCACATAATTCCAAGCATCCTCTTGACCTCTGCCCCTTCTAGTTTTGAACACCTGCTCTAATTCTGCACTTTCTTGTAAAACCAGCACACACAAACACATAAAATTCTGCTTGTATCTCTTCCAAGGTAGTTATTACAGTGCACAGCTCCGTTGGTGCAACACCATGTCAGGAGTAGTGGGACAAGGAACTTTTCCTGGTGTCGGAAGAAACATCTCATTCTCGCCTCCAGCCCTCCAGGATTTCCCAATCCTAGCTTCACCCATTTGTTTTTCAAAATCCAAGATGATCTATGAAGAATAAAAACTGTCTCTACCTCTGTATATGTGTATTCAGCTACCCTCCTTGTAAGTACCCTCCCTATTTTATGAGCTCTGGCAAGACATTTTTTCCCCTGACAAACCAGACCCACAAATATGAAACTAAAATTTTGACTCTTTGCTTGTCCTAAGTGATTCTTAAATAAGTAGGAACATAATAAAATTTTTATGATATAAAATTCTGGTAAAATTTGATCACTCCATGATAAAAGCACAAGGGAAACAAGATGCACAGTAAAACAACTCTGTCTCCATTACTATCATTACAGAGATGTACATATTGAGATTATTTCAGTCTCTTAGTCTGGAATGAAAGTGTCTATAGGCAGGTGTTCCCTGCATTAAGAGTATTTGGCTGCCTTGGTGCTCATCTGCAAAAGTCAAAGTCTGCCTTAGTAACCATTCCCCGCCAGGTCTTACACCCATTATTTCATTAAAGTATAATTACACCGACAATTAGAGAGTCAATTAATGCTCCAAGCAGGGCAATTGTGCTCTGTAAGTCAGTGTTTCTGTTTTCCACACACCAGCACTCCTAACCCCATGGAAGGCTGGTGTTTGTGCCTCAAAAACACACCTGACACACTTGAATCCTTCAATCCCAGCCCATCTTGCAACAGCCCCATGCTGTTCTTTAAAGGAGCAGCTCCTACATCAGCTCAGTAACAACCCAAGGAAGGTTTGGCATTCCTGATCTGCTCATTTCCTTAACTGCTACATCATATCTCAACAATAAAAGCCTCATGAACCTAAACAATTGGATGATCCTATCCTCTGCTCTAACAGTAAATTCCAGATTACGAATTTCCAACCTTCCATCCTCCCAATATATGAGGAATACAATATTTTCCATCCGATTTTTTTTCCATTACCAGGAACGCACAACATAGTGTGTTTCGTTATTTTACAATGAAATGAGATTCAGCATTTGCTGGTTTTTTTATTTTTGAGAAAACACACATATCTGTAAATAAATCAGGCTTATAACTTTTGAAAGGTGTCATTTTCATTAGGATAAGTAAGCTGTGATATTTTCCAACTGGTGGGAGAGCACTGTCTTGGAAGATCAATTCAGTTTCTTTTAGGTGTCTTCTCTGTTTAATGCAGAACTAATATGGATCAGAGGGGTCAGACCCAGTACTGGGATGCAGTCTGAAGTTACATGCGTATGTTTAAACACTTTTTAAAACATTTCTACAGCTATCTGGCTGATTTCAACACCAGCTGGGCACCAAGAGCAATCCCTGCTAGATTTGTGTCTGAAACAAAGGAACAATTTGCTTGCTGTGACAAAGAGGGCAAGGAGATAACCACAGTAACAGCTCATGCTTGAACTTAGAAGAAAGTTGAAACACAACAGGTATTTCTAGAGATGAGGTGGATCAGACTCATCAGGAATTTGGCAATACAATTAACGCAGCAACTGCCTCTTCTTGCAAAAGACTTGTGGCATGTTTGTACCTACAGCCACTACTCAAGAAATCCATCATCTCATCTAACATCACTGTGAAAAACCTTTCAGCCCTGCTTTACAAGTGATGAGTTTACCACGTACAGGAAAACAACAGAACAAAAGCCACTGTGCCAGGTATGTCCATCAACTGCAAAAAACTTGAATTGCTTTTAAGAAATCTAAGTAACCATTTTATCTTTCAACTGAATCAAAGCTCCTACAGGAAACTGATCTACACTCACAAAAACTAGCAATATTTTTGATTTCAAATATATGTCATGCACCACAGTAAATACTGAGAAGAAAAACTGTGTGAATCCTAATAAGCACCCACATTTATGTACACGCACACGGCGGGTACTTTGAGACAACCAGCATTCAAATTGAACAAAAATATACTTCCAACAACAGCATTTCTCTATTAAATCCATGTTTATTGCTTAAGTTTTATCACAGTGGAGATTAAATTATGCTTAATCATCCGGTCAGTGCTTTTGTACCTTCTTTAATGCCAAAATACCCCTACATTTTAAACCAAGTCATTCATACACTCGAAGTCTTCTCACCATCCCACCATTCATCGCCTCTGTGTGCTCCTGTAGTTGCCACGGGCTGCAAGATTGTAAAAAGGTATAGCTAAGAGGCTTATATTTATAATACCATTTTTTTTCTTCAAGTATTCAGAGAGCAGCACAAGTAGCTGCCCTGCATATTAGAAACATATCTGCACTGTTATTTATTGCTGTAGGACCGAGGCTCCTGATGGAATGGCGGTGAAATTTTGCATCACTGTGTATGAAGATGAGCTCAGCATCCCGTCATCATCCCAACTCCTCCCATGTTAGTGAGCGACACAAGGCAAAACAGGCTTCCCTCCCTTCTCTTTCAGCCACGGGACCTCGAACTACAAATAAATAAAGCGTACACTCACAACGTGTGTAGTGCAAATTCCAAGTAAACAGAATGACATGGAAATAAAACTCATAGTTGCCAACTTTGGTTCAGCAGGGCAGAAATGATTCCACGCCCGGCGTTCCTGCCCTCGGAGCACACACCACCGCCAGCGTCCCGTGTCGGCGACAATGATTGAAGGAGATTGTTGGAGGCAGGGGGGACACGGGGCCACCTCCGCACGCCGGGTGGCCAGGCCTCACCCCACGCATGCCACCAGCCCCGGGCAGGACGGCTGGACACCGCCCACGGCGCGGAATTCCTATTGGCAACTATGTGGAACATGGATTGCGTGGCCCAGACTAATAGAAGGTAATATTTCTGTTTTTCCAGATACAACCATTGAAAGAGAACATCTACAACATTGCGATTCAGAAAGAACTTAATGAGAATTAACAGGAAAGACATTCAACTCTGGGGGCACGGGGGGAGCGCTGTGTGGGGGTTGTTCCCTTTAAACAAACCCCAAGGAGTGGTTTGAGTCTGCACAGCTCTGGGCCATTACAAAACCTTCTGCACTAAGCACAGGGCTAGGTTTTTTTAAGTTCTTTTTTGTTGTTGTTGCTGTTGTTTCGCTTATTTTTCTTAATTATGCAAATCTGCTTCCCACACAGCCGTATTTGGAACTGAAGTAAGACTCCCTAATATTTTCGTGGCATAAATTCTGTATGCAGAGAAAGGTGACAAATAAAATTTTGTCTCAATTAAAGTTAGGACACACTGTAGACTTGCTCAGGACCCTTTTCTCCAAAGTACTGGTAGCGAGCAGAAGAGTCATGCAGCTTTATCAGTAAAACGAGTACATATTTTTGCCATTTTTCTTCAGTGCTCATTAAGATTATTTCTTTTTTTTTTTCTATAAACGTCTGTGTTCTCAGTCCACAACTTGCTATTTCTTGCATAAAGACTGGGGGAAATAATATGTGTTTTAGACAGCATTCTTACACAACAGGTTGAACCTTCAACAAAGGAAACAGAACTAGCACTAGA
Organism: Erpornis zantholeuca; assembly: GCA_013400515.1. NCBI lineage: Eukaryota > Metazoa > Chordata > Aves > Passeriformes > Timaliidae > Erpornis > Erpornis zantholeuca. Next base: position 267,715 of record VZTN01032259.1, read on the forward strand.
GAGTTCTCTCAGCTAAAAGGATGGATATATTAAAAGAATAAAAAAATAAAAGGAGAACACCTCTGCAAAGAAAAAGAAACTTCTCCTCATTTGGGACACACACATTGAGCTTTTAAAAACTGAAAATTCATAAATACGGTCATTGTATAGAACTTTAGAGAATTAAGGCTTCTAAAAACTTCAGTGCCAAAATAACCTCTCTGCATCAGTATTAAGAATAAAATATTTTCCATTTTAGGTTGTGCTTGCCTTTTTTTTTTTTAAATACTTCTCTTAGTTCCATAGAATTTTGTCACATAATATTACATACTGAAGGGGAGTGTTAGAACTGCTTACTGAGGTTTTAAGTAGTTGTTAGACTAAGTTACAGCGATAAAATTCGATTACTGATCTGATTCATTACTACTTTACATGGGGCTGTTGGCTCATTTCACCTTTTTTTCATGCTTAATGTGGCCGTTTCTTCTATACTTGCCATTGGGGATCCCGTTCTGGTAGTGTCCATTAACAGCGCTATGTTTGTCATTTGACCAGAGATGTTTGCTCTGCTTGCAGACTAATTTTGTCATCCTGGCCAAAACATAGTAAAGTAAGGCAGCACCCACTAGTAGAACCAAGGCAATATCCAGTAAGAAATACTGAAACAGGGAGATGCTGTAAACAGCGGCACGTAGATGCTGGGCTCCGTTGTGGCGCAGGATGTAATTGATCCAGTACACAGTCCGGTTCACGGGGTGCCCAGGCTGGTCCTTGTGGATCTCCGACAGCCTCTGCGCCCGCTGCCGGTAGCTGGGGGAGGAAAGCAAACAAGGGAGAAAGGAAAAGCTGTCATCTCATGTTGTGCAATGGAATTACCGGAGAAATGCCCAACAGCGAGAAAGCTGCCTGTGATTTCGCAATAAACCATTTCCGTCCGGGTCCGGAGTTTCGCCCAAAACTTTTCGTTTTTCACCCTGGCAGCTGGTCCTGTCAAATTCTCCCTCTCCTGCCTGCAGGGTCGACAGGTTATTTACACAGGACTTGCCTTTCCACCAAGGATAATTGCACAAGGGGAAGGTGATGCAACTGATGTTATCAAGGTCGCTATCAACATTCACCCTCTCTGCCTCCGCTCTGCTGCTCGCTCCTGACTGGATTCTCCTTTCCCAGAAAGACTTGGCTCCCATGAAAGCAAGAACCATCAACATCACCACATTCCAAAATTAGGGTTAGCCCAATACAATATATTGCCAGCTAACCCTATTTTTAATCTGGATATGAAAAGTATTACTGGCCAGAAGAGAAAAATAACACGTTAAATATTATTCTTTTATAATAAAATCACAGAACTTAAGAGTCACTCTTTCTGAATACCTCCCCATTTTAGCTACAACCCAAAGCACGCATGTGTATCTTGTTCCAGGCCCTGCAGGCAGGGCCACAGCCAGACTGCTCATGTGGAGTAATCATGACAGACACAAAGGGACCTTGGTCTGCAACACGGAATAAGTCAGGACAGGTTTGTTTCCATAACCTCTGTGCACTCCACATGGGAACTGCTACAAAGAGCAAGTGAGACAATTGAGTTCTGGTGCTGAGCAACGAGCCCAGCACCCACACAGAAACCTCAGCCATTGGGTAATCTTGGGAAATGGGACAAAACAGACTTGCCTCAACTGTACGCTCAAATAACAAAACACAGGTTTTTTCCACTGCACCAAGGTTTCAAACCCACTTTTAACACACAAACAATTGCTCATTCCATACCTGGGATCATTAATAACTTTCACTAGGGCTTCATACAATTCACTCTCAGTCATGGTCTTCCAGTTGAGCAGTATTCCCATGCCTTTGGCCTGCACACGGGTCATGGTATCGTAATGGTCTCCAAAGAGGGGAATGCCCACCACCGGGACCCCGTGGTACATGGTTTCAAAAATGCTGTTCAAGCCTCCGTGACTGAGGAAAGCTTTAATGTTAGAGTGACCTGGAACCACAAGAAGCATGGAGGTTACAAAATGCACTTCTATATCCTTTATATTAAGTTACTGAAGCACTCTGATATGTCAGATTTATCACCGCGTTTCTATGGCTGCAACTCGGGCAGGTAAAAATTACTGCAGCTTGTTCTGAAGTTCTCCCTAAACCCACTCTGCTGAAATTCCTCATGCATTAAATCATTTCCTTATACACAGAGAGGGAGCAGCCAAAGCAAAGAAAATGCTCATGTGTATGAGTCGTGTAAAATGATTAATGGAGTAATTAATATGCATTGCCTACTCCTGAGTAGCTGCAGGTGGTGACTCCAGCAGGTTTAGCACTACATGTGAGCAAGGGGGAGCACAGTTTTGTATGAAATACAACTTTTTTAATGGCAGGACAACTGATGTCACACTCTCCCCTAAAGCTTCACATGCCTTGAGGTTAGCAAGACCTGAAAATCACAGCGACAGCCTCATGTAATGGAAGAAGCAGCCTGCCTCAGAGCAATCCAGTAACCAAAACAAATCTATCTACTTTAGGAGTCATCTGCCTAATCACTACACTGAGGGAAATGCTCCAGCTCTCACACACACATTGATGCTTAATGCACTCCTCAGCTCCCATCAGAGCTGTTCTGGGAACACACTAATATCCAGGTCTCCCAGAAACAGTCAAATATTCTGTGATCTCTCAGATCTGCAAGGGGCTGAGGTACCCTTTGACAGGGAAGGAAAAAAAAAATAAAAATCAAGTTTAATCTCCCCCTGAGGACATGGAGTACCTCAGTTCAACCGAGAGATTATCACCTTGCAAGACGTGCCCAAGTTCTGGTAGAGCTTCCTTGGACAAAAGTAACTATAAAAAACAGTATTTACAGACTCCTAAAGCTTATTCTGATGCTATGTGAACACAGCTCAGTTTTGACTCCTCCCTGAACAGTGTTTGAACTTAAGGAAAATGTGAAATTTGTATCAGGGAAAGACAATTAACAGAGAGGTGTTAAATTCTGTCTTCAGATCCTAATTTAATATTCTTGCCCCATGACTTCCATGACAGAAATTATCCTGGCTTTATAATAACTGCTAATTCAGTAGAATATTTTTGAAAGAACAAACTGAACTCAAGTGAGAATAAGCAACAAATAATGGAAACAGATACTCACCAAGGAGGTCATTTTGTGGTAACCATTCGATCAGCTTGGTATTGTTGCCTAAATTCCTTGGTTTGTTTCCTGAAAACCTAAACCAGCAACATCAAATAGAAACAGCTATCAAACCCTCCAAAATGATAACTAAAGCACAGTACTGTTTTGTTCATTACAAAGAATGGAAGCTGTAACTTCAGAAAGAATCACCTACACAGCAATTAAGCAAGACATACATCGTTACAACTGGCTTGTACTTCTGTGTGTTGAAAAAAGGCTAAGTTGTTTATGCTAAGTTACACAAAAGCAGGTAAGTGTTCCTGGTTTGTCCTCCCTAACCAGAAGGGCACAAAGAACTACAAAAATCCTTTGATTTAGCACTGTGACATTAAGACCGCCAAGCAGTACTCATCACATTTCTGTCCAACACAGACAGGTCCATGCTCTGAGGAACTAAAACCAAACTCCACACCCCCAAAAACTCCAAGTTAAATCTGACTGATGAAAAAACACCTAAATATTAATAGAAGGCTTCAAATGAAATTGTCAGTTGGCCTTAAAAAAAGGAAATCCTTTCTCTTATCCTCAAGAATAGTCCTCTCAATTTACTTACTACAAAAAGGGGATGCTTCCTAAAGATAAATATCCCATGGAAAACATAATAAAAGGAGAGAAGAAAAACAGAAAGATAATTTGGGATAACTGACTGGAAGCCAAGCAGTGTTGTTGGGCTCATAAGAAAACTGTAACTCTATCCCAAACAAAACCTGATGCAACCTTCACAACAGCTTCAGTGCCAAAGCCTGGAAAATTCCCATTTTCCTGTTCATTAGCAGGGTTTGCTCCTTGAACTACACACACCAGTGAGGACACTCCCTAAGAGATTGTTGGGAACAGGCCACCGAGACTGTAATACAGCTCCAAGAGCATGGCAGGGCTGTGAGACACCCACATGAGATGTAAGACATTGATTATCCAGAAAAAAGTGGTTCACATGAACACCAGCAAAATGTATCAGCAATGCTTGACATGAAGCAGAGCTGACTAAACAGTTTTTGGATTTTTAGAGGAGTTGAGAGCACCACTCAAGACGTTTTAGAACTGAGAATGCTTCTTACTGATTTTGACTCCTGAAAATTTCTCTTCCTTCAATTTCTTACAGAAGAACAACCGTGAGGGAAAATCAATAATGAAAGCCTGTGTTTATACATAAAAGAGGAAAAGGGGCCTAAATTAGTGAGGAGAAGGGGGAAGAAGCAAGAAAATGGAGGATTTTCATCATCAGGATTCGTTCTTGAGCCCTGGGGTAGTTTCTTCATCAAAAACAGTGACAGTATGTCCTAAATGTTATGATCTTAGCCTAGTTTCACTGTCCCCATTTTTTCCAAGCATATAAACTCAGCCTAGGAGTGTAACCCACGCCTTATTCTGCCACAACAACAACTGCTTCTCCTTGTTACCAGGATATTGCAATATTTTCATGCCGAGTGTTTTTCAGGAGTGTCATATTGTCTGTGCCACCCAGGCAGTCTCAATTCTAGCTTCTGCAACTCCAGCAATGTTCCAACCCACCCCGAGTTCCTCCAATACTGCCCTTACCTCCAGATAACCCTCTGGGGCAGCCTGGCCAGGGCGTGTGCCAACTTATTGGCGATGTCTTCCGACAGGTACTTCACTCCAGCACCGAAGGAGACCAGGACAAAGCCGTTCTCGTGAGCACCGTTCACCCACGCCTGGAGATTCTGTGGAAAGCAAAGTTCACACTGAGCACTGCAGAGGCAAAGCACAGGAACAGTAAGGAAAGATGGCTTAGAGCAGCTGTCAGTAACTTTGTTGCTTCAGAAGCCAAGTTGCACAAATCCCGAACATTCTAGAAGTCACCAAGAACAATGGGTTACAACTGAGAATCCAGGGCACAGATCACGAACAGCAAAACCCTTCCATGTTTGTTTTAGCTCCAGTATTAACCACCAGTGGCTTAAGAGAATTTGTCCCTCCTTAACTGATCAGCTGGCACACATTCACAAGTTAAAAGGCTGCATTTTAACTCAGCAAAGCATAAACAGATCCACCTCATAGTATCGGCCTGGAAGCCCTGCACAGGAGAAGTGTGAATGAAGCCTGGGACTCAGCTGTGTCGTTTCCAGCTTTTAGGAAAGGAGGAGTCCTTCAAAAGCCTTGCTTTGCTTTCATTTATATAAAAGGAATAAACACAACTTGAAAGAAGCCAGAGCTTCCAAAAACACTGTCAGCTTCTGCTGCTCAAGGAGTAAAGAAAATGTATCCTTTACTTTTTAAAACATAGATTTAAATTCTGGGGTTTTCGTAACACAACTGCTGGCAGTAGAAACAAAAAAAAAAAATCCTACCACTGACATATCAGTCAGATGAAGAGTATCTTCTGTTTCTCGGGATATGGTTTAATTCTGGTCTCGTCAAGTTTAAGCACAAGCCTGCTCAACACCAGTACAGCAATAGGAAATGAGCAAAGAGAAAATGAAGAGCCGTGTTCACAATGTGCCTCTTGTCCTGATAATAAATAGGAGGGCAGACAGTAAAGGAGAAATGCCGCGCTATCATATCCGAGCACAAAATCCAGCACACTGCACTGGGGGTTGTGCACTGCTCTCTGCTATAAAGCGAAAAAGATTTCCATTTTCTTTAAAATCCACAGTTTGTCCTTTTCCAGTGCATACTTTTCCTTTTTTTATTCATGTGAAGGGAGAGCAAGAAGGCAAAGAAGGGGAAGTGGCTGTGACCTGCCTCGAAGCTGAATCATTTATTAGGGGCTGAACTTCTGACACTAAAGTTTCCAAGTGGTTTTGTGATTTATTTAAAGCTCGTCCTTGAATCTTACTTCAGGACCTAAGGCATACTGCAAATGTCATTATATTATAGTCACTGTAGTGCTTCAGCTAGTTACATCTTGAAGTATTTCCCATCAGCTATTTAAAGCTAAAGAGAGAACAACTTTTTGTAGACTCTAGGACGAACCATTCTGAAAAGCCCAAAATTCACAGGCCCTGGTCTCCACAGGGCACTCACCCAGCCAGAGGGGCAGATTGCTGGAGGTTTCCAGAGTGCCTTCTGGATGACACCTCCCTGATAGAGGTGCTCAGGAAGCCACAAACAAGATATTAGTGCTGGCTCTCAAATATACAAACACTGCAGACCTTGTCAGGGATGCAAAAGTCAGGGCAGCCTTGCCAGTAGTGACCATGAGATGGAGTTCACGATACTGAGGCAACATGGCAGACAACAGCAGCATCTCCTGGACTTCAAGAGAGCCAATTCCAGCCTCTTCAGAGACCTGCTTGGAAGAATACCACAGGACACAGACCTAGAAAGACAGGTTCAAGAGAGCTGGTTGATGCTCCAGCACCACTTCCTCCAAGCTCAAGCATGGTCCATGCTGATGAGCAGGAAGCTACCAAAGGTAGCAGGGAAGATAAAAAAAGACTCCTGGTAAGGCTTGGATGTGAAAAGAAAAAGCACATATGAGTCAGAAACAGGGACAGGTGGAATATCCAGGCACTGTCTGAGCTTGCAGGAACGGAGTTTGGAAAGGCAAACCTGAACGGGACAAGGGACCTGGTGTCAAAAAGTTCAAGGTGCCTCCTGCTTTCCTCATTTTAGCCTTTATTGGTATGGCCTTTGGCAATCCCAGGCCCTCAGACCAGAGGGAAAGAATAAAACTGGACATAGGCTACTATGATAAGTATATGCACCCAAAAATGCCAGGTGTCTGGAGACTGGTGTGGAATGGCTAGGGAAACAGGGTGAATAGTAAGTGTCACTTGTGTTTTTATAGAGGAGAATCCCCTAGGTGATCTACTCAGCCTCAGCTTGATCCCTGGAAAGTAACAGAGAATAATCCTGGATCATCCTGGCATCAGAAGGTCCTACCTGTGACTACTCCTCCTTGGCCAGGCACGTGGCTTCTGCTGCTGGAGATGAACCTGTTCTAGCTGAGAACTGGCTCCCAAGGCCACTGCTCTTCTGTGCTTAATTAGAAATTCTGTGAGACTTCACAGATCTGATGTATTCATTCACACAGTAACAATTACACTTCATTATGTAGGCATAGAGGAGGTATAAATATTTCCTTATAATGGAATTTCTAAAATAGATTTCAAAAAATCCCCATGTATAATAAAAAAATAGCTGCTAAATACTTAGAATTTTACGTGGAGGAATTAAAAAAAAGGAAACTTTACTATGTCATCTACAGACTTTTGTATTTTGTTGTGCAACAGCAAAGCAAGCTGCTCTGTGTTATTATGGTGGTTTCATAGCCAAGCCTCTATAATCCTCCCCTTTGAAGGTAATCCCACTGCTTCAGTGGAACATAACACGAACAAAGGTGAACTTAAAATCTTGACAGGCAAGACAAGATCCTGCCATCAGGCTCAAAACATGGGATTTGTTTGTCATATTAAATGGGATTATATTAAAAAAACCCCAAACCTGGAATACCAAATACAATAGTTTGTATTAACAGAACCTTAATATCCAGGCCAGAGCTGAATGATGCCTGATCAAAGCAGAAGCAAAGGAACCTGATGTTGCCCTTTGAGTTTGTTTTAGAATGCTAAATTAGAAAGAATGTAATTCCTTAGATAGGATTAAAACTGCCCAGTGCCAACCTCAGGAAGATCCAGAGAGCTTCATCTCAGCTTGCTGTACTTTGATATCAGCTAACAGGTTCTTTCCTACCCCAGATTTTACTTATGCTTTACAAGGTGCTCTTAGCAAGAGGAATTGCTTACCTGCCTTGTGACCTGCAGCCCTTTTCCAATCTGCTTCCCCAGAGGGGTGCTGGACATCACTACTGTGCATAGGCTGCACAAAACCAACTACAGACTTGTCAGGACGAGGGTTCTTCCTGAAAACATCTGTGTAATTCCTGGCATAACACAGCCTTGATTAAACAGGATCACTAAAAATGTAGGGAGTTGGGTAAAAATTAGGAAATGGAAAACAGGGAAATTACATTGCTTCCTTGTAGAGCTCCCCAAGTTTGTGATCTGGATGAATCAATTATTCTCAGGTTCCTTAAACTTATTATAATTATTTCTGTGACAGCTTTTTAGCACAGAATTTCTAAACAGAAGATGAAGTGAAACTGAATCCAAGTGAGTGGCATTCCCAGGCCTTTGGTTTTAAGACAGATCCAAATGTCCTGGTACAATTAGCCAGGCCCTGGCTCAAAGCCTCAGTATTTTCTTGTACTTTGCCTGTTCTTTGTGTAGTATACAAGGTGTAGCCATGACACCCACAGCAGGTAAAGAGCAGGCTGTGCTCTTGGCACATCTCTGAAAGGGACTGAACACTTCACCATCACTATGACTATGGCTATGTATGGCACCTAATTCTTGTCTGTACACTCCCAATGTTCACAAAAGAGAAGCTGGGAGCAACACTCACAGAACCTGAACATTGGAAAACACACTGATGCCACAGGACAATTTTGCTTGCCTACAATTTCAGCCTTCAGCCACTTTCCTACCTCTCCACTCTCCAGGGCCCTGGTAGCCCAAAAAGCCCCCACAGCAGCCTCAATGAATGGCCACCCACTAAAACCCTCAGAGAGGCCCAAGCTGATCCCCCATGAACTCACCCATTTCTTCCCCTTAAATCCACTTACACTTTTGACCTCCAGCACATTCTGCCCTGGCGATCTAATTACGCTCTGTATGAAAAGGCACTGAGTCAGGATGAGTCATTAGAGCTGCCCTCATTAAAATCAGCAATCCCTGATCGGGCAGCACTTCACTGCTCCTGGCTTGCAGCACAGCAACCTCCTTTTGCCCACTTTAAGGGATTTTCAGGTTCCTGTAAACTCAGGATGATTTTCTTTTAACACAAGGAAAGAAAATTACCATTTTGGAGGTCTAGCCTACAGAAAAAAAATCAAGGGAGGGTGTTTGTTATGTGATGAGCTGCTTTGAGCCTTCCTCAAACCCTGGTTCAAACTTGAACCAAGCAAAGAACTGAAAAGTTAATTCAGACTTAACAAACACATCATCAAGACATGCACTTGTTCAAATGGCTCTCTTTTGGTGACTGGAAGAGAACACCTAATCCTTTCCCTTACCCCCAAATACAAGTAATTTTCAGATTTTCTTTAAACTGAGGCAAGGGCTTTTCTTTCTAAGTTCTAGCACAGCCAAGGGACAACATTGCCTCTCATTGAGGCTATGCTGCCAACTTGACAAACCTAGCAGTGACTTAGACACAGGGATCTGGCTTTTCCCTGCCAAACCAACAATAAAACCTGGAGGAATTATAACCCACATACCTCAATGAACTTCACAGTAAAACTTCCAGTAGGAATTCTAATAAAGAATTAGATCAAACGCTCACAGAGCTCATGTACATCAGGTCCATTAAAAGTGTGGGCCTGGCAAGTCCAACACAGCTCATTCACACTCTGAACTGAACTGTGAACTACATTTTCTAACTCAATTTTGTGTTTCATTCAGTTACAGCTTACATACATCCATAATAAAATATCACTTAATACAGATATTGTAACTAATTCAAATTTTCACTGAAATGGCTTAAAAAAATAACTAATGCAAGGTATCATCTAATGCCTATTATTTACCATGTTCACTGAAGTTATTTTAAAAAATAATAAACAATGCATTCTAATGTATGAAAAACTTAAAGGACCTCTAGTTAGAACACTCTGCCCAACCCTGCCAGGTCTCTGCTTGTTTCCATGTAAGTTCTGTGGAAATTCATGTCCTTTGGGAGAAATAGTACAGGACTCTGTGCTTGCATAGGGAGAAGAAGCACTTATTGATCCCCCGAGGGGGGGGAAGAAAAAAGAAATAAAATCCATCTTTTGACTAATGTGAGACAGGAATGCTATTGTGCCAGTCCCACTGTGTGGGCTTTGTTCTGCCTGGCTTTCTAATTAGCCATTCTCTGCAGGCCCTGGTGCTGAACACACAGCTGTGAGCAGGGAGTGAGGGCCCAGCTGGCAGTAACCAGTGGTGCCTAATACTGAGCTTTGTTTCAGATAAACAAAGTGCACAAATACAAACATAACCGGGTGTAATATCCGAAGCTTTCCCTGTTCAGCTGCTCGATTCAAATGTGCAATAGCACAAACGCCTGTTCTTTGAATACGGTTGCAAACCACCCTTTCCCCAAGGCAGAGCACAGGCATCCTATGCAACTTCTACAAAATGCTGCTTAGAGTAGACAAAACCAGATCTATTTTAAAATAAGAAGCCACATTAAGAAATCTTTAGAAAGGAGATACTCACTGAGAAAGAAATAGAAAGGTATACAGACCATTATGAGTGTCCAAACATTTCTGCTGTCCTCTAAACAGTACTTCCCTCAATATTCAAATTCTATATTAATGCATTTTTATTTCAGATTTTACTAACATGACGTATCAGAACGGGTGGTCTAAGGTCATACAGGTTGCCCTTATACAACCTTTACTATCACAAAACAAACAGGATCCTATCACATAACCTAAAAATTACAAAAACCCATCATTCCACAGCAAACCCAGGGAAACTATCACTTCAGGCAAAGTAAGCTGCTTGTATTTACTTGCCATGAATTTTTAAGTCAGTCTAGAACCAAAAATAGGGGTTTTTATTTGCTCAGAGCAGCAAAGGATGCAGAACATCAGTGAGCACTGAGGGCACGAGGCAGAGAATGGAGTCGGCCTCCCTGACTCCACACATCCAGCTGCTTCCGCTGGCTCCGCATCGCCCGGCACCTTGCTCACACTCCGAAGGTTATTTTCCACTGACTGATTTCCTGCTTTTTAAAAACTACGGGCACCAGGCAAAAGTGATTCTCCCATTTTATCAGGGCTTGCTCCTTTCCATATCATCCGTCTTAATTAAGTTCTTAGTTCAATTAAGAGCAGCCATGCAGCTCCCAAGGAGGACAGGATCCTCCCGAGCCCCCATTTCCCTCTGCATTAATAACAATTGTTCTCTTCCTTGGGCTTTATTAATGAGAATTAACATACAAAAGGCGCATGCAGCTAATATTCACACTATTTTTTCACATTTTTTAAGTCATTCTGGCACAGACTAAGGTAACTCCAGATACAATACCTTGTGCCCATTAAAGAAGCATAGTCAGATTACAGCATTAGACTAAATCCCTCTTTTCTTGCTGGCTAAAGCCACTCTATCAGTTGGGAAACAAACTCTAAAGATCTGAACTGTTTCCCATCAGAACCCCAAGCAGTACTAAGCATGGTTAACCACATATTAATCTAACAATGCTGGTAAGTTTTTCAGTATTAGACACAGATCCAGCCCTGCTGAAATACAGATGACTTTTTGTTTTCACATTTCTCACTAATTATTCGGTGTTTAAATAGATACACACTGTGTATCTGCCTTCTCAAAGTAAGCTAGGTATATATAAAAAAAAGGCTTGGAAATCTCACAAAGCTTTCCAGTGCCTAAAATATTCTATTTTCTCATCCCTGATTTTACTCCCTTTTCCCATTCAGCACCCAACAGGGACAGAGTGTTTAAGTCCATTTAACTTTATAGAGAGGAATAAAATTCACACTCAAAACCAGAGTCAGGAAATGCAGTCCCCCAAGCCTTTGTCTTTGCTCCCATACCTGAGCCCCCTCTAGAGTTGCAGGCGTACGCAGTGAAGCTCCGGGAACACTCTCTACCCAGAGCTAGAGGTCAACCAGCAAAGTGCCACGCAAGGACTTCCCTGATGCAAAAATCCATTACTCACCAGACCTCTGGCAAGCACCCTGGGAAAGCAACCTTGCCTTTCAGATGAATGGGAGGAGTGCAAAACGAGGAGCTTGCCCTTCAGGAGAGGCTATTAAAATCACTGCAGAGAGTAGTGGGTGCAGCAGAGGGATCCTCAAATCCATGGTTCCAATTAAAAACCTTGCTGACATTATCCCAGGTAATGTTCTGATAAAAAATACCCAAAAAACCACCTTCCTAAGCATGAACTTGCACACATGCACAGGAAAGTTGATGATTATCAAATGTAAATGCAAACCAAGGTTTTACCAACCCTCCTGTAAGTCTCTATGGAGACTCCCTATGGAGCAAAAAACCCTACAGGAGTTAAGAAAAAACACTATTAAGAATGGAGACTAGTTTTACTTACTCTGTCTACAGAACACAGGGTCAAATTAAATTGCAGATGATACAGTCAAGAAGAAAATGGAGAAGAAGCTAAATTTTAAATACAGACCTCTGTATTACAGATACTGACATATAACCCATCCAATAAACCCAAGTGATAATCTCATTTAGGTGGGAAATTTTCTTTGTCACTGTGCTAGTATGACACATGTGCCCCAAGGATGGTAGGAGATAGAATTCTAACCTGCAGCTTTAAATCCTTTAATCTAATAATTGCAATTTCTTCTTCATTTTCCTCTTCAGATAATATAGCTTTTATTCCTCTCTGGGGTTTACCCTCTCCCTTCCCTTTTTTCAAAGATTTATAAATACATGTAATGTATCTCTATATACAGTACCCATATATTTTTGTATTATATTTATATAAACAAGCCATCGGCCATCACCATTTCCATGAAAAGCCTAAGATCTGCTGGCGTCTGAGCCTGTGTAAGAGCCACATCCTTCACCCAGACTCCTCTTGGTCAGGGAGAGCAGCAGAACACACTGCCTGCACAATTCCCCCTGTGAACAGCCAGGGAAGGTTCAGGAAGATGCCTCCTCACAAAGCCCTTACTCCAGACACATCATCCCCCAATGCAAGGTCTTAGCCATAAACAAATTATCCACTTCACCTTTAAGCAACTAGGACATCTGAAAAGCTGTCTTGATTAAAGACTTTTTTTTTTTCAAGTCAATAATATTAATACTTGAGCTTGCTGCTTGTAAAAGTGAAGTTTTGAGCACATCCCAACTTTCCAAGTTATAGGAATATGGTGGCCAAAATCAAGGATGTTCCAAATATTCCAGGAAAAAAGAATGCCCTTTGAAATAAATTCCTATCTTCTGTTTTATGTTATAAATGGAGAAACATGGGAAGAACACTAGCTGATTATTTGTCCTCTATGGAGATCATTCCTCAGAATTTGGAAGTGACACTCAGTTAAACCACTGCATGTTACCAAAGTGAATACATCTTGCTTGTTTGTGTGTTCCAATATGAACACAATAAATTAGTATTTAAAACCACAAAGCCTACTTACCATAGTAACTTACTAAAGTGGGGTTCCACCCCCCACCCCCAGTATAAATAAATATAACAAAGTAACTTCTGCTGGTTTTAGCTTTCACCATCTGACCTATCCAACATCTAAGGTCTGGAACTTTCATTTTCCATTCCTAATACAAACAACTGCTTGAACTCAACAAATAACCACCCTGGACTGTAACCCACGAACAAAGCAAACTTGCTTTTTGATGGACAGCACAGGCTCTCTGAAGCCTTTGTCAGCTCATGGGATGCCAGCTTTATGTCTGGCACGTGAACCTGGAAGACCTGCCTTCCTCACAAGTTTAACTGGAGATACTTAACCAAGCTCCAAAACCAGCCTTGTGTCCTTTTCCCTGTGTCCTGCGCTGAACAGGCAGACGCTGAGTCACATTTCTCCCCAAATTTAAAATGCAGCAGTACAGCAGGAATGGACATGGTTCACTAACCCAGTCCTACTGGAGCAGCTGAGACCAGAGACTACAGTTTTAGGACTGCAGGTACCTGCAGAGCTCAGGCGACGCTTTCCTGTGGATCAAAACATCACATTCGGGAAGAGAAGAAGCTTTATCTAAAATATATTTCAGAGCCAAAATACATGATCGTACAGTTCAGTATGGAATTTACACTGTGCTGCATCATCTCCATCATCCCTAAAAGACTTTTTGCCTCCCCAGCTGTCAATCACATGCATTTTAAAACAGCTCTAGAATTGTTTCACATCACCAGGAATTTACTGTCCACACAGCTCTGTAAGAACTACTCCCTGGACTTTTAAAATAATACTAAAATGACAGTGCTACGCCATGTGCAAAAATCTACTGCTACAAACTGCAAGGGCTTATAGATGTGTCCTTGAATCTGAATGAAGGAGAAAAGCCAGGCTTAAGGAATAAAACATCTCTTGATTCTTCTACCCCATTTTCAGCTAACACATCTAGTAAACATTACTGCCAGCAAGGCTCAGGGGATCAAAAAAACCCCAAACCCCAAAAAAGGAAACACTTTTTAGTGAAGATATTTCAAAGCCACCAATTTGCTACATAGACTTCGATCTGTATAATAACAAGCTCAGATAAGAGATGTCCAGGGAGGACAAGGAGCAAGGAAGGAGGAAGGAAGTTCCTGTAATTATGTGTTGACAGCTTTGGCTGAAAGGACAACTTATTACTCCAAAATGAGAACACCCTCCTCTGCAGCATAAATTTAGTTTACTCATGGGCTGAGTATTTCCCCAAGCAGCTGCTTGTAGCACCCCTCAGCTTCCTGCCCCGATTCAGGGACGTATCTTATGAGGTTGATTAATGCCTAGTACGCATCAACCTGGTCACAAGGTATAAATGCCAGAGTAGAGGTTTCCCTGTTGCTGCTTAAAAGGGTGTTCCTTTAAAAAGCCAGCTCCATTCAGATCCCTCTGGAGAACTGTAGTGAGGAAGAGGCAGAGGAGCCTTTGATTTTCCTAATGGCCAATGACAGTTATCTGGAAAACGCTGCCAGGGAACACCATACCCTTGATAGTTTAAGTCACTGATGACCTCAAGGACTTGATAGCCAGTCTGTCTCTAGCTTTTCATCTTTTAAGGCCAATTCTGTTCATGCTGTCCTCTATATAATTCAACATACAGTTCTATGAGTTAAGTACACAAATCCTGGACTCTGCACCCATCACCCATAAGCAAACAAAATTTTATATGCATGTGGAATAGTCACCTTAACCACCTCCTTATCTTCTACTGAGCTGCACAGCACACTTTATGGAAGAAGCACCTTCTAAACCCAATTTAACCAGCGAAAATGTCACCCTGGCTCTCACAAAGGACAACTAGAATTGCCTACGCAGAGCTCTGCAAAGCGCCCTCCTACCACGGCAGAGCAGAGTGACAGGGTATGCTGGGCTTCATCCGACCGCAGCAGGGATCGGAAGGGGGAATGTGCCATCCCCAGGCACTGCAGCCGCTGCCCGCACAGGTAAGGCTGACCCTGCCAAGCCAAGGAGGGAGCCGCAAGGCACCGCAGGGAGCCGGGCGGAGCGGTGACCTCCAAAGGACCCGCTGCTCTTCCCGCTGGCTCCCCCTCCTTGGCACGCCGATCACTGCGACTTCCCGAGGGACACTGCGCCAAGCGCAGACCGACACCGGGGCACTGCCTGGGAGCGAGAGCAAGGAGGAGGATCGGAGCTTTCCCGAGGCATTTGGGCAAGCTGCAACCCAAAGACGCGCTCGCAGTTTGTGTGCCACAGCCGGGGGCTGCAGCGTAATTGCTACAGAGCTCGGCAGCAGCTAAAAATCATGCTTGACACAAGCTAACTGCAGGATCAGCAGGGAGGATGTGCCCCAGGATAGAAATATTAATGCAGATGGGACAGCAAAGCTGGGTCAGTTTATGTATTTATATATATATAATATATATTATTAATGCCGATAACAAAAGCAAAGCTGGGTCAGGTTTGTTTCCCCTCACACACACACAGTCACATGATGTGAATATTCAGCATCCACTGCTACGTGCTACCTTTAAAACTGTGGTTTTCTAACTTTTCTTTCAAGAAGTTCAAGGAACAGGTGCAGAATTTGAGCAGCCACCAGAGCTACCACATCCCCTGGAATGAAAGAATGGCCACCCTGTAACACATTAAAAGATCTTGACCTCTTTCTCCTCATTGACTGCTTAATTGTTACTCTCTGCTTCTTAAGATGCTACTAATGAACAGAAAGCTAGAACTTTTAACTCATGTGTAGGCACTCTATGATGGTTAAAAAACCTATTTGCTTCTTTTTGGTGAGGAGGGAAAAAAGGAAAAAACTGTTGGCAACACAGGGCTGCATTACCGAGGTGCCCAGGTAGTCTGAGCAGGTATTTCAAACTTGAACTTCACTTTGAACTGCCTAATACTTCCCTAGCAGACAAAGTGGACCAAGCTACTTATTAACAGTTTGGTGAATTCAAAAGACCTGCAAGACTTGTAATAACAGCTTTAGTGAGCAAATTTTAGTTGCTCTGTCCAGCTACACTCTACCTTTTTCTAATCATTGTACCTGGACAAGAAAATTACTTGAGAGAGCTCCTGAAGCATCACCAGTCCCAGCCCAGCACAGAAACACAAACTAGCTCTGCTTCTGGCTCACCTTAATGCACTAAACTAGAAGCTGCAGAAAATAAATTAGCCAAGGCTGCTGCCTTGGAGATGCAGCAAGAGCAGAGAAGAGCCACAGCACTTGCTATCCGCACTTGCAGTTTTCACCTGCCAGGACAGAGGGACTGTTGGGAATTTCATCCAACTGCTCAGCAAACACAAACTGACTGCCCAATAATTCACCTAGAGTACACACCACAGGGATATGTGTAACAGCTTAGGCATGGACAGATTACATGATAAAAGATGAACATATTCACTTGGTACCTCTCTCATGTTCAATGAAAACTTGTGCTTCAAACGCTAAGAATGAATTGCTTGATACAACTGAAAAGAAGGTAAATTATGTCTCAGCTCACAAATAATTCTAGGTAGTTTCTTTCCCCGGCTGCGATAAATATTTGCCACCATGAAGTCGACCTACAGGCCTATTTCAAGGTCACTATCACTCCTGTTACACTAAACATCAAAAGACACAAAACAGACAATGTTAACCTATTGCCCAAATTGATTGTGCAAATATCTTTTTTCTCTTACAGAAAAAGAAAACATCAGTCTGGAAAATGAAGAAAAACCCAATCCAGCCAGCAAAGATTTCCTGGGGGGAATAGGGATGAACTTTTAGACAGTCCAAGGATACCTTTAGTCTGCTTTCTCAAGATACCTGACCCTTCCTTAACAAAAACACACTGATGCACACATGGAAAAAAACAGTTACAAGCAGCACTGCTATGGTCATCTCTGATGACACCCTGGAGAACAGACAATAGCACTCTTCATACAAAACGCAAAGGCAGAAAGAGGCATTTTAAGAAGCAAAATTGTTGAGCACTGCAGGTCTACCAACACCTTTTTATCATGCAGCCAAAAGCATCCATTAAAAATCACCTCTAATTCAAGATCTTTTTGTTTATGTACACATAAACAGGAGTGTAAATGACACGGTTTTCTGTGAGATTGTTCTGTCCGTCACACACCGCTGTATTGCTCAACAGAGGCATTCTTAGGTATAACATACCAAAGATCACTGAAGTAATCAAACTTAATAATTAATCTGTGCAGCCAGGATTTCTGGAGTCAGTCCAGTCACTATCACTGTTTCAGTCTGAAGTTCAGTACCTGATGGCCTGCACGTGCACAGTAAAAATTCATATCTGAGTGCAGCCATAGTGCCATTTATGTCAGCTCTGATCTCCATTTCTCACTCTGGTACAGCTTCTTCATGCTTATATACACGTAATCTTAAAGATATTATCAAACCTAAGGGAGGCATAAAAACAAATACCATAAAAACACCAATACCATGAAATTACCTTGTATAACCTCCCAGCAGGCTTCTTTAAGCATAAACAGTATTCATCCATTCTCCCTTGTTTCCATTTTAAACCATGTTTGGTTAGAAGCTGCTGATGTGATTTCCAAGACAGAGTGCACTGTCTTTCACCTCTAGTGCACCATTAAGCACCTCACCCAAAAGCAAAATACATCCTGCATCCACAAAACATTGATTTTGTGGAATTTGTGACCGTCACACCTCATGAAGTGAATTCCCAGGTATATTTCACCAAGCAACAACAGAACAGGTCCCACCTGAAAACCACAGCTTAAAAACTGTCATTCATCACATGAGGGCAAGCAGAAACCACAGAAATTACTGTAAAACTCAGCAAACCTTACTTCTGGCAGAGGGCTGGCCGGCTTCGTCAGGATTCCTCCCACATAAACGACGTTGGGTAGTGTAGGTCTCGGAAACTCCAGTGCTACATCAGTACAAAGCATCCACAGGCTGGATCCATGGACCAAGTCATACATGGACCTTTCTGGAAGAACCTTGTGTTTCTGCATTATCCTTTCATATTTTGGCAGAACCAAAAAACTGACTCCAAATCTTGAAATAAGATAAACAACAGTATTTTTAATCCTCTCGAATAGGTTCATGTGATCCGTGAGCAGCGAGTTAAATTCTGGAACGTAGGACAGGGGAGCTGGAGCGCCCACTTCGGCTGGATACCAGAGGCCAGTGGAAAACACGGCATATTTAACCCCTAAAAGATGGGCTATAACAAATCCACACATCTCATTGGGATCTACCAGGAGCAGGTCAAATTTTTCCTGTTTGAGGGCACGCATGAGGTTTTGGTTGCCAACGATCATGTCACAGTTCTTGGAGTAGTGGTCCAGGATATCGAACAGTTCGAGGGCAGTCAGTCTCCCCGAGAAGATACTCCTCATCTTGGACTGGAGGAAATCATCCGAGGTGCTGCTGTTAAAGATCCCTGGGTAGCGCTGAAGTCTGTAGTGATTAGATGGAGGAATCTCTCTGCCCTCAGAGAGGAGAAACACTGTCTGGTGACCTTGGTCATACAAGGCTGAGGCCAGAGTCTTGAAAATATAAAGATGGCTTTCAAACATAATTGGCGGCACGACAACGATTTTGGCAGCCCTCACTATCCCGACAGCACTCCACAGGAGAATGAAGGCTGGAGCGTACGGCTTCATAGCTGAAAGGAGAAATAACAGCATTACCTCACAGACAACAGGACTACATTTTTGCGTGCTCATAACCCGCCACGCTTTTGTTATGAGCATCTTCACAGTTATGAGCATTTCCAGTACGAGGTCTCGTCTGGTGGCTGCCCACAGGCTTCAAGTTCTCCTTCAAGCTGCAGCTCTCTACTCTGCTTTTAGCATAACGTTTTCAGGGGTTTTGTTTTCACGTAAGCTAACGGGATACAGAAGATAGAAGGCTTTTTTCCTCCTAAAAGCACACATAAATTCATGCCATGTTTTTCTTCAGTATCAGTGCTAATCAGACACATGGGGGTGGAAAGCCAAAAATCAGGCAGGAAAATGCTACCATTGAATAAGAAACAACTTTGAGCTTCCAAAAATGATACTCTCCTTACAAGAACAAGTGTAATAACAGGAGCTAGTACTTCACACATGAACATTGCAACTTCCACTGAAGCACTTTAAAAGGTACTTGATTCTGAATCTACTTAAATCAGCACTTAAACACCCACTTGAACACCAGCTCTAGCTGTGCTGAAAACCCCACTGCCATCCTAAATGCACAGTTCCTGACAGCAGCACACTGCTGGGGAAAGAGAAAATGCTTTTTACACATAGTTTGGTGATTTCAAATGCCGTATGCAGCAGAAGAAAGCCAAGTGCCTTGGAAGCACAGTAAGGACATGCCAGAAACTCCTCAGTCACCATCACCCTCCTAGGACAGAGAAATGAGTACAAGCCAAACCAAACAATCTGCTCTTTGCGCGTGCCAAACCCACACACGTGGACGCCTGAGTCTGTTGCAGTGTCCTTTATAAATAAGAACAGATAACACTGCTACTCAGTCCTTGTTATCTCCTTACAGTACAGTCATATAACCCTCCTACAACAGATTGCTCAGGACTCTTTTTTAGTAAATGCTACCTGGGTTACCAGCTCACAAATGAAACATCTCATATTTTATATAGCTATTTATAAATTCCTACATTCCTATACATTTACTATGTAATAAGTTTAAGAGGTTTTTTGAGTTATATTACTCTGTAGCAAGTTTTCTGAAGCATGTCCCTTTCAGGTAGTTGTAGACAGCAATTAGGGCTCCCCTGAGCTTCTTTTTCTCCAGGCTGAATACCCCCAGCTCCCTCAGTTACTCCTCACAGCACGTATCCTCCAGATCCTTCACCAGCTTCACTGCCCTTGTCAGCAGGTGCTCCAGCACCTCCATATTTTTCATGAGGCAAGAGGCCCAGAACTGGACACAGAACTCGAGGTGTGGTCTCAAAGTGCCAAATACAGAGAGAGAATCACTGCTCTGACCCACGCTCAGTTATCCTGAACAGGACCCTGCTAGATGATAACCCCTTAGCTAAGAGAAGTGTTAGAAAAAAGGTGAGTAAATAATGGTTTGCCAATGAAACATCCAAGAAAAATGATTAATCGAACTTGGAAAAATCCCATTATTGATTCCATCTCCCCGTGCTAGAAGCATTCCCACGGTATTGAGTTACTGCTCCTGTCAACGAGGGCAATATTACAAAACCATGAATAGAGGTGCAGGACTGGGAAACTCAGTTATGTTTCTATCAGCAGCAGAAATCAAAGGTTACAGGAGCCTAAAGGCTTGTCATGATCCAGTACATTGCCACAGGCTGGCTCTACTTCTGTCTCCTGATCCGAGGCCTAGAGCACTGCATGGAAGATACAATCCTCAGCCTTAAGGCGTATTTTCCATGGCTGGGGTGACACACATGCCACCAAAGGCCATGGGAACTACAGCCATCCTTCCCTAGGATGTTGACAGTGTTTCGCCACTGTTTCCTCTCCCCACACTTACCTGGCAGGTAAGTTCTAAATGGGAACCACAGCGGACATTTTACTCCTTGCAAAGGTATTACAAACAGTAACATGAAAATCTGGCAATATAACCAAAACCATTTACCAAACATTATTTTTTATCCTCTTGCAGAGTATCAGTGTCAAGAGATGACACAACACACCTCCCCACCAGTCTGTATCTTGTGGTATCTCCAGAACTGGTAAAACAATAATCACTTCTCAAAAACCTATTATGCAACGCTCCTTTTCAACATAAGCACCTTCCACGGGAGCTAGAAAATATATGTACAGGGCCTGCCAAGCCATAGAGATATTAAACACATGATGCTATTAGAGAAATGCCGATTAAGTGACATTTTTACTGGGAAAAATTGCATTGACCTTCTACTGAACTTCTGGCAGGAACCTGCAGCCTCATCATTTCATGCCCCAGCCAGACAGAAGCAGGGAGCTCAGGTTTGAATTTAGTAGGAACAAGGGCAATAGGTAACAGTGCTCTGTAAGCCGATTAATCAGGAGCATAATTCCCATTTGGCAGACTGGGACTGGGGAATAGGTGGGTGGGTGCCCGGTGCCATCAGCAGGGCATCAACACACAACCAGCCAAGCTCAGCTCTAGGCTCTCTCCCAGACACTCCCCCACTCCAACTGCCCTCAGCAAGGAGCTCCCCCAGCACTGCAGGTATTTCCACTGGCCTGTTCTGGTGGGAATTTCTCATTCAGCTCATCTCCAAAAGCAGCAAGCACTGCCCAGGCACAGGAGGCTTTACAATGGTCAGGAAAATGCCAAGGTGGTGCTCAGTTGGGAGCCAGATAATTACAACTAGGGCTCAAGGATTCTTCCTACTAACCCCCAAGTCACACTCCAGTGGTGAACTCCCAGAACAATACACTTGCCAAAACAAATAAAAAGGATCAACGTCCAATGCAACTGCCTTCTGTTTCTGCACACCAGGAACACGAAAAAGGTTTGTCAGATGTCCTGACAGAGAAGAGGAAAGAAAAGCCTGGAGACAGAGAATGATGCTTTTCTCCAGGATCATTAACAATATAAAACTATTTTGTACCTCTATCTTAAGTTCTTCTTAGGATTTGCCTCCATTAAGTAAGACTGTTTCGGTGTCTGAGCGGGCATGTAACATCCTTTTATCACAGAGGGTGAAGAGGAAAAGTCAAATTTGTTAAAATTAAGAAAAAAAAACCAACCCAAAACATAACATAACCCCCAACCAAAAAACACCTACAAAATCATCACTGAATGGAAGCCATTCCTTTCAGCCAAAAAGCCCTAAAAACAAGGATTTGGAGAACAACCAGATGCAGAGTGGCTTTATAGTAGCAAAACCAACTGCTGATGGTAAAGAGCTCTCCTATTGGAGCACAGCAAGAAAAAGTTAAACACATACCAAGAAGTTAAACATTAAACCTACTCCAACAGCTACTCATAAAATTAATGACCTATAGTGGGGGTTTTCAAATGAAAGAGAAAGCGTGAGTGTTAAAGGGTTACAGAAAACCAAGCACACTCCTGACAGTCAGACTGTTGGAGAGATGCTTTCAGCTGACCAAAACACTTCTAAATCGTGATTTTTTTTTAAAGGAAGTATTTTTCCATTCATCCAGAAGGACCAAGCAGGACCTACAACAAGAAGCGTGACTACACAGAAAATTATGACTTTCAGAAGAAAAAAGTAGGAGAGAGGATCCTTCAACCCCTTCTTCACAAAGCTCTGATACTCGAAGGTTGGACAATGTGGAAATAAACTGAATGACACTGAAATAAGTGTAGTGTTAGTTGGCTTTTAGAACAATAATTTAAACATTAAGACTTAATGTAATTTATATAAACATCAATCTTAAATTATTTTAGATAAATTCCAATTAATAATCTGTGTAACAGTCAATTACAGTCCTGGAACACGTACATAAGATTACATTTAGATTTGCTGCCAATCCTTAATAATCTGCTAGTCACTGCTAATAGAACTTTTTGGCACATTTGAGGGTTTTTTCTGCTTTACACCACTGGCTGCCTACCTGCTATTTCCAAAACTTAAAAACAGATATTTTCAAGCCAGCAACATCATTGTCCATGTTTTCCTCCATTGTACAGAGATCTAGAGCAGAAGAGCCTCTCAATCATCTCCATCCAGCACAGCCTGAATGCAAACTGCTCCCATGTTTATCACGACTCAAAAGATTAAACCGTTCTTAGGCACTTACATGTAAGGATATAAAAAGTCCCTTTTATTCACTAACCAAGAACACTCCTGACTCCTAAAGCAGCAAAGGAAGTTTTTGGGAGCTTGAGTTCAGCGATGCAATTTGCTTTTTTTAAGTGCTTCCCTCCTTTTCAGCCTTTCTTTAGATTTGCTAAGGTTTGTGGAGTTTACCTGGGCAGTTCAAGTGGAACCTCTGCCAGGAAAGGTGCCCTTCATCCCAAACGGCAGCGCTCTTCTGACAGCAAAGGAGCAATCTCTGAGCTGCTGATCACTCTCGCCTTACCCAAAGGGCTCAAATTACTCATTACAATTTCACAGAGACAGCACAGGTTAAAGGAACAGGCTGCCACCTCTGCAAGCCCAAATCTGGGAGCTAATTAATAATGAAATTACTATGCCCAAATGGAAAACTAATGTGAGCATCATAGGAATATTATTGTTTTATAAAAAGTTGAAATGTGGGATTTTCATGCATTTCTGCAAACTGTGTGTACTACAAACTGCCACAGCTGTGGTACTAACATGCAGATTTATTCCTTCATCTTCCTCTCAGTATTGTCCCCCTCCCTTTACTACAGCTCACTACACAAAACTCACTATTTTAGAAGGAAGACCACAAATTCTGCTCTTGGAGCTGTAAACTCTACAAACCTTCATATTAGTGGCTGAACCAATGGGACCAAAAAGGCAGAAACACCTTTTTTTAAATTATTTTTTAAAGAAAGATGTATTTAATAAAACTAAACTTATATTAAAAGTTGCAAATCTGATGGAGTTTCTGCATAGGTAGAGGGACCTCGACCAGTTTTCATTTACCTACAGCAACCACCCAAGCCAGGCTCCACAGACAGTTGCTTTTCTCCCACTAAGGCAAATTTGACCTCAGTTACCCCCCTGTTCGTGTCCCCACCTGAGGTCAGAAACTGGAACCATGAATAGGGCAGCGTCACCTCGGGAGCCAATCTCACCCTGCCGTGTCCAATGGCAGCATTCACCAGAGATGAACACAGTGCGTTTATTTCTCCTAAGATTAGATGTGCTGTAGCTGTAGGAAGAGACACGTGGTTGAAAGCAAAGCAAAAGAAATTATGTGGGAAGCTGAAGAGCAACTGGTCACAGAGAGCACCATAAACTGCCTCTGGGAACAAACCAAAAAACCACCATAAGCAGCTGCTGACTATGGTTTCCTACTGCTTTCAATAGAAAGGAAGCATTAAAACAGGGGAAAAAATGACCACTGATCCCAGATTGTTACCTGACATTACCCAATCCACTGCTTCTCCAGCAGCCCTGCCTACTCCAAATCCCATTGACACAAACTCACTTCATGTGCAATTCTGTTTGCTTTAGCTGCTATTAAAAACAGTTTTACAGGTAAAACATGGTACCCAGCCTCCAGAGGCTTGTGAACACCTCAGTTATACAAATACAGAGCCAAGCCCTACAAGCCAGGTTGCATGACCAAAGGCCCTGTAGGCAAAGCCTTTTATCAAGCCCAAGATAGCCAGGAATGACTCACAGAAGGCACTTGCAGTTAAGTATAATGCTGAAAGACAAAGAAAATATTTCAAGACAACAAAAGATTTCATTAATACTGACTACAGGATGATTCTATACTGAAAATACATATACTTAACCCAAGTCTTAGCCGTGTCAGCCACATACACACAGCTGACATTGAAGTATATATATATACATACAAGCATGAATGAAGTGCATTGATTCAAAACTGTGGAGGAGTGACCAGAGGAAAAAAAAAGCTCTTTCCTTCTACACATTCTTCAAGAGATCTCTGATTTTTCACATTCCCCCAAAACATTTTAAGACTTAATTGCATTCTACATTTTTTTGCCAAGCACCCAGAAATGCCACCTATGCGAGGAAACGCACTGACCAAATTATGTCTGACAGTGAATCTCAGAAAATAATTTTATCGTGGAGACAGGAAAGTTTTAATTAGCTGCATGACAGATGACAGTAAGGAAAACCATGACTTTCAAGCTGAAAGTGCAACTTGTCTCCTAACCCCTTTAATCTGGGAATTGTAAAACATGTTCTTAACCCATAATGCTGTTTGCTGTGCTGTACATATTCCACAGGCAATCCAAAATACTACTCTCCCTAATCCTTTAGGAGCTTTACAGTAAATCACTCCCACAAGCTGACTTCAGGCAGCAAACTGCAGTTTAAGATTAGGAAGAAGCTGGTACTAAGTGACCCATGTGCTGAAAAGCAGGCAAAAACCCATCAGAAATGCAGGGACGTGCAGAGCCTCGGAGCAACAAACCAGGAAATTATCTGGGAAGAGACTCTGGTAACAGGTATTGTACAACCTCTGGATTTATGTCCTTGAGTTTTCCCTAACACACATCCTGTTACTAATTGCTGGGGCACAGTGTGTGCTGTGATTGCTACACTGTGTTGCAATGTTTTAGATGAGTAGTGTGATTTGGCTTTCAACCACAGACTCCTATTTCAACTAAACGAATAAATTAAGAAATTAGTAAGACACGTGTATCAACAAGAGCGGGCTTTTGCATTTACTTTGTACAGTCTCCCAAATAACATATTCTATCCAATGACTGCAGCATTTCAAGGAGTACAAGAACATCTCATCCACAGACAAAAGAGGAAGATTTATAAGCATTACCGTGTCACTGCAATCCTCTGTCAGACTTACCGTAGCAGCTCTGCAAACAACAAAGGAGCTATTAAGAGGGAGTCAAAAGGATATGCAATTTATGAAACCACTTTTGGTAACAACTTACTGTATGTGCAACATGTTACATCAAACACTGAAGGGTTCTACGTAAGCCTTCTACCACCCAACCGTGGTAGAAAAAGGATTTTAGAAATCCTCACTCCACAGGTAGGCAGAAGAGGCACTTGTTCAAAATCCAGGTTTTCCAGTTCATACACAAAATATTTTCAATAGGCGTGCTAGTAGACACATCTTTCAGAAGTTACATGGGAATACAACTCTCACGCAAGGCTTTCTGTCCTAATAAAATGACTTTATATAGCAAGTGGCCAAAGTACAACACAAAGTGGCAACACTTCGTCACTGGCTTTCAGAAAGAAGTGCTCCGTGAGTCTTCACAGTTATGGAAAACTGTCCCAAACTTCTGAAAAGACTCATCATACCTAAAAAGATTAAATATTTACAAATATTATCTTTATGAAGCGATTGTATTCTAAAACTGCTCTGGATTTCCAAATCTATTACTAGTAATAATTCGATCTTGTGATCAAGTCCCTTCTAAACCCAAGCAAGGCCTGCATGCTTTGGGGTCATAATGCTGCAGTACTGACTGTATCAGCCAAGATCTGATTTACCTGAGAGTAAAGGATTCAAGTCTAATTCAATATTTTCATAACGTGAACTAAGTTACAATGGGGCAAAGGCACCTTCCACTCCCTGTGGCCTACATTCCTTAACACTCTATGCACTAAAACTGTGCAAACAATATGCAGTAAAAAATATAAACTTTATTGAAGGTTGGTATTGTACGAGTATCCATTTTGCAAGTTCAGCCCAACTAACTGCATGGAAGTAGTTTTATCAAGATTTTAAAACCTGTGAAACATTAACCTCTGTAGACCTACCAGGTAGGGTAGTCAAAACAAATCAAAAGACATTCTTGAGGCATTTTAATAACCCAAATAAAAGCAAATAGAGTAAGAACAGCAAGTTCTTTTTGTCCTGTTTTGCACTGGGCATTTCAAACAGGACATTTCAAGATCCCTATAATTTGTGACACTTTACACAGTGAGGATTAGCAAAGCCAATAGCTCACACATTGCCCCAGAACCTGCATGCCTTCTACTGAGGACAACCTGACTCCAGGTGCCAGCGGCTCGGATTTCTCCGCATTGGCGCTCTCCATTATGCAGCTCTGTTTCTTGTTGCCCGTGGTTATCCCACCCCCAGCCCCTTGGAAAGACAACTGCTGACTGCACACAGCGAAGAGCCATCTGTCTGCAAGCGAGATGCACATATTCCTGGTGGAGAGATTTGTCTGCTTCATCCAACACAACGTGAGAACCTTTCCTGACAAATTACTCACCTTCCTTCACAGCTCCCGGGAACTCACACAAGACACGGTATTTTGGCAACAACATTCAAGTCTCTCGATTAAGTCCCCTCGCCTCCTAGAGACCTTTTGTCCAAGCACCCAGACCTGAAACCGTAAGTTTCTTGACCTGCTGCAGCCATTTTGCACCAGAAAGAAGGAGAAATATTGCTGCGATTTCCAGGGCTGGGGATAGTAACAGAGAGAAGCCAACAGGTTACTCCACCTTTCCTGGAGACACCTGTGCTGGTGAAGATGTTATTTAGTGGCCCTGCTCCTGCTGTGTGACCACACTGCCCTGAAGAGCCCAGGAATGGAATAACTCACCACAGGACTAAGTGCTGAAAATAAAAGGAAACTTTCTACCTGCAGAGAGCAGGAGGCACAAGTGCCACAGCAGCTGATGGAGACAAAGATGCCTCCACCAAAAGGTCAAAGCTGCCCATGAAGTCTTTGCTCTCACACTGGCATCAAAAGACAGGCTGAAATAGTGGCTGAATGAAGTGCTAAAAAGAAAAAAGGAGAAAAAAAGAAAAAACCTGCCTCTGATTTTCAACACTTTAATTAGTGACTGGATCTCCTTTGATAAAATGACCCTCTGAAGAAGGGGCTGGCAGAAATTGCAGTACACTTTGTTGTGAGCTTAACTTGCTGGTGCCTGTAGTTATATGCTACCACCACCCAAGCATGAATTTTCCCCCATGATCAACCCTCAGGACCTGAAACAACATTAGTTTTAAACTTAAACCCACTTTACTGGGATTTTCTTTTAACTTCAATAATTATTGGGGGGATGCTTTGCTTTTCACTCCAGCTGGCTTCAGCTTGGTACAAGCTCTCCCTGGTCACGCCATCACATGACACCCAGAAGCACTCAATGAATTTCTTTGTTCTGTTTCTGACTTCATCCTATAGCAAATAAGCACATTTTAACAAGCCACACAAACACAATCACAAAGGAAACTATCACAGGTTTGTTTCTGCAGTGGGAAATATGGCTTGGAATAAAGTAAAAATACTTGGTTTTACCATGCTTTGCTCTTATTCAGCTCTATTAAAATAACTGCAGCAGCACCACACATGCCAGAAACATTTATTCAGTCTGTTAATTAATAGCTACTGTTTTGAAATTTACAGGTTGGTTTCCCTCAAATTCAATTGTTGTCTGTTGCCTTCAGATTTGTATTTTGGAGTGCCTGCTTTGAAGTACCCCTAGTTGAATTTGGGCCTAGAGTAAGGATAAAAGCAGCATAACAGCTTTCCTACGTAGTTTAATCCTGAGATTCTGATTTTAAGAGCAAGACCACATCACTTACCGGAGCTATAGGGGACAGAAATGAACTTGGGAATCTTCTAAAACGTGCAAATACACTCCAGTAAGGATTGGGGCTCTTTTTTTTTTTTTTTTGTAGCTGTATAAACATTTTTAAATACACAGAAGCTTCCTGCAAATTTCTAGCACCAGTAGTTGACTAAGACTAGACCGTAATTCCAGAAAGGAATGGTCTAAAGACAGGATTTGTAGATTTTCAAAGACAGTCCAAGACTTAAGTACAGTCTGCTAATTCACAAATATTAGGGAAAAGAGAAAATAAATCCAAAGGTTACAGGGAATCAAGACAAAGATGTTTCCAAGACTATGATTTCCAGAATGATCTGGGGGTAAATCCAAAAGAAATGAATAATAAACAATCCATACACACCCCAAGTGGTTCTACACATGCACATGTCTGTTCCTACCCACCAAAATGGGTATGAATGAATAACAATGAATACTTCCCACATATTCCTCCACTTCTGGAAAGCAAATAAAACTTTTTGAGCATGAACACTGTATAGCAATAAATACCTGATGGGGGCTGATAACAAAAATATCTTTCTAGCCTATAGCTGTAGTTAATTTATTTCATTAGTAAGCAGTTTAAGGCAAGACTGATAGCCTCATAAAAGTATAGTCTGAGATAAAATAATGTGGAATACTCCAATCTTCAAGTGTACTTTGATGAAAACAAAACTAATTGCTAAACAAGCAAAATAATTACCAAAGTGTCACAAAGTACAGTAATGAATGATTTATCACACGAGTGGTTAAAGAAATATAACAGCTTTACTCCTCTATTTTACACACTCAGATCTGTTTTTCAAGATTTTCAACTTGAAAAAAAATATTCAGATAATCATCGACTGTCCCTGGGCAAGTTTCCACATGAGTCCTCATAAGATTTACACCAACAGCTCCTATTTACTTTTAGCCCCACAATTCTTGGATGCCCCAAGTACTAGACTGGCCTATCCAGACATGTTACTGAAATACACACTGGAATTTTCCACTTTGCACTGCTGGGAAGCAAAATGTGTGCAGACAAAACTCCACACAAGCATTTTAAGCTTGATTACTTATGATAAAGTTGTGTGCCCAGGGACCAAACACCATACACATCACCACACACCCCTCAAAGCTCAGTTTCAGGAAATAATGCTCTTCTAAGGACCAGCAAGGCTTCATTAGGGGTGTAGTACTCCAACAAAGCTTGGCATTTATACTGCACTGGGGTTTTAAACGTTTTAACTGAACTCTGGTGACTTTGGACAATGCCAAACCCAGCTCTCCAGTGACAGCAACCTTCTAGCCAAGAACACTCCTCGGAAGGATACTGCTACAAGGTCCAGCTCAGCACTCCACACTGTTAAAAAGAAGTACT
This sequence comes from Erpornis zantholeuca, assembly GCA_013400515.1. NCBI lineage: Eukaryota > Metazoa > Chordata > Aves > Passeriformes > Timaliidae > Erpornis > Erpornis zantholeuca. Next base: position 297,498 of record VZTN01032259.1, read on the forward strand.
TCAGAGCAGTTGTTCACATTATCATAAATTGACAGAGGTGGCTTCCCAAGCAAACCTAAAAAATAAACATTTAGCTCCTTGTAAACAGTTCCTACACTCTCTAACCCTAACTATCTCATTGTAAAAATCCCTAGTACTTATAAATCTGAAGCAGATACTATATAAGGTACTACCACAGCTGCTAGGGCTGGTCATGGCAGCAAGCTTTGCAGCAACACTTCTCACCTCAGGAGCAAGCTGTGCATCTCGTGCTGGAAGCAGTATCTCAGGTAAATTCAGGTTCCTCACCTGGATTTCATTCAGAGGGAGATGCTCCTTTGATCGCATTTGCAGCGTAAGCCAGAAAACATCTCACTTTGCCCCAAATTTGAGTCTTTTTCAGCTGAAACGTTAAATTGGGAAGACAACAATGATGTCCTGAAAATAATGCTAAGAGCAAGCAGGAACACGTGAGTACTGGCCACGTGCTTTCTTGAGGCCTTTTTGTTTCTCTTTTTTGTTTGCTTTGTGCTGGGTTTTCTTGTGATTTTTCTTCAAGCTAATACTTAATTTTTGTTGAAAGTTTTTGCAATACTTTTAAAAATATGTATTTCATTAATTGGTGTTCGTGGCATTAAAGTACCTTATTCATTTGACTTAAATCAAATAACTTTCAAACTGGATGGAGGCCACGGGAAAAAAAGCCGAACAAAATCAAATACAACATATGTAAATGCATTTTAATCTAAACTCCCGGATGTCTAAATTCAATGTTTGAAGGTTTTGTTACATGTATGCACTCCATCTTCAGGTATAACAAATAAATAACTTTTTCCAGGCTGGTGGTGAAATTAACTTCTCTAATGGAATATAGTCTCAAATTAAGAAACTTGGACGGTCCTCCAACTTCTACATTGACACTGTTACCTCCTCTAAATACACTGAGACACAGCCTTAATTTTTCTTTTTTTAAAGCATGCTGTTTCTGCAGGGCATCAAGGCTCATTTCCAGCTCTGCTCAGAATCAGAAGCTGACTCAAGGCTTCCCATTAACTCTCCCTTTAGTTACTGAGTAAGAAGGGAAAATAGTCATAAGTTGCTTATTTTTTTGTGCAGCTGAACCATCCATTCACAGGAGGAAAGAAGAGCACGGAGTAAAGAAGAAAGCTATGCTTGTTTCTCTATAAAAATAAAATTATGGGCATGACAACTGCTGCTTAAGAGAAATAGTCATGACAAACCAGTTTATAACCACCGTTTTGGCTATAAACCATTTAAATGCTTATTTCTTACAAGGAATATCAGGACCTCACACCCTGATCATTTTAACATACATACATCCACGTGTCATAAAATATCAAAAATAATTCATCAAAGGGTTTAACAAATCTTATGTCACAAGTCTCGGAAATTGCCTCCAAGCATAGCTGTCCTGCGGGAAGGACAGAGAATTCTATTAAAGGCTTCTAGTGTATTTTACTTCGAGGAAAACAAGGAGAAGAGCCCTCTACAATACCTATTCACAGACACTTGGAGCTGTATCAGAAGGTCAGTTTTCAGCCCAAAGATACTTTCTGAAACAACAATAAGAGGTCAATCCTTGCTGAAATTTTTCTGAGAACTAGAAATACCAACAAAGGAGGTGAATTGTGTCAAATGCTTCTCATGTATCAGCACTTCTCAAACACAGTTGTGTTCTCTTCACAAATATGACTTTGTAATAAGGAAACAGAAATAAAAATATTTGTTGGAAGTCTAGGTCTGAAGAAGAAAAGGTATTTCATTTGCTAAGCATCTCATGAATTTGATCTCACCACAAACAACCCAATAGGCTTTAATACTGCAGTGAGATTTCTCTTGTAAGTAAAAGACAAGGCACTTGACCAATAAGGAATAAACCAAGGTAAATCCCTGTACTATTCTAAAGGAAGCAACTCGGTTAAAATAGTGAGGTGGACAAAAAGCACTTTTAAGAGTCAAAAGTGGAAAAAACCCAAAAAAAGTAGGCACGGGCAATAAACACTCAGCAGTTTAAGTCAGAACTAATGTATCTCATGCTCAGGAAAGCCAATTAGAAAATAACCAAGTCAGGACAGATGTTGTTACACTGACAAATACAATTATTGCAGAACTTTTTTCAAGCAGTAGGAAGAGTACTCCAGCAAATCGTACCCTCTGTGCCCTCACAACAGGTACAGAGAAGCCATACCCAAAGCTATGCCAGCAAGGCACGACAGCGAGCAGCCATTCACCCAGCTGAAACTGCTAATTCAATCCACCAAAACCAATCCACTGCTTCATGACCACTTACTCAGCAAGTCACTTCCCTCCAATCCACTCACACGGGCAAGGAGACGACTCAGAGCTCAGGTGACATCACCCTGCACAGAAGAAGGATGCAGGATCATTTCAGATGTCCTCTCCTCCAGCCTTAGTTAATCCCCTGGGTTTATCCACCCAAATCCTGCTCCAGAACAACCCACTGTTTAGAAACACCCTAAGAAAATAAAATCTAGTGTTTACAAAACATTGACATGATTCTCACCTCAGAGTCTCGATATTTAACATGAAAGAACAAATATTTTCTTTTCTCATGTCCTATAAAGAGCTTCTGTTAACAGGAAACGTGTAAAACAGCAAAAAAAAAAAAAGCACAAGCATATTGTGCTAAATACTCATTTCCTTGTATTTCAACTGAAATAGTTTCACAACAGCATGAAACTGTCTCGGAGCACAAGACTACAGCACAAACTGGCTGGTGTTTTGGAACAGAAAAGCCACTGCAGTATCCAGTGTTTGGCCTGGATCAATGACTGAAACAAAGGAACAAAAACAAGGAAACGTGAATCAAAGGTTAATTGCACACTATGTAGTATTGGTGCTTTAAAACTAGCTCAGCTAAAGTATCTAAGTGACCTTGCGTGATAATTGCTTGGAAAAGCAGGAGGGCAGCTTCAGATTGCAAATGTTAACTGAGAAAACGTTTGTAATAAAAGTCTGAAAATAAGTGGTATCATGTAAATTCTATCATGTAAGTATAAATTAAGTCACTTGGTCGTAACATGGAAAAAAAACCCCATAAAAATATTCATTTCAAGGTGTTTGCTTTGAGGGAGGAGACCTTCAAGGATGCCTACTACTGGAGTTACTCCCTGCTGTCCATCCCCAGGGAACTCTGATGAGCATGCAAAACGGGCTGCGCAATTCCCAATGATTCCCTGTTGTTCCACGGCCAGGGCTCAAACGAGGAGGTAGAAAATAAGAGACAAGATGCCACTTGATCTCCGCTTAAACACCGCAACTTCCGCGATGTGTCGCCTGAAAAGTTCACGCTTGACCGTTTTCCTCCTTTCTGAGCCCAACCGGGAGGCGCAGCAGCAATTACGCAACGCTGTTCCTTCAGCGGCGGCTGGGATGGAAACTCGGGGAATATCCAGGGAGAGCACTGCATCCCAGGCGCGCTGGGAGTCAACCCAGGTCTACGATGTCCCTCACACCACGTCCCCAATCTGGCAGCCGTGTGACAACCCAAGGTGGGGGGCTCTGCGCCCACACACCGCGGTGCTACCCCCGCTGACACCACCACGGGCCGGCTGTCGGCGACGGCCCCTCACGGCGACGCCAAGTAGATAATGGGGATCCGCCGAAATAAGCCAGAATTCGGTGTCCGAAAAGCGGCGGGTTCCCGCGTCCCCCCGCTCCCGCCCTCAGCGCCCCGCGCGCGCCAAGCCCNGAGTGGGTGCCCCCCCAGCCTTCATGGCCCCTCTTCCCTCGCGGCTCCCAAACTTCCTCGAGGAGCAACGCCGGCACCTGCCGGGCTTCCCCGCACTCGCCGCTGCGGCGCCGGACGATGACCGCGCCAGAGCCCGCCTGACGGTACACAGGTACCGTGCGCGCCGGCCCCGGACCCCCTCTTCTCTCTCCGCCCGAGCGCCCCTCACGAAAAGGGCGGGAAGGGACGTGTCCTTCTGGCGCCCCTCAGGACATGGCGCTCCCCCACAGCCCCCCAGCTTNCCCACAGCCCCCCAGCTTCCTCTCAGGTCACGCCGTCCCCTCGCTCGGAGACACCGCATCGACGCGGCTCCCCTGCGGCTCCTTTCCTCGGCTCTCACCCCACAACACGGCTCTTCCCCTCAGCCCCCCGGTTCTCACCCCACCTCCGCCCTCCGGCTCTCATTCCCCTTCCACAGCTCTTCCCCTCAGCCCCTCGACTCTCACCCCGCCTTCAATGGCTCTCCCTTCTCTCGCTCCACTCGACCCTCCGCCGCGGGCGCCCGGGGGCTTCCCCTTGCGTTACCGGGGGGAAGAACGAGAGGGTAGATTGAAACAAGCAGCGAGATGGAACGAGAGCCCCCCCTCCACCTCCCCACCCGGACCCTCTGCCCCGCGCCGCAGCCGGGACCGCCTGGCCGCCCTCGGTACCGCCGAGGCCCCTCACCGCTCTCCCTTCAGGGCCGCTCCTCCGCGTCGCTGCCTCTGGTAAGGAGCCGACGACCGCAGCTCCGCTCGGGGCTCTTGTCCTTCAGCCGGGTCCGCCNTGCACCTGCTGCGGGGCTGGGCTGCCCTGCGAGCAGAGGAGGCTCCCTCGCTCCGTCCTCCCTCAACTTCGCATCACTTCGGGCTGCCCCCGCTCCGCCCCACTGCATGCACCTGCGCTGCCGCTCGCCCCCGTGTCCGGGGAAAGGCTCGGCTGCCCTCCCGCCCCATGCACTGCCCCGCTACCGGGACGGCGGGCAGCTCCCGGCACAGGGCAGGTCCCCTGCGCCCGCCTCTGGCGGGAGGGACCGGGGCCGCCTCCGCCAATCAGCCCCGCACGGCTGCTTTTCGGTTCCAGCCCCGTGACATGGGCAGGGACACCTTCCCCTGGACCAGGTTCCTCCAAGCCTCGTCGAAGTGCTTGGCTAGTTAAGTGCCAACTAAAAAACCTAGTTATCCCCTCTTTTCTTACCCGGCAGACTTTAAATACACACGCTAAATCTCCAGTTGTTTGTGTGTGTGTGTGTGGTTTGAGTGGATGGGAACTGGTTTTGTTTTTTTTTTTCTGTTATTCACTTAGTATCTAATAATAATTAATCAAAATATAATAAAACTGTAATCTCACAGCTGGTAGACAGTAAAATTCTTTGAAAGAACAGGATTTTCCCCTCACCTCCCACATACTCTAAAATCTAAACTTTCCCTGTTTCTTTTAACTTAGAAGTTGGCTGGAGTTTTTGCATTGAGCTTTAAAAGACAAGAATTTTCAAATTATCTTTCTGATTTGACAGATCAAGTTACTCCTTTAATAAAAGTGAAGGTTTAAGTTTCATCAGACCAAACAAGTTAATGAAATTGGAATGATAGGTTAATGAAAGGGCATGGTAAGAAAGATGAACATAAACTTTAAATTGATCACCATTCTAGTTAAGATGGCTTGCAAAAAAACCCCAAACTTTCATTCAAATTAATCCAATTTATTTGGGACATAAAATTTTTCTTTATATTTGTTGTAGAGCTTTTTAAGAGCTCTTCTGTTTCTCACATATAGAACAAATCATTAAAGTTTCTCAAACCTCATGCCCCTTTTGATGTCCAGTTAACATTAAATCATGTATTAAATTTTCATGGGCGATACTGAAATCCTACAAGCTAATAGTGCCTCTTGGCTTAAGGTAAATATTGAGCTCTAAAAATGATGCTCTGAAGTTAAGTGTCCCAAAATCAACTATATTCACTCTATTGTGTTGAAATGTTTAGTTACTTGTAGGCAAAATAAATTTCAATTTATATGAGGTAAGAATTGAATAAATTCAGTTCCTCTGCATATCAAATAATCTTATTCCAGAGGCCACTGATTTAGTAAATCCAAAACCAGCAGAAGCATTCCTAAGGCATAAGCATGGGCATAAGTCTAGATTTGAAGCAAGTGTAGATTTTGTTGAGACCTCTCTGAGCTGTGCTGGGATCACTGGCAGGTTTATCAGTATTGCTTTGGTTTCTTGGGTAGCAGATTCAATAAAGCTGTTCTCACTGTGAAAGTGGCAATCAGTGCAGTTACCTGGGGAATTCTATTACAATTATTTACCAGACCTTGGTAAAAAATTAAAGGTTTCTTCATGGAATGTTGTACTGAAAATGTTTCCCAGTGGTGGTAGTACTTTGAATTTACTTACTGTGTGCTATTTAATACTAACTCAGGAATGAATGTTAATTCTAAAAAGCTTTTGTATTACTCCCCACACACTCTACCTTTCGTGTCAGCATGTCAGACGTGCTCGATTTCATCATTGTTCTGCCTTCCCAGTTTCCTGTCTTGAGCAGACGAAAATAGGTCAGAGACAATGTTTTATTGAAAATTACTGTGTTCAAGAGTTAATGATTTTTTAATAAAATCCTATGTTTATTGTAATGGCATCTTTCCTTGGTGCAAATACTTCAACTCTAGATATATGTACATCGTATTGTCCTGTCTTTGCCTGTTATGGTTACATGCTGTTGCAAAATTGATTTTATTTCCAATGTCAGATATGCATATAGTTTTGTATTTAACAATTTTGTATTTCTTTCAAAGTAAATATAAGGCATTCCTTATTAGCTAAGCTATTATCATAATTCTAAGGTGTATAAGGTATACAGCCAAATGCTGAAACAGGGATTTTTTTGTTCTCCAGCAAATTCTGGACCCTAACAAAGAAATTCTGTGTTGCAAAGATGTTGGAGTCTCGCCATTCAAAATTGTGATAAGGAAATCAGATTCAAATAAAATAATAAAAGTTCACAAAATGCTATAAACATGAGGCATTCTTAATTTTTGTTAAAGTTCAACAGAGCTGATAAACACTTCAGAAGTGGTTTTGAAGAACCGTCTATTGTTGTCTAAAGAGACACATTCATATTATTTTTCAAGAGAGGAATTTGACTAATTTGCTTTTAGGTTGGACAATGATGTCATCAAAGTTATTTTTACTGGCTGAGGAACAAGAAGCACCTCTTGACGTGACACGTTTCTCTGAGGTTGTAGAGTGCCCTCCTCCAACAGAATGAAGTTAGAACTTCACTGTTGGATTAAGGCAACTGTTCTGTGTTGTGTTTTCTTCCTGGCAGAGTTTTTATCATGCTTATCAGAGTTTTTAAGAATCAAGAAATAATACACTGTTAATTCCAGATTTGGGATTTGGGATTCTGCAAATCCAATTAATTGAACTGGACAATGTGTGCAAGTTATATTGAAGATTATGTCCCTTGTGTTTTCTACTGATTTGCACAGGTCTGCTGACCAAAGAGGAAGGAATTTCTCCAGTAAATTTCTGGATCATGATGATTCACATACAGTTCAGTAAGTGATTTTTCCTCAGTCTCTATTGTTTTGGCTATACATGCACACAGGAGTTTTACAGAGCAAAGTACAAATATCACCTTCCTTGTAACTCAGATTCCAAGACAGCGTTAGCTGCTTTTGCTTCCAAATTGATATGCAGCCATAAGTAGCCAAACTAATTTATTTAAATAGGGTTTGTAGTTCTTTAGCCATTCTAATATGCCAGAATGAATTAATCATCTGAATTGTATAGTACTGAATTTAACTGCAGTGTCACCAGACAACCAGCACTTCTAGATCTGCTTGCCACATCTTTGGAACTTGCTCACAAGTCCCCATAAAAGCAAGAAAAATGTACAAACAAGTCTGCTTTTGCTCTAGGCCACTGTTGGCCTTATTATCTCACAGAAGTGACAGTAATGCACAAGTTAATCCTACCTGTATGGGTGAGTCCCATAACTATGCATTACAGCTGTAAATGGTTCCCAACAGAGAACTACAGAGTGGTCACCCTATGCTTTGTGGCTCGTGTAAGTGTGAAATGATAATTTCTAGTTACCTGATGTATATTTGGGTGGCAGCAGACAGTTTTTTTCCTAGATGAGAAATCTGTGATGTGCCTGCAGTTGTTCTTTCAGTGCAGCCTGTGTGATTACAAAACATAATGTTCTATTTCCTGAGGCAAAAATTTTAACAAAGGAAGGACTCTTTTATGGACAAATTTAGGTGAGATCTCATCTCTTATCATTCTTTGTCTGGCAGTACTGTAACTTCCTGCAGAGGTTTGTTGACTGTGGGGTCAGAACACTTTAATGTAGAAAAAAGTTAAAACCATAAATCCCACTTCACTGTGCCTTGCTGTAAGGGAAGTTCTGTGGTTAGAGAAGGCCCAGGGAGGAGTACCTAAAGAATTTGAGGGGACCAAGCAGCTCTCTCATGAGGAGACACTAAAGAAGGTGGAACTCCTCTGTGTGGAAAGGGAATACCTGAGAGAGGATTTGGTCAAGATCTGCAAAACCGTGAAGTGGGGGTAGAGATGACAGCTACACAGCTGCTATTCACTAGAAGCTGATTCAAGAGCAGGTGTCAGTAACTGCAGAGAGCACCAAAGCAGGCTGAAGAGATGAAAGGAAGCTCTTCATGAAAAGCAGCTGACCTTGATTTCCTCTATTACCCTGGAAAGTTAGAAAGGCAGGCTGGTTGAGCAATGTTAGTTAGAGAACGACCAGCTTTGTGGATAAGGGTGCTATAAATCACCTCTGAAGGTAAGGTTTGACCCTGTCACTGTGCAAATACAATAACTGAGTATTCTGAGTAAGTAATAAGGTAGTTGATTATTGGAAGGGGTTATTCTGTCTCTCAAGGGTATTTTCTTTTCCTATTGTTTGAAACTGAAGGGTGGCTTAAAGAATTTTGTTAACCCTTAGGGTTTTTGTGGTGTTGAGAACTCTAACCTAGAGAGCAGAAAAACTCATTAAGGGTTTTTTGGGTTTCTTTGGGTTTGGTGTTTTTTTTTTTGTTTTTTTTTTTTTCAATTTTATACTGCTTTAAGCAGAATTCTGTATGTGTAAATGTAGTCAGAAAAGTAAAAGACTCTTCTTGAGTAGTTTTCCTTTTAGTAAATGGAGGTCATGTGTTTTCACAAAAGCTGGTTCTGGAAACTTAGGCTGTGTTTATCCCTGAGCATTTTAAAGTTCTAGGGTAATGCTGAAACGTAAGTAGGTAGGAAGTGTTAGGTATGATGTAGGTACTCGTTAGTTGAGTAGAGTTTTGCTTATGTTGTCTATTTTGGTGACTTTTTGTTAATTTGTTTTTCCCTTACACTTAATGGCCTTTCAGTGAAGTAGGTTCAAAACCTGTGTAGCTCTCAATATCATTCCTGTGTTTTAATATTGTTTCTCTCCTATTATTTAGTCACTTATTGAATTGTGTGGTGATATATTCCTCAGTGTGCTTTTGAAAAGGAATATAGAACTAGCAAGAGGAATGTTTCTGTTCACACATTCATGAAAATTGTTTTAAATTCCATCTCATAAGATTAGTCATTAAGTTTGTAAAAAAAACCTGCATGTGAAAACATTGTCTTTTGAGCTGAAGTTAAAAATGTTTGCACATGTAGCTTGCTATTTTATAGGTTTTCAGTATCTTAGGCAAATAATGCTATGTATAACTATCCTCATCCCTCTTCAAAAAGGAGAATTTAATCTCTTTAAACTTGAGGAAAACAGCATAAAACAGGTGTTGGTGGTAGTTTTTTTTCAGTTTAAAATACCAAAAGGTATTCAAAGTCTGTTACATGGCGAGGTTGCTTATTTAATTAATTCGTTAGACGGGAAGAAATTATTATAAAAGGCTATGGCAATAGTTTCATTTTAGAAAGCAAAAAAAATCTAAAATACCAAAGCTTGGTGTTAGTACTCATTTTATACCTAGCTCTTACAAGAGGCTTTTTCAGACACCACTGACATTTTGTACATATTTTAGCAAGTACTGAGTTGAAAATCTGGTTGCAGGGAGAGCAAACCAATCCAACAAGATGCTTGTTTGTGTTCTGGTTTTACACTTCCTTCTAAGAGGCTTCAGGAAGTACTGCTTAGTTTTGCATTTAGAGTTCTAACTTAAGTTATCCATGACAGTAAGCTATGGGGTAGTTTTTTTTTTCCTGTGTAAGCAAGGAAAAAAAACTGCAGAAAAGGTTAGTTGGTATGTCATAAGTAAGAAAAATAATAGTGCCTGGATACTCTACTAAAATTTGTTGCTGTTTGACTGAAAGGCAAAAAGAGTAATAAAGCAAACAAATGTATTGCTCCAGCATATTGTATTTGGTTCTTGCACCATTTCTCATTGATAAAAGAGCTCTTGCCACACCTATTGAGAAAACACCAAGTGCCAAAGCTCTGTGCATCTTGTTTGCTCTCCTTAGCCCAGCTGAGAAGCTACAGCAATGAACAGTGAGTGTGTAACACCTCAAAAGGGTTTCAAGGAAGTAGTTAAATGAACTGAGGTCTAGCTGGTAGTTCCATACTGACATGAGTGATAGGGGCGTGGTATGGTGTGTGCATTGGTTTTCTCTTTTATGAATTATTATGAGTGAGTCTTCATAGCCTTGGCTGTAGAGTGATAAAAGCTTGATAAAACNCCTTCTTTTTTTTTCCTCCATTGCCATGCTCTCTTGGGCTTGGTGTGTGGAAGTCTTTATAGTCAAAGATGACACTAAGCAGTAGTCTGAAAACATTTGGTAAATAATATTAAGAGTCTGCCAAAAAAGAAATCACGTCTCTCCTTAATTGGATATCTTGTCTCCTCAGGTGTTGCTAGGCTCAGCTTGGTAAACTTATCATGACTAATGTGTTCTACTGTTTCCATTTGTTAAAAAACTACTCTGATTTTAAGATGAATGTGATGGGTCTGTAAAAGACATTGTAGGACTGACACTAGTTAGTAGTCCTAGCCCTGGAGGTCCTTTTCAATCCTAAATTGCTTATCAGAAATTTATAAGAAGTGAGAGATTAAAAACCAGAACAGGGCTCTCCAGCCTTCTTTTTGGGATGTTTACAAGGGGTACAGGAGAGAGATCCTGAGTTCAAGCTCCAGTGCCAAATGACTAATAAATATATGCTTGTAAACAAAGCTGTGAGGGGTAGGGGACAGTGACTTCAAGCAACTGGTAGGAAGCAAAGTAACCCAAGAGCATCATGAATCCAGTCTTCTATGGAAATCAAGTACAGCCACTGGTGTGAGTCCAGAGAGGGGAGAGAATATGGCATTCCCAGTGCCACAGGCATATCTCAGGTGTGCAGTGCCTTGGGAAGCCAGGAACTTCTAGTACTGGACTTATTGTGCAGCTGCAGGCCCTCACCAGCAGTGCTGGTTCATCTTGTTGTAACTCTGCTGTTGGGTGTGATGGGGAAGCGTGCCAAAGTCACTCTATGTACCCACCCATGACAAGAAGTTGCTTCCCAGTGTTTGGGTAGCCATCACCACATCCTCATGCCAGATCTTCCAAACAAGTTCCTCACTTGTATGTCTGTGTGTTTCCTTTTGCAAGCATTATGGTATACTCTGAGAATGTCATACTGAAATCGCTGCTATCCACTGCTTCTAATATCAGAGGACCTCTTTTTGCTTCAGATGGAGAAACAGGCTTCCCACGAAGTTGTTCCTTTTTTTCCCTTCAGTCTTTAAAGTAATAGATTTTCATCTTTATTCATTCCTGCCTTATGAACTGTTTTCCCTTGTCTGTGCTTTTAAGCAGCCCTAGTAATAAAAGCATTCTGTCACGCTGTCTTTTGAATGCTGCGGAAGCCTTTTTTCCTTAGGTGTCGCTTCTTCAGCTCGGATCTGAGAAATGCATCCACACTCTGCAGTTCCACCTTCAAAGTCTGTTTGAGACCACAGCTTTTTGCATCTGAAGCTGTGCCTTGATTTCATAGCTACACCCTTTAGAACACCTGCTGGGGTCGTTTTGCTTTGTCCTTTTTGTGGCTTTGCCATTTCCTACCGGTTTATCTGTTTTTAAAGAGTGCGTCTGATACTGTTTCCTACAATGTCAAGTTTTTCCTTGTTGTTTCAACTATTTTTTGCTGTCCTTGTGCTTAAGGCAATCAGAAAGCTTGGAGGCCTGAAAGTGTAGAATGAATCATTAAGGGCAGGCAATCTGCTTTGGAAGAGAGAACAAACTGAAAGTCATCTCTTCAAACTGCTCTCATTAATTTAGTTTTCAGTGTAGCCTTTCTTCTTCCCTTTTATTTAGAAGATGAACTAAACACCAAGAGAAGAATGGGAAAGACACTTCTGAGAATGTCAGGAACCCATTTCCATTTCTCTCAAAACTAGGGAAAAGAATAGCCTTAACAAATTAGAGCTCCAACAAGCTAAAAAGAAATTTTTAATTAGAAGTGTAGGTATTAGAAATCTATTGGTGTGCCATGTCATACCCCTGATGCTGTACTTGTTTCTTTCAAGTCAAAGGTCTCAAATGAGTCATTATATGTGTATTTGTCCAAGTTTTTCATGAGTTTCTTATGTACTAACTTTTGAACTTTTCATGCATTTAGGAATTTTGATGTAATTCTGAATAATGTAATGTATTAAATGGAAAAAGGGAAATATTTTTTANACTTGTGTGGCTATGGTACTAAGTAGTTTATATCCTGTATCTATGGAGATCTATGTAACCCCATCTGTGCTTATCATCCACCATGTAAATCAAAACTGGATGGGAGTAACATAATTGCAGACAGATGTGTTGGCCTGAACTTGTGACGTCAGGGAGAGCAGATGCTGTTCCTCAGTACAGAAATCTTCCATCTATCTGCAGCCCGGTGTTGATATCATCACATAATGATGTGTTTCCTGTGTTTGTCTCCTCATATCAATGATCTCCTTCTGCAGACCTTGTCCTTTACTCAGCCCTCAGTGATTTAATGGAAGCTATTATCTGTTGCTGAGTACATTCATATGAAAGCCCTTCTGGGAATATTGAATAATACATTGAATGTTTTGCCAGGGGAACCTGCGTCTTACTTCATATTAAGAGTGTGTTAAATATATGCAAGAGCAGGAAAGTACTTGGAGCAGTATCACCTGTTACTCTTTGATTTGTACCATTATCTTATTACTCTAGTGGTAATGACTGAACTGCAGCTGATCAAAGTGTATGTTTAGGGAACAAAAAATCTGCCATTTCATGATTAACCTCACTTCCTACACTGTAGATTTTGGAAGCTTGGTTCTTTTATTGATAAGGCGTGGCAAAGCTTGATCAGGTTGCAATTAATGTAGTTTGGGTTGGTGGTTTGTTTGGGTTTTTTTGTGTAAGTTGTTGGAGTTGAGGTTTTTTTGCTATTTTTTCTATATGGGGTTAAGTGAGGCTTAGTAACTGGTTATTGAGATATTTGATTTTGTGTGCTGTGAATGGAGACATGTACTAAAATGCATTACAGAACTGTCAAATATGGATTTGAATATTTTGAAGCTTTAATCTTCCTTCTGTAGAAGAGGGGTCTGCTGCTTAATGTTGCCCTTGTGGAAGTTTTGGAACACAGTTTTGGATATTGTTACTGGCTACAGTTACTCCAGATACAGACATTGTTGAGCATGGGAATCTTAAAATAATACAGATTGGAAGCTACCTCTGGAGGTCTAATCTCATCTCTGCCCAGGACTGAGCATATTAGTTTTTGGTGCTTAGGGCCTGACCACTTTAGTCTGAAATATTTGAGTATCAGGATTCCATGGCGTATTTGGGCAACCTTTTTCAGTGTTTGACAACAATGTTGTTTTTTTCAAGTGTTTAGTCAGCTCTTCTGGTCTTGGCCTTTGTGTCTATGGCCTTTCATAGTATCACTGAGCACTTCCCAAAAGAGCCTTGTTCTTCCTTTGCCCAATCCCACTGGACAGCTGAAGGCAGCAGTGAGTTTTCCTGTCAGCCCTTTTTTGAGATGTAGGACACTGGAGAGGCCATTCACCTGCATTCTTTCCATCTTGGCCAGAGTGTGGATTTTGGGGGAGAGTATGGAAATATCCCTCCACACCTGCTGAAACCTTGGCTTGCTTTGTAACTCTGGTGCTGTGGGGTTCACGTGGATCAGAGCCAGTGATTCCCAGAAAGTGTTCCTGACTCAGATTAGATGTCAAAATCTGCTAAGGCTGGAGGGAAGATGGAATTGGTTCCTCCCTTGGATTTTGTATCTGTGAAATAGCTGAGAACACACTTGGGAAAGAGCTCGTTGCAGAGGAGGCAGTTTGAGGGATGGAGTAAAACAAAAGATATGACAGGATTAGTGAAAATGAAGGCATTGATAATAGCCAAAGCGAGAGTTAAGTATAGGTGGTGCAGATGCAAAGAGCAAGTTGGCATTACTGTGTGGTGGGCAAGGAATAGCAGAAATTACTGCATGTCTTAGTTGGCTCAAGCTTTCTCTTTTTTACTCCACAGTGATGTGTTTGTGGACAAGATGAGAGTGAAAAAATGAATACAAATATTGCAAGAGAGGGATCATGAATACCACGGAGTTGGGCTTTTTTAGAGTGGAGAGGGGAAGATTATTGGTTGAAGGGGGAGGAGTCATTCTGCTTTTTCAGCCATTGCTTTGAATAATGAAATATTTATTCCCTGCAAGAAGAACAGCTGAAACAATAGAGCTGTGTTTATAGAAAAATGGTCATTTGTCCAGACTCTGATTTCTGGTTCATCAATACCTCTTTGTGAGAGGTACTTCCCTCAAATATGCCTTTGTTTCCAATGGAATGTAACCAGAGGCGTATAGTGCAAGGAGTCTCAGTTGGGCTGGCTTAAACAAACAATAAAACAGTGCAAAGACTGAAATTAAAATGTATATATTTGTTCTGTGCCATGTTCTATTCATTACCTGATTAGAGCATGAGGCAAAACAACACATCTTAAAGCTTCCAGCTGGCTGTATCCTTACAGCAGTGTTACATGTGTTTTAAAACACGATTTAAAAGGCAGTTGTCAAGCTTTTCTTATGGTTTGTTTAATGAGATTCTGAATGGTGGAAATAACCAGAAAATCCCTCAATTCATGCCTGTTCATAAGGACAAACACCAACTTTTTCCCCTTTTCCCCCAGACCGCTGAGCCCAGTGATCCAGTCTTATGCTTGGAGGGACTATGACAGGTGGTAAGTGGGATGGCTTTAGGTCACTTTGAGTGTAATTCATCTCTGTTCTCAAAATGACATCTGCTTGCCCAGAGGGTGCTCTAGTCTATTTTCATCTCCATGCCCTGGTATCCTTTGCTGGAAGCAATTGAAAGCTCGGAATATTTATTACCACGTCATTGTTCGTCATGTCCCTGTTGTGATGACAGAGTGTGTTAAGGCTCTCTTTCTCTGCCAGAGAATGACAGCATGGCCTAGAATGCAAGTTTAATAACATAAGAATATGTTTTTAGTTTGATTTGTTGTGCCTTTTTCTCTCCATTCTGCTGTGTTGACC